>JALIGW010000085.1:617500-950000 GCA_023053685.1 Diadophis punctatus similis
CTCAATCCTCATCCTTATTTTCTGTTACATTTTGAAAGCGTAAGTAAAACGCGGCTTTATCGATTTCTAGATTAATGATTGACTCTTCTAATTCCCTATTGATCTTAATTAGTTTTAAGTCTACTGTTTCCACCTTCTTTTCTGTTTGTTCTGTTCTAATTTCTATCAGATTTTTTTGTTTTTCATTTTTTTCTATCGCTTGTTGAATAGCACCTATTTTATTGTCAACCTTGTGTATATCCTCTCTCATGGTTTCAGAAGTCCACAAGTCTTAAACTTGCCAAGTTTGAAGACCCTTGCACCCCTAACCCCTAACCCAGGGGTCTTCAAACTTGACAGCTTTAAGACTAGTGGACTTCAACTCCCAGAATTCCTCCTCCAGTCATACTAGATGGGGTAATTAGAAGGCAAAAAACCCCCAATTTTTGCAAAAAATGGCTCATTTTTCGCTCTTTTTTTTTTTTTTTTGCAAAAACAGGGCATGCAGAGGGTTTGGGAAGCCTGCGGAGCACTCCTAGGGGGTGGGGAAAGTCAAAAACGCCCCCATTTTTGCAAAAAACGCCCCATTTTTTGCAAAAATGGGATGCGGGGGCGGGGCTTCGGGAGGCCAAAAAAATGGCTGCATTCGGTGTATAAGACGCACCGACATTTCCACCCTCTTTTGGGGGGCAAAAAGGTGCGTCTTATACTCCAAAAAATATGGTACCCTATTATAAAACTCTCTTTGGTTTATATTAGGTGCATACAAATTTGCTAAGGTAACCTCTTGTCCATAAATCAAGCCTTGAATTATAAGAAATCTTCCCATATCATCCCTTTTTATGGCTTTTATCATAAATTCACATCTTTTAGCTACAATGATTGCTACCCCTCTTGCTTTTGATGTACCAAATGCCTTTTCATATACATCAGCCCAGTATAACTTAAGTTCATTCACCCCTTCTTTCTTTTGATGTGTTTCTTGTAAAAATACAATATCTATTTTCTCTTTGTTAATTTTTTCAATTCTTGCTCATTTATATTTTCCCCCCAAGCCATGTACATTCCATGTAGCTGCCTTCAACGATTTCCCCATCTATTCCTCATATTACATATTCCCTTTGGTCTCCATATGTGCTCTAACATAAATCTTACAAAACTAAAACTACACAGTATACATATTACCCCAAAACATAAATGACCTCTTACCCACCCATAAACATATAAAATGTCCCCCTTCCCTTCTTCAGGAGATCTTCCTCCTCTCCGCCGCATAGGGCCTCTGGGGGAGAGAAGAGGAGCCATCCATACACGGACTTCGGTCGCCCACTCCACCTCCCTTAACCATCTTTACACTATTTCTACACCCAAACATATATTATAACACATATCCCTTAATATAACTATTACAAATATATATATATATATATATATATATATATATATATATATATATATATATATATATATATATATATATATATATATATATATATATATATATATATATATATATATATATATATATATATATATATATATATATATATATATATATGTATATATATACTGTCTCTACAGCGAACTTGTAACTCCTGTTGCTTCATCCAGCCTCCCTTTCTCCTGTAGATCTTCTTTCTTCTTCTCCATCTCCCTTCTTGAAAATTTTGACATCTCATTCATTTTCTGGATTTGCTCCATAAACTCTTCTTTATTGATGATTCCGAGCTCCCTTAATTTCTCCATCGTCTCCTCCTTTGTTTCAACTCTGTAAGATCTTCCACCATATGGAAATCTCAAAAAAACTGGATAACCCCAGCTATAATTAATATTATTTTTCTTCAGTAATTGACAAACTTGATGCATCTCTCTCCTCCATTGTAAAATCTCACTACTTAAATCTGGAAAAACTTGTATCTGATGACCCCCAAACACTATCAATGCCATATTTTGCAATTTATGCATCAATTCATCAAAGAGCTGAAGTGGTGCAGTGGTTAAATGCTGCGACTGCAGGCTGACTGCTAGTTCAGCAGTTCAGCTGTTCAAATCTCACTAGGCTCAAGGTTGACTCAGCCTTCCATCCTTCCGAGGTGGGTAAAATGAGGACCCAGATTGTTGGGGGCAATATGCTGAACTCTGTAAACCGCTTAGAGAGGGCTGTAAAGCACTATGAAGCGGTATATAAGTAAAGTGCTATAAAATGCTATAATTGTTCTTTTTTTGCGTAAGACCAGAATCTTATCACAATGTGTCTCGGCAATTTTCTTCCTGATCTTTTTGGGCCGACTCTATGTATTACATCAATATTGTATCTTGTAAAGGGGACATCTGGGAGGATCAAGGTAGCCCAGTCCAATACTTCTTGGATCAACTTTGCTTCATTTTCTTCACTTTGCTCCAGATATCCACGTATCCGTAAATTTGAGCGCCGCTGTCGGTCCCGTATCTCGATCAAATCCTTTTTCACCTGATGCATCATAGTCATCTGGGTTTTTAACACCCTATCATGTTCTCCCATCTGAGCCCTCACTTCTGTAATATTTTGTGTCATATCCTGACTTTGTTACACCAAATCTGTTATTCTTACATCCATACTATCCATTTTATCATTTATTTTCTTCAAATCCTCCTTTATATTTTTCTTCATTTCTCTTAACTCTTGTAAGAGAACATCAAATTTATCTGATTGAATCAGTGGTTTCTCAGGCGATCTTTTCCTCGCTTCCATTTCTAAGGCTTTTTCCACTCGAATCAGGCATACCTCTGAAGGTCTAAGGCCTACTTTGGGTCTTTGCCAAACAATTTCCACACTTTTGGTACGTTTTGACATCCGACCATCCAAAAAGAGCTCTTGACCTTTCAAGAGTTTTACAGTCTATAGTCCATAAATGTCATTTCTTCCTTTGTCTCGTCCTTATCAACTTATCTCCGTAAATGCAACTTAATAAAACGAAATAAATCCAATGGCAACAGTTAACTTTATTACACACACCTTATCAAGGCTCTGTCTTAAAAATATTTAGTTCTTCCAGCTTCTCCAGGCCTCGACTCTTCGACAGAAAGAAGGGAGTAATGGGCCTTCACACTATACACTCATAAATCAGCTATTATCTTCTCAGCTGTACTCCTTTAAACTCTTTCCAAGTTCTTTCTCAGTCTTCAATCATAGGGCCCTTCCTCTCCCGTCCACCTTCAAAGGCCTCTCAAATCTCTTAACCAAACGTCCAAGCTCAAAGCTCCTCTGAAAAATGTCCAATTCCAAGTCAAATACAATCCAATCTTCAGGAGAAAAGCAAGGGAAATAACTCACGTTTCATCATCTCTTAAATTTCATATTCTTTAGATGGGTGTTATATTTTTTAAATCCATTCTCTGCGATGGCCCAGAGGAGGCAGAAACTCAGCATCCGTCGTCCATTCCGGCAAGCTCCGCCCCCCAAAGAGTTGCTTTTAATGATATAGCATTTCCTTGCTGCGCCCAGGAATCTTAAGTCTCCTGGCTAACTCCCAAATGAACCCCTTTTAGAAAGCTCCAGGACATAAATCTGTTGCAGCCTCCCCCATGCCAGGCAATTTCCACCATTTATTTGATTTTGATTTATTATTAGAGTTGGAAGGGACCTTGTAGGTCATCTAGTCCAACCCCCTGCTCAAGCAGGAGTTCCTACACCATTTGAGACAGATGGCAGTCCAGTCACTCCTTGAAGGTCGCAAGTGTTGGTGCTCTCACAACCTCCGCTGGCAAGCTGTTCCACTGGTTGATCGCTCTCACCGTCAGAAAGTTTCTCCTCACTTCCAGGTTGAATCTCTCCTTGGTCAGCTTCCATCCGTTATTCCTTGTTTGGCTTTCTGGTGCCATAGAGAACAGCCTGAGCCCCTCCTCTCTGTGGCATCTCCTCAAGTATTGGAATACTGCTATCATGTCACCCCTGGTCCTTCTCTTCGCCAGATTGGCCAAGCTCAGTTCCTGCAACCACTCTTTGTATGTTTTATTTTCCAGACCCTTTATCATCCTGGTTGCTCTCTTCTGCACTTTCTCTTACCCTGTTCCTTCCCTCAGCTGTTGCTGTTACTCCAGACTAAAAGACAAATATCTCAAAGATCAGGGGTTGGAAGAGCCAGAGGGAGAAAAAAAATTGGCTTATAATGGTTTAGATTGGTAGGCCGGCAGCCGGCTGGGCGAGGTTGCAAGACTGACAAGTGACATTTATTTGTGGGGGGGAGTTTAGTTAAAACTAGGAACTAAGATGCAGAGAAGCTGTAAAATGCCACCTGCTGCAATGGTCCTGAGCAGATTTTGGCCTGCCTTTTGACCACATCTTCCTTTCTCTTTCTCCAGGTTAGGCCCCGAGACTCCCTCCCCACCCCCCAAGTCCTCTTGCCCTTGCTTTCATCCTCTTGAGGCCATGCCACTGACCCACAGCCTGTCCGTGACCTCCCTCTTTGGGTTGGAGGACTGGGAAGATGAACTTGACCTTGACAATACCATTCTTTTTTAAGTGGCTTGGGAGGTAGCCAATAAAGGTACATGGTCACTATTTTTAAATAAGATTTTGGGGAAATGATGAGGTTTCCAAAGTTGGAGCAGGAGAATTTTTTTTGGGAATTGGAAAGGCTGAGTTTCTTGTGGGACTGTGGCTGGAAACGGGTTCTACAGAACTATTTGCAAGCCAAAGGATTAGCAGTATTGAAAGAACTGAGGCCAGAATTCAAGTATCACCTGGGAATGGAATATATAGTCCTCCGGTTATGACCACAATTGAGCCCAAAATGAATTGTTGGAAGAAATATCCAGGTCCAGTTCCAAACAGGGAGAAAGGCACTGGAAATAAAATGGAGGCTGAAGGCTGATTGGAAAGAAAGGTTCCCTTTATTGATGAAGCAGAACCACCAACCACATGTGATTCTGGGACAGCTGACAAGATGGAGTTTAGAGTGGCTGGGTTTTATACCTTCTGGATTCCTATGGGGTCATGTAGGGGTCATGGCTGGCTCTATAGGCAAAAGGGGAAATACAAATCCTAGGTGTTTGAGCTAATTGTCAACCTTTGGCCTTATTGTGTTGCTTATCTGAAGTTTCTGCCTGGCCCAGTCTTTCTGAATGGATTACCAAATCTGCATTTCTATAAGCTGGCCTCAGTTTCTGCTTGTGGCAGGGAAACTCGGGCTGGTTTCTGCTACCCTTAAGATTTTTTTCCATTTCTCCTTTAGGGGAAATATTCTATCCTGCCTTTTTAATATTTCCCAAAATATTTCATTATTTTGAGGGTGGGTTCCCACAGTATGTTGCTAAGTGAAACATTTGTTAAGTGAGTTTGCCCCACATGACTTTTCTTGCCACAGTTGTTAATTGAATAATTACATTTGTTAAGTTAGTAACATGGTTGTTAAGTGAATCTGGCTTCCACATTAACTTTGCTGGTCAGATGGTTGCAAAAGGTGATCACCTGACCCCGGGACAGTGCAACCATTGTAAATATGAACCACTTGCCAAGCATCCAAATTTTGGTCATGTGACCATGGGGATGCTGCAACAGTCATAAGTGTGAAAAATGGTCATAAGTCACTTTTTTCTGTGCCATTGTAACTTTGAATGGTCACTAAATGAACTGTTGTTAAGTCGAGGACTACCTGTAGAAACAAAGACTTATTTTATTGCTGGTCAAAGACTCTTGGTTGAGCAGGTAGAGAAGGATCAGGCCTAATCAACCAGTATGTGGGCAACTCATTGAATTGTGGAAGGGCATGATATGGAGACAAGAAAATTTGGGAAACAGGTTGTCCGTCTCTCTTTTTAAAAATGATTGACTGGCATATTGAATGTTAAAGCAAAAGGTGTTTGTATTTTAAAAAATCCTCATTTGGGGGGAAAGGAAGTTCTTGTAAGGTTGCAGTTCCTTCCAAGCAACACTGCTCAGCACTTTAGGAGATCTCTTAGGTCTTTTCCCCTCCCTTTGCTGTTCTCAGATCCTCCCATCCATAAATCCATAACCCATATGTGGGTTAGTGCTGTCTGAGATGACAGTACCCTTTTATATTTTCCAGGGCAGTCCAGTTCAGCAAGCTGCTGTCACTGTGTGTTCATTGAGAAGATCCCCTTCTGGAATCAGCTGCTACACATCTGGAAGTTTAAGGCACTGAGATCCCAAGGACAGTGTTTCAGGCTGACTTTCCCTGTAGTAACGTGACTGTGTCAAAGAACAACTAGAAGAGCACTATGTTCTTTTAAAAAGGATAGGGATTCCCAGTAAATCTGAATATCTACCAATCTATATATATAAAAGCGAAAACCACTCACACATTAATCACGAAATCTCCAGAACCGTAAAGCCTACAAACTTGAAATTTGCCACATATGTTCCTCTTGGCTTCTAGGTGCTCACTAAGAAAGGATTTTTCAAAATGACCATTGGAGCATGAGTATTTCTTATATTATTATTAACAAGCTCTGATGCTAAGGAGTTCTACTCCCCCTCCCCACCTGAAAAGAAATGTGATCCAAATGAACAGTTGAGCTAAGCCACACCCAGGCTCCTTCCTGTCTCCTTCTTGCTCACACAACAAATACTGTTTGAGTTTCCAAACACCGTTCAACTCTCTCATACACTTACAGTACGCTAGCCAGATGAATACCGATGGATGCTGGTAGGCAGAGATAGATTCCTCACCCCCCTTATTTTCCTCCTCAGTTCAGACAAATCTGTTCCTTCTACTGTAACACCAGTTAAAGGGAAAAGAGGCAAAAAACCGCAGGAAAATATTTACAGATGCGATTAGGAAAACACAAGTAAGGGAAGCTGCCTGTTTCTCCCATGGCCAGTTCTATGTGGCATGCTCCAGAGTCAGTTCACCTGACAGCCTGGTCATCCTCCAGCCAGGCAGCAAAACCAGGAATGTTGTTTACAGGGAGGTCCTGAGCAATTCATCTGAGGGATGAATTGAAATTCTATGCTATGCAAAAATGTCTTCATCTGTAACAGAAACTTAGCTTACCATCTCTAACGAAATAATACAGTCCCTTTTTTAACTACTTATTAATTTTCAAGCTTTAAGTGTCAATTTATCAAGTCCCATCACATAGTTTCGTAGCGAAGCACGGGTATCAGCTAGTGTTACTATAAAACTGTTCTCATGCGCTTGCTTTAGGAATAACCTAAGGTATGGCGGGAGCAGAGGGGTGGGCCACTCACGGGAAACAAGACCTCGCTGTCTACAAGTGATCCCTTGTTCTGGCCCCTCCGATGTGGTTCCATCTTGCTCAACCCGAGTACCTGGCAACCAGGGTTTTCAGGGCCCTGGGCTCAAGATGATGCTGTTGAATGCCAGGTCAATTGTCAACAAAGCCCCTCTGATACGTGATTTAATCACAGACGAGGGGGCGGACCTGGTATGCATAACTGAGACCTGGCTGGGCCAGGAGGGGGGAGTAGCCCTCTCCGAGATCTGCCCAGACGGGTTCTCAGTGTTGCATCATTCATGACCCCAGGGAAGGGGAGGAGGAGTGGCTATTATAAAGCGCCGGAATCTGAATCCTCGTAGGATCACTGCCCCGGAGATTGTCGGGTGTGAGACGCTCCTTCTGAAGTTGGACTTAGGGGTTCAGGTGGGCCTTCTGTTAGCGTACCTGCCTCCCAGCTACGTTACTAAGGCCCTGCCTGAGCTGCTTGAGGCGATAGCTAGCCTGGCGGTGGAGTTCCCCAGGCTTATGGTGCTGGGGGACTTTAACCTGCCTTCAGCGGGCGAAACCTCTGGTGCAGCCCAGGAGTTCATGGATTCCATGACAACCATGGACCTGACCCAAGTAATCCAGGGTCCGACTCATGAGGGAGGCCACACACTTGACCTAGTGTTTCTTTCGGGGCAATGGAGAGATGATCTGAATGTAGGGGATATAATCACCACCCCACTGTCATGGTCAGATCATTTCCTACTGAGGCTGGATTTCACAGCCCCATTCCTCCTCCGCAGGGAACTTGGGGAAATACCTGAAACCCTGGTACACAATTCGTCTGAGTCCCTGGTGGCTGCCTGGAACACCGCAGCATCAGGGGCATTTGATCGGATTGCGCCTTTGTGACCTCTCCGTGGCAGTGGATCCCGGAAAGCTCCCTGGTTTACCGAGGAGCTCTGGGAGATGAAACAGCACAAGAGACGTCTGGAGCGATGCTGGAGAGCCAGTAAAACCGAATCCGACCGAACACTTCTAAGAACTTTCATTAAGTCTTATCTAGTGGCGAGAGGGGCGGCAAAACGATCTCATTTTTCTGCTCTTATTGCATCCGCAGATTCTCGCCCAGCCGCCTTGTTTAGGGTGACTCACGCCCTCCTTGCCAAAGGGGGGAGCGAGGAACACTTGCAAGGTAGATCTGAGGAATTCGCGCAGTTTCTGATGAATAAAGTCGCTCAGATCCGGTCGAATCTGGACTCCGGCTGGACAGAGTCCATTGAGTTGACAGGGGCAAGTCTTAGTCCAGCGTTGTGGGAGGAGTTTGAGCCTGTTTCTCCTGATGACGTGGACAAGGCCGTGGGTGTGATGAGCTCTTCCACCTGTTTATTGGACCCGTGCCCCTCCTGGCTGGTTTCGGCCAGCAGAGAGTTGGCACACGGCTGGATCCAGGCGGTGGTCAATGCTTCTTTTAGGGAGGGATCCGTACTGCAGCCTTTAAAGGTTGCGGTGGTGAGACCCCTCCTTAAGAAGCCTTCCCTGGATCCAGCGGATTTGAAAAACTTTCATCCGGTCTCCAACTTACCTTTTATAGGTAAAGTTGTGGAGAAGATGGTAGCTTTTCCGCTTCTTCAGCTATTGGAGGAAACTGATCATCTAGATTCCTATCAGTTGGGTTTCAGGCGCGGCTACAGTACAGAAACCGCCTTGGTCGCCCTGATGGATGATCTCTGGCGAGCCCGGGATGGGGGTAATTCCTCCATCCTGGTGCTACTTGACCTCTCAGCGGCTTTCGATACCATCGACCATGGTATCCTTCTGCATCGTCTCGGCGAGTTGGGAGTGGGAGGCACCGTTTTGCGGTGGTTCTCCTCTTATCTCGCCGACAGGATGCAGTCGGTGTTGGCAGGAGGGCAGAGGTCGTCTCCTAGGCCCCTGACCTGTGGGGTGCCTCAGGGTTCGGTCCTCTCACCCATCCTGTTTAACATTTACATGAAACCGCTGGGGGAGATCATCCGTCGACACGGGGTGAGTTTTCAACAGTACGCTGATGACACCCAGCTGTACATCACCACCCCGTCTCAATTCAGGGAGGCAGTCGATGTAATGTGCCGATGCCTGGACGATGTTAGGACTTGGATGGGGAGAAACAGACTCAAACTCAACCCCGACAAGACTGAGTGGCTCTGGATATTGCCTCCTAAGGACCATGTCGACTGTCCCTCCTTGGTTCTTGAGGGAGAAAAATTAACTCCCTCGGAACGGGTTCGCAATTTGGGAGTCCTCCTAGATCCACAGCTAAAATTAGACCAACACCTTACAGCTGTGGCTAGGGGGGCTTTTGCACAGGTTCGCTTGGTGCACCAATTGCGACCATACTTGTAGAAGGAGGCTCTACTCACGGTCACTCATGCCCTTGTCACCTCCCGATTGGACTACTGTAATGCGCTCTACATGGGGCTACCCTTGAAGAGTATTCGGAGACTATAATTGGTGCAAAATGCGGCTGCGCGTGCTGTGGTGGGTGTTTCAAGATACACCCACGTAACACCCATACTCCACCAGTTGCATTGGCTGCCCATTGGTCTCCGGGTACAATTCAAGGTGTTGATCATCATCTTTAAAGCCCTACATGGCTTAGGACCAGGTTACCTCCGGGACCGCATTCTACCTCATACTTCCCTTCGACCGGTCAGGTCCCACAGAGTGGGTCTCCTCCAGGTCCCGTCAGCCAAACAATGCCGACTGGCGAGGCCTAGGGGGAGGGCCTTCTCTGTAGGGGCCCCTGTTCTCTGGAACCAACTTCCCCCAGAGATCCGAATCATCCCCACCTTGCTGGCCTTCCGAAAAGCCATTAAGATATGGCTCTTCCTGCAGGCAGCGTTCTGAGACAATTTTACATCTGAGGTCTCCCCCATGTATGCATGGTGTTGTATGTCTTTTTTTAACTTTTTTAAAATTGTTTTTAATGATTTTATTGTTTGGTGTTCTTTAAAATGCTGTACGCCGCCCTGAGTCCTTAGGGAGTAGGGTGGCATAGAAGAATTCCCAAATAAAAAATAAAATAAAAATAAAAATAAAAACCGCTTTTGAAGCTATTTAAAGATCTCTTGGCCTGGCTTGAATTTTGAGCATCTGCTGTGCATATTCTTGATGTGTACTCAATAATATATCTGCATGTGAAATACATACAACCCCCCCCCCCACTGCATAATAAACCTTTTGAAATGTTATTCATTCCTTGAGAAGCTGCATCCCTCTTTAGATAATCAACTTCAGGCCAAGATAAGTACTTTGAACAGCAGATGGCCAGTGAGCAGAATCTTCCCTACCAGCCCAGCCATATAATGATTTTTTTTAATGTATTAAAGATGTATTAAACCCAGCTGCTGTGGCCTAGAGGTAGAGCTCTTGCCTCACAATCAGGAGGTTGTGAGTTCGATCCTAGGTAGAGGCAGATGTAAGGGTCTCCTGCTTGGGCAGGGGGTTGGACTAGATGACCTGCAAGGTCCCTTCCAACTCTGTTAATCTGGAAGATTATTCTACCAGGTACTAGAGTAGATCATGCTACCAGTCACCAAACATATGCAGGATGTAGGAAACCCAGGATCCTCTTTAAATAGTCCTGCTTCTAATTCTCAATACCAGCAAACGGGCTTTTGCCTGTATGCCTTTGAGTAACTCTTGATTCCTGGTGATTACCTGCATAAGTCCTTGCAGTTCACTTGGCAACATTTTTGAAAGTGATTTACTATTGCTTTTGTCCTAGGGCTGAGAGAATGACTGGCCTAGTGGCCTATGTCAACCACCTAGCTTCATGCCTAAGACAGGCACCACCGCCGCCGTTCGCTTTCATTTTGCGGCGGGAGAAGAAAGAAAGTGAACGGCGGTGCCCCAGCGGTGCTCCGGGAGGGCAGGCGGACGTCTGCAGCCAGGCAGGGAGGGAGGGCGGTCAGTGGCGGCCCCTTCCAAGCGCAGTGCACAGAGGCGGTGGGCAAGGCAGTCCCAGTATGCCTGTTGCTGGGGAGGCGCAGCGATCACTCGGCCAGGGCGGCTTCGGCGGGTGCTGCATCGGCCTCTCTGCCCGTGCCATGTCCCGCCCCGGCCGGCCGCACGACTACAAGTGCGGTGACCTGGTCTTCGCCAAGATGAAGGGCTACCCGCACTGGCCCACCCAGGTAAGCGCCGCCGCCCAGGCCAAAGGGAAAGTGCCGCGGGCTCTGCGGTGGTGCGGCCAGGCCTGGCCCTCTCCCTGCGCGGGTGGCTGCCACCCAACCGGCAGCTTCCGCGCCTGTCGCTCCGCTACTTCGCCAGTGGGAAGCAACTCCGTGGGCCGAGTTTCCAGAGTGGTGCCGGCGGTCGGCGAGGGCCGATCTGCAAAGAGAGCAGGCAGGTGGCCAGGTGGGAAGCCAGTGGAGCGCAGGCACGGGAGGCACGCAGGCCCGGGTGGAAGGTGGCCTTTTCTGCAGCATCCCCCTCCATTCTTTGGATCGCCCTGCAGGGGGGGACCTCTGCCTTTGCAGAAACGGGGCAGGCGCACGTCCGCTTGCCCTCCCGGAGCACTGCCGCCCCTCTCAGCCCCAGCACAGCATCTGCGTTTCCAACAAGGGCCGCCCGCCCAACCACTGGCCGGGCGGGGCTGGACACCGACATCGGAAGGCAAGCGGGCATGGGGGACCACCGGGAAGGCCGCGTGGAAGGCAGGCAAGCATGGCAGGGCTGTGGGGAAGGGAGTAGGCTGCTACCTCCCTTCCCCGCGGTCCCGAGATGCTTGCCTGCCTTCCACGTGGCCTTCCGCTTGCCTGCCTTCGCAAGCTGGCCACAGGGATGCCAGGAAGGTCACGTGGAAGGCAGGCAAGCATGGCAGGGCTGCGGGCCGCGGGGAAGGGAGTAGGGGAGGCAGGTTGGGATGGTGGGGGGGCAGGGGCAGCTAGGTAGGCCGCGACTCGCAGGCTTACCTGGCAGGCAGATCAGGGGCGTAGCGCTTCAGGCAGGCTAGCTTCAGAGCAGAGACTGGGCGGGGCGGGGTGAGTGAGCAGCGACCAGGGGACCGGTTCGGGGGCATGGCCAGCCAGCGGTCGCTACCGGTTCAGTGAACCAGGCCAAATGTCCACTACGTGTTCTACTGAACTGGTCCAAACCAGTAGGATTTCACCCCTGAGGTATTGCCTTTTTCTTGTCAATGGGTGGCATCATTTTGCTACTAAAGATTATGGTCTTTGTTAGAATACAAGACCAGGGCCATCTCTGCCTCTGAACAAGGTAGATGCCTCGGTTGTGGGTTGTTCCCTCAGATAAGTTCCCTTTACCTGCATATTTTGTGGCCTATCTCTGTCCTTTGCCCTGTGATCATTTGCAGGGCTCTCTCATCGCTTATGTTCAAGTAAGCAAATAAGAATAAAGAGGCATGGGGTGTTTTTTTTGTTTCAGGCAAGAACATTTCTTGGAGAAGCCTTGGATCTTCTGAACACATTGCAAATACATTCAGAATAGACTATGTTCAACATTGAATGCAGGATACAAAATCCTGGGTGTGTGATGCAGGCACCCAGGGGAGAAATGGGACAGAGTTCAACTTATTGCTCATTTTTTCCCCTCTGGACCTTTAATTGACAATTGACTGCAGCTCCAAGATGAGGCCTAGAGCAGGGGTCTGCAACCTTAAACACTCAAAGAGCCATTTGGACCCATTTCCCACAGAAAAGAAAACACCAGGAGCCACAAAACCTGGGTGGGCATGGCCAACTCGACATCACTCACTCCTACCCAGTCACATGACCCCCCCTCCCAGCCACGCCTACCCAGGTTTTGTGGCTCCCGGTATTTTCTTTTCTCTGGGAAACAGGTATCTCTCTCTCTCTGTGTCTTTCTCTGTGTCTCTTTCTCTCTCTCTCTCTCTTTCTCACTCTTTCTCTCTCTCTCATCTCTGTCCCTCTCTCTTTCTCTCTCTCTTTCTCCCTCTCTGTCTCTGTCTTTCTCTCTCATCTCTCTCTCTTCTCCCTATCTGTCTCTCTCTCCCTATCATCTCTCTCTCTCTCTCTCTCTCTCTCTCTCTCTCTCTCTCTCTCTCTCTCTCTCTCTCTCTCTCTCTCTCTCGTGTGTGTGTGTGTGTGTGTGTGTGTGTGTGTGTGTGTGTGTGTGTGTGTGTGTGTGTGTGTTCCAGAGGTGGGTTCCTGCCTCTGATTGCCGGTGCGGTTAATCGCTGAGTTCGGCGCAGAGCCGAAGACGCTGCTCCCGTTTGCGGAGCGGGAGCTTTCCCCGGGCGCTTTCCCCGCCCACATGGATGCCGCCAATTGCGTTCTTTTGCCCTCTGCGCATGCGGAACGCTTTGGGCATGTGCAGAGGGCAAAAGAACGCAATTGGCGGCATCCATGCGGGCGGGGAAAGCGCCCGGGGAAAGCTCCCGCTCTGCGAATGGGAGCAGCGTCTTCGGCTCTGCACCGAACTCAGCGATTAACCGCACCGACAATCAGAGGCAGGAACCCACCTCTGGTGTGTTCCCTCTTGAACCATTTCCAAAAACAGGCAAGGTTTTGTTTTGTTTTGTTTTTGCTGATGTTGTTCTTTCTTCTTTGGTTGCTTTTTACCATATGATTTAAATCAAGAGTCATTTCAGGTTCCCAGATAAATGAAGCTCTTTCATCCCCCTGCTGTGGCTCCCTGTCAGCTGAACCCACCACTGGCTGGCCTCGCCCCTCACCCTCCCCTCCCAGTCACGCCTCGCTTGAGAAGGTATGAGCGATGGCGGCAGATGGATACTTGCTCCATATTCCAGAGCGGGAGAGAAGCGCCCCTGTACTTGCTGCGTGCACCTCGGTCACTCGGGGAGAAGTGCAAGTTTCTCTGTGCCCCAACGGCTGCAACCAATGCTCCGCATCGTAATGGGCTCCAGGAGGAGGAGGGAATGCCATCTCCCCCATTGTGAAGCGTGCTAAATTTAAGTCTGCTGCGCAAGGCGCTGTGAGAGCAGCAAGCAGGCCATGGAGGCGGCGAGAGCAGCGGCATCAGCCGTCCTGTCCAGTGTCTCAGGGCGCAGAGAAAGTTGCAAGTCGAGAGCACTGGCCTGGCCCGGCTGTGGCTGATGCTGCTGCTCTCGCCACCTCCATGGCCTGCTCGCTGCTCTCGCAGCACTTTGTGCAGCAGACTTAAATTTAGCATGCTTCACAATGGGGGAGACTGCATCCCCTCCTCCCCCTGGAGCCCATTAAAACGCAGCGCATCGGGCGCACACAGCCCTCCCAAGCTCCGTTCTTGCTGGCAGAGGCACCACGGGCTGGTCCTTCACTGTTTCCAGGGCAGCCCCGTGGGCCAAATCTAAGCACCCCGCAGGCCGGATCCGGCCCCTGGGCCTTGAGTCTGACACCCCTCATCTAGACTAAAGAGAGAAAGCATTGTAAAGGTTTGAATGAATAACCAACATCTTTATATGGACCAAAAAGATCATAAAGATGACATTAGGTTAGGGCTGTCAAACTCCCGGCCCACGGGCCAGATGTGTCACATGCTGGCCACGGCCATACCCGGTTTAACGAAGGGGGGGAAGTCCCGATGTGTCACGTGATGCCGCCATGACAGTGTGAGTTTGACACCCCTGCATTAGGTGAACTTCTCTGGAAAATCTATTTCATAATCAGAGTGTCATAGGTCACCAAAAGGCCAAATCAATCTCTTTGATACTCTCTACCACTTTGCTCATTTGGGACGGTCACATAGAAAGAGAAGGCCAAAGAAGATAAGATTTGGATATGGAGAATGTAACCTTTAAGACTAAGGTTCAAACCAGTCCTTTAAAAGGAATCTGGAAACAGACTATGGGCATAGATTTTGACAAAGATCTCTCAGTGCAATGGGATAAAAATGGGATGCAAACACAAATGTTCACCAATAACCTGTACAAATTATATGCAACTTCCAAATTGTTTTCAGAAGTTCTCTACATTCAGCTCATTTCAGTTACTGAAACGGTCATTGGGGCCAATAGCCAACACCAATGCCAATTTTCCATGCATTAATCAAAGTTACTTTTAAAGCCATATTTAGATTAAGAATGATGTAATTCAGCTTTGATCAACTTACCTTGATCACCTGATAAGTGGGTGACTACAATTCCCAAAATTCCTCAGCAGCATGGTTAAAAACATTGCATTAGCAAAATCTCCAGTAATTTAAGAGGGATTGTATGAACAAATATGCTACTTTGTCTGTCCTGGAGCCACAGCTGAGGAATTTCACATTTAGAGTCCAGTGAGCATAGGCTGATCAGATACTGTAATCTCTACATTGTTAGATTTATTTTAAACAGATTTATATTGCTTGTCACATATTCAGGATGTGTTAGCATATCCATACACTGTAGAAGAATAAACTACATTAAATAAACCCATTAGAGCAGATTTTCCCAACTTTAAGATGTGCGGACTTCAACTTCTTTGCTGGCTGGGGAATTCTAGGAGTTGAAGTCCACACATCTTAAAATTGCCAAGGGTGAGAAAACCTGCATTACAGCAAATTTACATTGCTCCAAAACTTCTTGACTAAGGTGGGTGCTCAGGATAATTTACAAGCATGCAAGGAGAAAACAAATACCTTATTCTCTCTTCTTTTACTTGGTGGAATCTTCACTGTTATCCAAACTAAAGCCAAGATTACACTGGATGAATGGGGCTGGATAACTGCGTTCCTGTCAAACAGACAACAAATGGTCAAAATAGGGAGCGCCCTATCAAACCCCGTTCCTGTTAACAGCGGTGTACCCCAAGGCAGCGTACTAGGACCCACACTCTTCATACTCTATATAAATGACCTTTGCGATCACATTACAAGCGACTGCGTTCTCTTCGCCGATGATGTAAAACTCTTCAACACCACCGACAACACTGCTATCCTCCAAAAAGACCTAGACTTTGTGTCAGAATGGTCTAACATCTGGCAACTCCAAATCTCAACCAACAAATGCTCTGTCCTACACATTGACAAAAAAAATCAGAACATTAAATATAAGCTGAAAAGTCAAGACCTTACAGACGACCCTCACTCTGTCAAAGACCTTGGAATACTCATATCAAATGACCTAAGTGCCAAAGCCCAGTGCAACAACATCGCCAAAAAGGCTTCAAGAGTTGTTAACCTAATCTTACGTAGCTTCTTCTCCGGTAATATCACACTCCTAACCAGAGCATACAAAACATTCGCCAGACCAATCCTCGAATACAGCTCATCTGTCTGGAACCCACACCGCATATCGGACATAAATACATTAGAAAGTGTCCAGAGATACTTTACAAGAAGAGTCCTCCACTCCTCTACTCACAACAGAATACCTTATGCAACCAGACTTGAAATCCTGGGCTTAGAAAGCTTAGAACTACGTCGCCTTCGGCACGACCTAAGCATAACTCATAAAATTATCTGCTACAACGTCCTTCCTGTCAATGACTACTTCAGCTTCAACCACAACAATACACGAGCACATAACAGATACAAACTCAAAGTGAACCGCTCCAAACTTGACTGTAGAAAATATGACTTTAGCAACAGAGTGGCAAATGCCTGGAACTCACGACCTGACATTGTGGTTTCGTCACCAAACCCCCAAAACTTTACCCTTAGACTGTCCACTGTTGACCTCACCCGATTCCTAAGAGGTCAGTAAGGGGCGTGCATAAGTGCACCAGCGTGCCTACCGTCCCTGTCCTAATGTTCCCGCTTATCAGTACCCATCTTATGTATATAAACAATGTTTTATCTATGTATATTACCAACATGTACTTGACAAATAAAAATAAATAAATAAATAATAAATAATTACTTCCTGATTGGACCTTACCTGGAATTGAATGTGCGCACACAGGTGGAGCTGATTGAACCTCCCAACCAGGGGTGAAATGCTCCCAGTTCAGACGGGTTCATGCATACCAGTAGTGACAGCTGCCTGTGGTTTGGAGAACCGGTAGCGATGGCTGGCTGCCTACGCCCCTGAACCGGTCCGCCGCTTGCTGCACGCTTGCCCTGCCCCGCCCAGTCTCTGCTCTGCAGCTTGCCTGCCTGAAGCGCTGCGCCCCTGATCTGCCTGCCAGGTAAGCCTGCGAAGTCACGGCCTACCTAGCTGCCCCTGCCCCTCCCCCACCGTCCCAGCCTGCCTTCCCTACTTCATTCCCTGTGACCCGCAGCCCCAACATGCTTTCCTGCCTTCCACGTGGCCTTCCCGGTGTCTCCGTGGCCAGCTTGGGAAGGCAGGCAAGTGGAAGGCCACGTGGAAGGCCGGAAAGCATGTCGGGGCGGCGGGGAAGGGAGGTAGCAGCCTACTCCCTTCTCCGCAGTCCTGCCATGCTTGGTGGCCTTCCATGCGGCCTTCCCGGCGGTCCGCCACGCCCGCTTGCCTTCTGAAGTCGGCGTCCAGCCATGACGGGAGATGCGCCGCTTCTGGCCCAGCCCGGCCAGTGGGTGGGTGGGTGGGCGGCCCTTTGGGGAGAACGCAGCTGCTGCGTTGGGGCTAAGAGGGGCGGTGGCAGGAGAAGGAAGAAAGTGAACCGCGGCTGTGGTGCTCCGGGAGGGCGGGCAGTAAGGGTCCTCCACAGCCACGAGCTGCCTTTGTTGTGGAAGCTGCCACCGGCCGGCCGGGCAGCAGCCCTCCGTGCGGAGAGAGGGCCAGGCCTGCGCTTGGAAGCTGCTGCCGCTCTCACTGCCCACTTTCTTCCTTCTCCCGCCGTGGAACAAAAGCGAACAGCGTCAGCGCTCCTTCGGGAGGGCAGGCGGACTTCTGCAGCCAGGCAGGGAGGGAGGGCAACGAGAGCGGCAGCCCCTTCCAAGCGCAGGCCTGGCCCTCTCCCCACCTGGGGGGCTGTCGCCCGGCCGGCCACCAGCGGCTTCCACGCCACACTTGTAGTCGTGTGGTCGGCCGGATTAACAGGTGTGCTGGGGATGCCTTTGCCGCTGCCTCTGTGCGCTGCACTTGGCAGGGGCTGCCGCTGCCCCTCTCACTCCCCTCCCTTCCCGCATGGCAGCAGGAGGAGGCAGGCGAGGCGGGAGGAAGAGTGGCATGCAGGGCTCGGCCGCTGAGCATGTGGGGCACCCGCCCCGGCTCTCAGGCTGCTTTACGCTGCTGCGCAAAGTTTGGTGTGCCAGGCCGGCAGAGGAAGAGGCTCTTGGCGGGTGCTGAGGCAGCGGTGGGTTACCTGTTGGGGCTCAGGGCCGTGGTCCTTCCTGCCCGCCTGCTCAGTGCGCTGAGGCCCAGAGCCTCAATAGGTAAACCGCTGCCGCCTCACAGCGCTGTTCCGGGATGGCAGAGAGCTTCCTTGGCCTCTCACAAGTAATCTCTGTCCCCGCCGCTGGCTCTCCCAAGCGAGCTCTCCGCCATCCTGAAACTGCGCATTGCAGGAAAACTCTCCCCCGCGTGGCGCGGTTCCAGGATGGCGGAGAGCCCAGGCAAACTTTGCCCCCTCTTCCCCAGTTTTTTCGGCTTCCCTCCCTGCAGGCAAGGCATACCTCTCACGACCTCTCCGACTCTCCAGAGCTTCTTTCAGAAGATGCAAAGCTTGTGTTAACAGGAGGTCCTCTTTGTCTTCTTCCTGCCAGGCAGCCTCTCCTCTCCGACGCCTCACTGCAGTTACTCCCGGGGGGGGGGTATGTGGGGCACCCGCCCCGGCTCTCGGGATGCTTTACGCTGCCGCGCAGAGTTTGGTGTGCCAGGCCGGCAGAGGAAGAGGCTCTTGGCGGGTGCTGAGGCAGCGGTGGGTTACCTGTTGGGGCTCAGGGCCGCGGTCCTTCCTGCCCGCCTGCTCAGTGCGCTGAGACCCGGAGCCTCAACAGGTAAACCACCACCGCCTCACAGCGCTGTTCCGGGATGGCGGAGAGCTTCCTTGGCCTCTCCCAAGTAATCTCTGTCCCCGCCACTGGCTCTCCCAAGCGAGCTCTCCACCATCCCAAAACTGCGCCATGCAGGAAAACTCTCCCCCGCGTGCCGCGGTTCCAGGATGGCGGAGAGCCCAGGCAAACTTTGCCACCGCCGCCACCGCTGCTGCTGCTGCCGGGCGCGTCTACGCAGCAGAACTGCCTGGGAAGGGCTCCATCTATGTGCCCAGACCAGGTGTGTGTGTGTGTGTGTGTGTGTGTGTGTGTGAGAGAGAGAGAGAGAGAGAGAGAGAGAGAGATAAGAAAGAAGGAAAGAAGGAAGGAAGGAAAGGAAAGGAAAGGAAAGGAAAGGAAAGAAGGAAAGGAAAGGAGGAAAGGAAAGGAAAGGAAAGGAAAGGAAAGGAAAGGAAAGGAAAGGAAAGGAAAGGAAAGGAAAGGAGGAAAGGAAAGAGGGAAGGAAGGGAAGGGAAGGGAAGGGAAGGGAAGGGAAGGAAAGGAAAGGAAAGGAAAGGAAAGGAAAGGAAAGGAAAGGAAAGGAAAGGAAAGAAGAAAAGGAAAGAGGGAAGGGAAGGGAAGGAAGGAAAGGAAAGGAAGGAAGGAAGTTAGGAAGAGAGAGAGAGAGAGAGAGAGAGAAGAAAGAAAGAAAGAAAGAAAGAAAGAAAGAAAGAAAGAAAGAAAGAAAGAAAGAAGAAAGCAAGCAAGCTTATAACCACAATTGAGCCCAAAATTTTGGTTGCTAAGCAAGAGCGTTGTTAAATGAGTTTCACCACATTTTACAAGTTGGTCACGCCCACCCGGTCACCTGACCACCAAGCATGCCCACCCGGTCACCTGACCACCAAGCTACGCCCACCTGAAGCCACACATACCTGACCCTCCAAGCCACGCCCACAAAATAAGCCACACCCACAGAACCGGTAGGGAAAATTTTTAGATTTCACCACTGCTCCCAACCCTGCCATTGACTCCATGAATTCAAAAGGATGTGAAGTAAGAGACTGCAGGATGGGGGAATAAAAATGTGTGGAACTTGGGCCTCAGTGGCCTTAATTTTCATGAACAATTCTTTGCCTCTATTGCGGAGAAAAGATTGTGGATACAGTGGTACACCAAGAATATTCAATTCAGTTCACTTTAATTCTAGTTTAAAAGGGATGTCAGGTAGCTGGTGATAGGTAAAAGCTCTACTTTAGGAAGAAAGAATTTCAAGACAGGAGATTAGAGATTGATAACTTTAACAAACATCATGGATGCAAATTCATCTATTTTTGCCATTTCTGAATAATTTACAATTGTTCATTTTTGTTGTCAAATGCAAGTACTGTCAGGCCGAAGCCATAATTTATTAGAGACTCTGGCCTGCCACACATGATGCTTAGAATGTATTCTTGCTATGGGAATTTGGGAGGGGTTGTTGCTTGAGCAATGTAAACATGTAGCCATAACAAATTCCCTTTAGGCTTTCAAGATCATCCTTTGTTCAGCACCTGGCCGGAAGCTGATGGGAGTATCTGACACGTTGGCAGAAGACCACTGGTCAACGTGATGAACTTGTGGGGGTGGGAACAAGGGAATGAACTTTAAACTGGGTGGAGAAACCCTCCTAGCTTTAGATTCGGGTTTCTCACAGATGTGCCAACATGGCTCTGCTAATAAATTGGAACTTTGAGGAATGCTTTGCCTCGGACTCTGATTTAGTTTTGGGTGCTATTTGGAACCCTGACACTAACCCGAATCTCCCTTAAAAATCTCATCCAGCTACCCTGAACCTCGGGGCGCTGTCCGGGGTCCTGAGCCCCAGCACCGACCCGGCAATGGGTGGCGCAAAGACTCAGGGAAGATGGAAGAGAAGAAGCAAGCCGCCAGGGAGCAGGTAGAGGGTAAGCCGATTGGGGCTGTCAGATTCCTCTACTCTCCTTCCCCTGAGGTTATGGCTGCCATGGAGGCTGCGGAGAGAGAACGCCAGTCGGGGGCTTGGCGCAAACAGACGGACCCTGAGCCCCTCTCTCAGCCAGAGCGGACCTCTCAAGGCGCAGTTGGGGGGCTGAGTCCTCCCCCCCCAGCGAGCGTGGGAGCCTCACCTGGGCGCGGGGTTAGCCTCAACCCATGAGTGGAGGCAACAGAAGATCACGCTTACCGGCTGCTCCGAAGGCGAGGAATCCCAGCCACTGTCTCGCAGTCAATCGCTGATGGATCTCCATGACCAGGACGCCTAACCGTAAGTTGGACAAATCCCCAATCAGGACCCAAAGCCACTACATGGAACCTGGCCCAACCCATGTTCTCCTATCCAAGGAAGCGCCTGGGACCCCAATTGAGTGGGTTCACTGCCTCTTTCCACACTGGGGCCAGCGGGACCCCAGGGGACCTCTCGGGGGGGGGGGGCGAAGCCTACGTGGACCACCCTTCAACCCCAACCGCGGACGACCCACCAAGCCGGGTTAGGGAGCCAATAACCCATCCAGCAAGTGGCTTGGAGACTGCCAACTCCAGCCCCGCTGCCAAACCTAGGTCTGGCGATGCCGAGCCAAGCCTCGCCTGGATGGGCTTTCTTCCCCGGAGTGGGATGGGTGCAATGCCAATGGATGCCGGGGTCGCCGCTGCAACCTGATCTTGCACCGGTGCTTGGAGCAGCGCAACAGCTCCCCGCGATGCCAGTTACGGTTGCGCAGCCAGTTCCGGGAGGAGGGCAAATTGGAGGGGCCCCGCAGCCAGCCGTCGCTCCGCTGGTCGTGCACGTGCCAGCTGTCGTCCCACGGGCCCAAGAGCCACCCCCTCGGTTCCAGGCCACGTTTGATGGGAGCCCCAAGAAGCTGGCCTATTTCCTCCACCGAGTGTGGGCATATGTTGATGAATATGGGACGCAGTTACAGTCAGACAGACAGCTGATTGACAAGATAACCGAGGGAATGAATGAGGGGGAAGCAGCGGAGTGGGTGGCGGAACTCCATGATGAAGCAGCCCCCGAGCTAGACGATGCGAACGAGTTCGTCCAACTAATGAGGGTCCGGTTCCACGATGTGGCCCAACAAGTGGAAGCCGAAGAACAGATCCAGAGGTTGAAGCAAGCGGGCCGCCCAGTGAAAGAATTAGTGTGGGAATTCAGAAGAGCAGCTGGGAAGGTGTGAGATTGGCCCCAGCGGCTCTTGGTGCACACGTTCCGAAACGCCCTGGATCCCGAGTTAAAGGAGGCGTGTGAAATTAGAGGGGTCCCGTGTGGGATCCAGGAGTGGTATGCCACCACCATCGCTCTGGATCATGTGATCCAAAACCAGAAAAAACCTCCCGTGGACCGGCCAGTTAGAAGACCTTTGGGGCGTCGAGTCCCCCTGAGAAAACCGGCGGCCCCAAGCCCCGAATGAACCAGGGGAGTGAAGTGCTATCGGTGTGGCCAGGCCAGCCACTGGGCTACCGGGCTGCCGAGTGCCTGGCGCCGGCCCCCCTCGCGCTACCAAGGGCGAGGCCACCTCCAGGTCCCAGAAAGAAGCCTGTGAAACCGTCGGAACTGGGACGCTTGGCCATGTAAGTGGGGGAAAACCCTCCCCCCTCTGACGCCGCCGAGACATCGTCAGTGGAAGAATCACCTCCCCGATAGGACGAGGGAGGCAGTGGTGAAGACTACCCAATGGTGAGTGAAGCCATTCAACCCTTCCTCTTAAAAGCAAAAATCACAGTGCCAGAGACGGGGAAGGAGGGAGACATAGATGCGATGATAGACATGGGCTGCTCGAGATGTCTAATCAGCAAGGCAGTAGTAGAAAATCTAGGGATCAGCACCAGGCCCCTGGAAAACCCCATCCGCTTGTCGTGCCAAGGCTCGACATATGCACCTTGGTGGGAGGGAGAGACACTGGACCGGGGGAGCGATGGTTGCCAACACAACAAACTCTTCTCAGCAGTTCAATGCCTGACACCAGTGATTAACGTCCTGTTACATGAGACGCCGAGAAAGCCAAGCACAGTAAAACTGCAACCGGAAAGAGACAATCTAAGCAATGACCAGCTGAGAGGGGAGGGCTTCATAGCACCGGATGGTGGTTTGGGGGGAGGGAATGTTGAGGATTTGCATAAATAGCACTGAGAGGAGGATGATCTCAGAGCTGACTTTGACCTGAATGGGTTCGGCATGGTCTGAGTTCTTATCTGTAGCGTGATTAAAAGCTGAAGTCCTTACTTTGAAAGTGTCTTGAAGTCATTAACGCACGGGTCTGACTTAGCCAGTCTGACACCGCTTCCAACAAGTGGACGTGACGCTAATTGGGGGAGCCCCCGCCACTCTCCTCACTGAATTGGTAGAATTGCAACTGGGACGCCATCGCAAATGTGTCCGCTTCATAGTCGCCCCAAAAATGTCGGAAGCTATCATTCTGGGGCTCGCATGGCTAGACAAGTGGACCCCCACCATAACATGGGAGGGTGGGTACCGGAAGCTAACCCTGCACATCGGACCTACACCCCCCTCAAAACCCCAAAGCTGCCAGGGAAAGACAGCACCCCTGTGCGAAGATCGTCCCCAGCTGGCAGCCCCCGCGCGGGAAACCACTTCCCCAGGCTCCCAGCTGGTGCCGACGGAATACCGAGACCTAGAGGGGGTGTTTAGTGAGGAAGACTGCAACTATCTCCCCCCCCCTCACCGGCCCACAGACTGTGCAATATAATTAGAACCGGGAGCCACACTCCCAAAGCCAAAAATGTACTCCATGTCCCCAAAGGACCTGGGAGAGTTGAGAAGATACATAGATGTCAATCTGAAACGTGGGTTCATCCAACCGGCAAAGTCGAGGGTCGCCGCCCCCGTGCTCCTCAAGGAGAAGAAAGACCGGGGTGGTGGTGGTGGTCAGATTGTGCGTTGATTTCCGTGGGATCAATGCGGTATGCGTGCAAAACACCTACCCCCTCCCTCTTATGAAAGACTTGCTGAACCACTTGTCTAAAGGCAAGATCTTCACCAAGCTAGACTTGAGAGAAGCTTACTATCGCATACGAATTAGGGAGGGGGATGAATGGAAGACCGCTTTCAACTGCCCACTGGGGAGTTTCCAATTCAAAGTTCTGCCCTTTGGGCTGCAAGGCCCCCCCGCGGTCTTCATGCAGTACATTAACGAGGTGCTCCACCCCCATTTGTACAAAGGGGTACTCGTTTATTTGGACGACATTCTCATTTTTAGCGAAACACTACAGGAACATGTGAAGTTAGTGCGACAAGTCTTGGAAAAACTTCTAGCCGCCAAGCTATATGCAAAACTCTCCAAGTGCGAATTCCACAAAACCTAGCTAGACTACTTAGGGTACCGCATCTCCAAGGAAGGGATAGAGATGGACCCAAGGAAAGTGAAAGCAGTGCTTGATTGGCAGCCCCCACGCACTTGCAAACAACTCCAAAGCTTTTTGGGCTTCGCGAACTTCTACCGGCAATTTATCCCATCATTTGCCGAAGTGGCACTGCCACTGACAGAACTGCTAAAGACTGGCCCATCACCCACCAAGCCAAAGCCCAACCAGCCGATTGGCTGGACGATGGAATGCCAAAAAGCATTCGAAAAACTGAAACAGCTCTTTGCCCAAGAACCAATCTTACAGCACCCCGACCCAGAACGACAGTTCATAATCCAGTCGGACGCCAGCGATGTAGCCGTGGCAGTGGTGCTGTTACAGAAAGATGAGAAAGGCCAACTTCTGCCGTGCGCTTACGTTTCGAAGAAGCTCAAAGCAACCGAGAGGAGATGGGCCATTTGGGAGAAAGAAGCCTATGCCGTTCGTTGGGCGCTGCTTACTTGGAGACAATTTATTTATTTATTTATTTATTTATTTATTTATTTATTTATTTATTTATTTATTTATTTATTTATTTATTATTGGTTCTTCTATGCCGCCCTACTCCCGAGGGACTCAGGGCAGCGTACAGCAATTATACGAGAACACTAATAATAAACAACAGTTAAAAACAGCAATTAAAAATTTACAAAAAGTTAAAAAATATTCACCATCAGTCATACCGGGGGGGAGCTCAGGTGGAACTAGTCTCCTCCCCTGCCTGCAGGAAGAGCCATGTCTTGACGGCTTTTCGGAAGGCCAGCAGGGTGGGGATGGTTCGGGTCTCTGGGGGAAGTTGGTTCCAGAGCATGGGGCCCCCCCACAGAGAAAGCCCTCCACCTAGGGCCCGCCAGCCGGCATTGTTTGGCTGACGGGACCTGGAGGAGGCCCACTCTGTGGGCCCTAACCGGTCGAAGGGAAGTATGAGGCAGAATGCGGTCCCGAAGGTAGCCTGGTCCTAAGCCATGCAGGGCTTTAAAGATGATGATCAACACCTTGAATTGTACCCGGAGACCAATGGGCAACCAATGCAGCTGGCGGAGTATTGGTGTAACGTGGGTGTACCTTGGCACACCCACCACAGCACGCGCAGCCACATTTTGCACCAACTGAAGTCTCCGAATACTCTTCAAGGGTAGCCCCATGTAGAGCGCATTGCAGTAGTCCAGTTGGGAGGTGACAAGGGCATGAGTGACCGTGAGTAGAGCCTCCTTATCCAAGTATGGCCGCAATTGGTGCACCAGGCGAACCTGTGCATAGGCCCCCCTAGCCATAGCTGTAAGATGTTGATCTAATTTTAGCTGTGGATCTAGGAGGACCCCCAAATTGCGGACCTGTTCCGAGGGAGTTAATTTCCCTCCCTCAAGAACCAAGGAGGGACAGTTGTCATAGTCCTTAGGAGGCAATATCCAAAGCCACTCAGTCTTGTCGGGGTTGAGTCTGAGTCTGTTCCTCCCCAACCAGGTCCTAACGTCGTCCAGGCATCGGCACATTACATCAGCTGCCTCACTGAATTGAGACGGGGTGGTGATGTACAGCTGGATGTCGTCAGTGTACTAGTGAAAACTCACCCCGTGACTCCGGATGATCTCCCCCAG
Organism: Diadophis punctatus similis; assembly: GCA_023053685.1. Classification (NCBI taxonomy): domain Eukaryota; kingdom Metazoa; phylum Chordata; class Lepidosauria; order Squamata; family Dipsadidae; genus Diadophis; species Diadophis punctatus. Next base: position 643,408 of record JALIGW010000085.1, read on the forward strand.
CAGTTTCATGTAAATGCTGAACAAGATGGGCGAGAGGACCGAACCCTGAGGCACCCCGCATGACAGGGGCCTAGGGGACGATCTCTGCCCTCCTGTTAACACCGACTGCATCCTATCGGCGAGATAAGAGGAGAACCACCGCAAAACGGTGCCTCCCACTCCCAACTCGCCGAGACGATGCAGAAGGATACCATGGTCGATGGTATCAAAAGCCGTTGAGAGGTCAAGTAGCACCAGGATGGAGGAATGTCCACCATCCCGGGCTCGCCAGAGATCATCCATCAGGGCGACCAAGGCGGTTTCTGTACTGAAGCCGCACCTGAAACCTGACTGATAGGAGTCTAGATGATCCGTTTCCTCCAGTAGCTGCAGAAGCTGAGCAGCCACCACCTTCTCAACAACTTTCCCTAAAAAAGGTAAGTTGGAGACCGGACGAAAGTTCTTCAAGTCCGCTGGGTCCAGGGAAGGCTTCTTCAGGAGGGGTCTCACCACCGCAACTTTTAACAGCTGCGGTACAGATCCCTCCGTCAAAGAAGCGATGACCACCGCCTGGATCCAGCCTCGTGCCACCTCCCTGCTGGCCGAAACCAGCCAGTAGGGGCACGGGTCCAATAAACAGGTGGAAGCACTCATAGCACCCACGGCTATGTCCACATCTTCAGGAGAAACAGGCCCAAACTCCTCCCACAACGGTGGACTAAGACTTGCCCCTGTCATCTCAGTGGACTCTGCCCAGCCGGAGTCCAGGTTTGACCGGATCTGAGCGACTTTATCCAACAGAAACTGCGTGAATTCCTCAGCTCTACCTTGCAACTGTTCCTCGCTCCCCCCTTTGGCAAGGAGGGAGCATGTCACCCTAAACAAGGCGGCTGGGCGAGAATCTGTGGACGCAATAAGAGCAGAAAAATGAGATCGTTTTGCTGCCCTTATCGCCACTAAATAAGACTTGATGTAGGTTCTTAATAGTGTTCGATCAGACTCGGTTTTACTGGCTCTCCAGCGGCGCTCCAGACGTCTCTTATGGCGTTTCATCTCCCGGAGCTCCTCGGTAAACCAGGGGGCTTTCCGGGATCCACTGCCGCGGAGAGGTCACAAAGGCGCAATCCGGTCTAATGCCGCTGATGCTGCGGTGTTCCAAGCAGCCACCAGGGAATCAGCCGAATTGTGTACCAGGGTTTCAGGTATTTCCCCAAGTTCCCTCTGGAATCCTTCTGGCTCCATTAGGCGCCTGGGGCGGAACTACCTAGTCGGTCCTGCCTCCCTGCGGGGGAGGAATGGGGCTGCGAAATCCAACCTCAGTAGGAAATGATCTGACCATGACAGCGGGGTGGTGACTATGTCCCCTATCTTCAAATCATCTCTCCACTGCCCCGAAAGAAACACTAGGTCAAGCGTGTGGCCTCCCTCATGAGTCGGACCCTGGATTACTTGGGTCAGGTCCATGGTTGTCATGGAATCCATGAACTCCTGAGCTACCCCAGAGGTTTCGCCAGCCGAAGGCAGGTTGAAGTCCCCCAGCACCATAAGCCTGGGGAACTCAACCGCCAAGCCGGCTACTGCCTCGAGCAGCTCAGGCAGGGCCTTGCTAACGTAGCTGGGAGGCAGGTATGCTAGACAAATGCCCACCTGAACCCCTAAGTCCAACTTCAGAAGGAGCGTCTCACACCCAACAATCTCCTGGGCAGGGATCCTACGAGGATGCAGATTTCGGCGCGTTATCGTTGCCACTCCTCCCCCCCTTCCCTGGGGTCGTGAATGATGCTGCACTGAGAACCCGTCTGGGCATATCTTGGAGAGAGCTACTCCCCCCTCCTGGCCCATCCAGGTCTCAGTTATACACACCAGGTCTGCCCCCTCTTCTGTGATTAAATCATGTATCAGGGGGGCTTTGTTGGCAATTGACCTGGCGTTAAGCAGCAACATCTTGAGTCCAGGGCCCTGAAAACCCTGGTTGCCAGGTACTCGGGTTGAGCAAGATGGAACCACATCGGAGGGGCCGGAACAAGGGATCGCTTGTAACCAGCAAGGTCTTATTCCCCGAGAGCGGCCCACCCCTCTGCTCCCGCCATATCTGCCTCTTCCCATTATGACCGAGATGTTCCGGCTCTCATCCCCACCAGAGACCCCCTCCCCCCCGCTGGTCTCCCTCCCTCCCTGCAGGCCATACATACCATTCTCACAAGATAGGGTAACTGAGCCCCACCCCCTCCCGCTTCTGTTTCTACACTCAACGGGGGGGGGGGACGGAATCCCAGTCCCTAAGTTTTCCATTATTTCGCACTCATTCTAAATACTCAGACACCCATCTCACTCATCCCCATACTCAATCACACCCATATCGCACCTCAGAGGAGGAGAATACAATTTAAAAAGATTTTTAAAAAGAAGGCAAGCTCATCAAGGTAAGGGTGTGCTGGGGAGGCAGGTTCCCTGGTTCGACTCAGCCTCCCAATTGTTCTATAATCCAGGGATGGCAAAAAACCTCCCTTACTCTGATGACTTTGGGAGTCTAAAGTCCTGCACCCCTCGGTATGCGATCGACTTCTATCCTAGGGGGGGGTTCCACATCTTCACCTTGATTACTCTGGTCATTAAAGCGAGCAGGGACATCCACGGGATCAGAGGTGGTGTTGAGCAAGGCATCCAGGATAGTTATAATCACCACAGGTTTAAGAAGTCTCTGGATGTAAGCTGGCAGCAGCGGGGAGCACAGCGCTCGGGAGACAATTTCGCGCCGGTAGTCCACAGTCAGCACCTACCAAAACTGTCCTCAAGCTGACAAAAACAGGCAGTAATGGCGGGCTTCTCGCGATCGTTCCGTGGTTTCCTCGGGCATCAAAGAATGGCGCTAATGCCCAGAACGCGTCTCCACCCTCACAGCAATGGCGGCGGGGGCCTCAGAGATCAGAAATTACGGGTCCAATAAAGCCCGCTCTTGCTCCCGAATGTGGGCCAAATTCACAATAGTTCACACGCCCCCCCCCCACAATTCACGCCCAATCCATCCGCTCCAAATACGCTCACCGCTTCGGTATCGATCTTCCTGGTGAAAGTTAGCAGGCGGGGTCTAATGTCCGTGTCCCAGCTGATCTCTTCAACAGGGAACAGAAAGCGGCAAAGCTCTCAGCTGCCGATGGCGAGGCACGCCGTCCGAGCTCGCCGTCTCTCCGCAGCTGGTATCAAATCACCCCTAACCACGATTCAGCAGTGATCGTCCAAAAAGCCTTCCAAAGATCGTACTTAATGTCCATGATTCTAAGTTCCAATTTTCGTGTCAGGCCTCACAGAACAATCGGCCCTCACAGCGTCTTACCGCTCCAAGATGGACGGCCGTCTCCGCAGATGGTAGTCAGACGGGAGAATTAGTGGTGCTATCCGCGGGTGGCTGATGTTTCCGCCACCGTCTTCGGGTGCCTGCCAGAGTCCGGTCTCGCCCCGAAGAGAAAAGAGCTCCGGGGGTGGACTCCTTCAGGCAAGACAGCCAAGAAAAGTTCATTTCTCCTGCGGAGCAAGATTTTTCACCGCCATCTCAGCCATCTCAGCCGTGGCTCCTCCTCCAATTCCTAGAAGGGGGCACGGTACCATTCGAGGTGTGGACAGACCATAAAAACCTCGAGGCCCTGAAAACCCCCAGGAAGCTCTCACCCAAGCAAGTATGCTGGGCACAATAGTTTAGGCGATTCAAATTCGAACTGAAACACATTCCTGCGGGGAAGATTTTACTGGCTGATGCTCTATCCAGGAAGCCACAATATGACAGCCAAAGAGAAGAAGAATTCCCCCCCCCTCGCCAGTGAAGTCAGCAGGCACATCCCCCCCAAGGGGGGAACTAGCAGCCCCTGTTCTCACCAGAGGCCAAGCCAGGTGACCAACCACACGGAGCTAGGAGGAGTGGACTGCGAAATTAAAGGCAGCCCTGCCTAGCAACCCCTGGCTCAACGACAACAAGGAGATCCTAACAATGAGGGTGGCAATCACTTTGAAAGTCTCAGGCTTTCTTGGCTTGGAAGGGGTTCAAACTATACGTGCCTGCCAGCCTCAGATTGGAAGTGCTCCAACGAAGCCACAACTCCAAACTGGGAGGCCATTTTGGGTTCCTAAAAACCCTCCACCTAACACAAAGGCAATTTTGGTGGCCGAAGATGAAGACCGAGGTGGAGGACTACGTGAAAAGCTGCACCACCTGCGCCACCAGAAAACACGGGCCAGGAAAACCGCCTGGACTGTTGCAGCAAGTGGCCAGCCCCAGTAAGCCCTGGGAAGAGATAGCCATGGATTTCATAGTGGAACTCCCAGATAGCAAAGGGAATACCGTGATCTGGACGGTGATCAATCTGTTTTCCAAGCAAGCCCATTTTGTTGCCTGCTCCGGATTACCGTCAGCCAGACACCTGGTGAAATTGTTCCTCAAGCACATCTACCGCTTACACGGAGTCCCAAAAAGGGTCATCTCAGACTGAGGTGTACAGTTCACCGCCAAATTCTGGAGAGAATTCCTATGCTCAATTGGAGCCACACATGGGCTCAGCTCGGCTTTTCATCCGAGTAAAAATGGAGCAGCAGAACGTAAGAAAACACAATGGTGGAACAATACCTCTGTTGTTATGTAGATCTACACCTCCTTCAACTTACTAAAAAGTATTACCGGATTGATCAAAACCTTCTGGATGATGGAGAGCAATATACATGGACTCATCCAATGGTGATCAATGATTATGAAACACTGTAACTTGGAATGTAACAGTAGCAAATAGTAAAAAACATGAAATTATAAAATAGGAAGGTTGATTGCCTAACTGTAATTCTATAACTGAATTATTAACAAATGGTTCAACGCTAAACAGGAAGTAAGACAAGAATGGGTGATATCCCCTTGATTGCTTAATACATTCATAGATAATGCTTGAAATGTTATTACAGTTGTGTAGTTTGGGGACATGAATATATGCACTTTTGTGTGCACAAATGCTTTCCAACAAATATTAGACAGAGTACAATAAAAAGTACGTGTCAGATGTGCCTCAGCTCAAAATCCAGTAAAGAAAGACCCCAACTCCATGATGTTAGAGAAAGGTACTTTTACTGAATAAGAACTGATAGCAACAAGTTGAAAGCAAGATCTGAGGCAAAAGGCGCGTAAAATACATATAGAAAGTAATCCCAATTCCCTCCCCCCAAAGACCCGGGCTGGCCATCCAATCCCAATGCCCCCCAGATGTCATGTGGACACATCTTCAGGTGGAGACTTCGCATCTGGTCTGCAGAAGCAGTTGACCTTGAGCCGGCTATAAACATGTCCATTCAGCTACACAGTATATGATGAGAACTTTCCTCCCTAACCCTCTAATCAGACACATGAGGAGACATCTCCAGCCCTGCTTCCCCCCTCCTCCCAAATACCTAGACCTCCCCCCTCCCCCCATTTCTATGGCAGCCGAAGCAAACAAGCAGCGTGGAGACTGACATTCGGCCCTCCTGCAGTAGGGACGTTAGTCCTAGGGAAAACACATGACATAACAAGAGAGATACAAGAAAAGTGTAAATACAACAACAAAAGTACATTTATGGTTCATCAGGGTATTTGGAATGGAACAAGTGAAGTAATTTAGGGGCTCTAAAATCCCGTTCGTTCACCCATTCAGAATGTGAGGAAGGGAAGTGCTTCCAGGCCACCAAATATTGAATTTTGCCCCTACGTTTCCTAGAATCGAGAATTTCCTTAACTTCGAAATGCTGTTCACCTTCGATAAGCAAAGGCACAGGAGGAGGGGTTTGGTTTGGCCGAAGAGAGGAGGTGTGTTCAGGCTTTAAGAGACTAACATGAAAGACAGGGTGAATTCTCCTAAGGGGTTTTGGAAGTTCTAATTGAACAGCCACTGGGTTTATAATTTTCACAATAGGGAAGGGCCCCACATACTTGGGCCCCAATTTCTTCGACTTCTGTGTAGTCTGTAGGTACTTAGTTGACAGGAAAACCCTGTCACCGACTTGGTACTCCTTTGGTCTAACCCTTTTCTTGTCACCTTGTTTTTTAAAAAATAATCTTTATTAATTATGTTAAAAAAACAAACAAACAAACATAAAAACATGTATAAACATATGTATATACAAATAAAGTATCAAATATCTTTGAAAATAGAAAACATTGAACATATATGTCAACCATCCCGTCGACACTATCCTTTTACAGCCTAGTGATACAAAAACATGTTTATTCTATATAGTTATTGTTTACATCATTATCTTCCTTATATCTTCCAATATTTTCCTTATTCTTTTCTATTATTATATTATATTCAGTCAGTTATCGTTACTGACAAGGCATGCAAAACTCGCAAAGCCTTTTCCCCGGTGGGGAGAATTGCAATTAAGCAATCCAGAGGTAAATGCATCGTGTCTTCCCATGGCATGAAAATAAACCGATAAGATTTAGTTCTAAGTAAAAAAACTTTATTATAAAGGTATAAAAATAAATGACTACATCCTACCAGTAAAATACACGTCTGTCCGGACCAAGATGAAAGTAAAGAAGGGAAGAACAAAAGAACAGAAAACCGCACATGCGTAATAAATCAGTCACAAGACACTTGAAGATAAGAACTTCTCAGGTTACACACACACAGGATAGATGCTCATGGAAGCTCATCTGACGAACCAAAAAATAACGGTAGTGACAAACCCCTTCTTCGTCAGTTGAGTGGACATCAGGTAAAGTCATAAAGTCATTATGTAAGGCACATCTTTCCCCGTAAGTACTTGTGTTGAGCTATTGGCAGTGGTTTGTTGAGCATATCAGCAATCTGATCACGTGTAGGCACATACTGCAATTTCACAAAACCTTGCTTCACTAATTGTTTAATATTCTTATAACGAATGTCAATGTGTCTGGACCTGGAACCTGTGAAATGAGATTCAGAAATATCCACCACCGATTCATTGTCTTCCATCACGGTGATCGGTCGGATCGGGTTGGTCCAGATATCTGTGACTAAAGCATCAAACCATGTTAAAGAATTACATGCATCAGAAACACAAGCATATTCAGCTTCAGTAGAAGAACAAGAAATAAAATTCTGTTTACGCACCTGCCAGTAAACCGGACATCCATTCAAAAACATAATATAACCTGAAGTACTTTTACGTGATTTCTTATCACTTGCCCAATCAGAATCAGCATAACAACATAATTCTGCATGATTAGTATGTGTTGGTTCTAACAATAACTTCATGTGCTGTGTGTGCTTTAAATACTTCAATAACTTCTTCACACATGACCAATGAAACTGTTTTGCCTTGCCTACATGTCGTGACAAGAGATTAACACTAAGTGCAATGTCGGGTCTGGTCCAACTACTAATGTATAACAGTGACCCAATAACTGAATGATAAAGTGTCTGATCCTCGAACTCAGGACCTTCTTCATGTGTCAAGTTGTGAAAATCTGTTTGCATAGGTATGCGTCCTGTGCTAGCATCCTTCATGTTGCAATGATGCAAAAGCTGTTCAATCTTGGCTTCTTGTGACAAACTAAACCCCTTCTGTGTTTTTTCAATCTGAACACCTAAATAATGTTAATGTGTCCTAAACTTTTCAATGTGAAAAATCTCTGTAAACCTTTAGTAAACTTCTCACTCATCTGCTTATTTGGACCAATATAAACAATATCATCAACATAAACAAGAATTGTCTCATATGCATTATCAGATCTTTTTGTAAACACGCATTCATCAGTTTCGGACTTAATAAAGCCCATTAACTTTAGCTTTTCAGTAAGGCATAAATACCACATTAAACCAGACTGTTTCAGACCATAAAGACTTTTGTGTAGAAACCAGGTATCCCCTTCATGCTTCCGGAAACCTGGCGGTCCTTTGACGTAGATCTCTTCATCCAGGTCAGCATTCAGATAAGCTGTGTCAACATCAAACTGGAAAACTTCTAAACCAAGAATAGTAGCAGTAGCTAAAGCAATTTTTACGCTTTCAGTTGGTGAAATTTCAGTAGGTGAGTAAGTATTGGGGTAGTCCTCAGGATACCTTTGCATGAAACCCTGAGCTACAAGTCTGGCCTTGTACAACGACTCACCATTTGGCTTCTTCTTGATTCTGTAGACCCATCGAGTTCCGATGACTTTCTTGTTTGTTGGAGGTTTAGCAGGCGTAAACACCTTAAGTTTTTTTAGACTGTCCATTTCAGCCTGCATAGCATCATACCATCTCTCCTGCTCTGCATCAGGAAGATGTTTGATTTGTGTGAACGTATCTGGAGGAAGTGTAGCATTGCAAATCAATGGCATGGGTGTGTTTGTCAGTTGCCATGAATACCTTTGTGGAGGAATCCCTTTTGTGGCCCTCTTGGAAAGTCTTGGAACAACCGTCAAATCTTCCTCTTCGTCCTCGTCCTCATCATCGTCGCTAGCGTCAGCATCCACGGCTTGCGATGACGGAACATCAGGTTGTGAAACTTGGCCATCAGACTGCGCATCAGCGGCATCATCTCTGGGAAAATAAACTCCAGGATCATTTGAATGAATCCTGGACCAGTCAGCATCTTCCTCAAAATTAGCAGATTGAGAAATCACAATAACATGGTTAGAGTCAATAAATTTGCTCCATTTTGAATTGTCATCAATACCCATAAATCTCAGTCTTTTTGCTGTTGGACCTCCTTTCTTTCTTTGTGCTAAGGGAATGTTCACCATAGCATATGAACCAAAAATATGGAGATTTGTGAGGTCTGGTTTGTAACCATACAACATGTAGAAAGGAGTCTGATCTATTACACTGCTCCAAGTACGGTTGACAATGTAATTTGCATATTTCACTGCTTCACCCCAGTACGGATTACTGAGATTTGCATCTTCTAGGAGACAACGCATTATGGTTTGTAGAACCCCTTGTCTTTGTTCTACAACTTCGTTGTGTGCTGGTGTGTAAGGAGCTGAGGTCTGATGAAGAATACCATTCTTACGCATCCAGTCCTGGAAACGCTGAGACATGAATTCAGCACCTCGATCACTCTGAATTCTGGTGATGCTCACTCCGTGTTGACTCTGAACGAGAGCGGCAAAGTCTTTAAAGATCTGAAAAGTCTCTGATTTTTCTTTCATAGGATATACAAATCCCTATCTAGAATAATTATCAACAATTGTCAGAAAATATTTTATGCCACCAAATGTTGGCTGTTTGAATAGACCTACAATGTCAGTGTGTACCAAATCAAATATGCGTGTTGACAGGCATGTAGCATGTTTTGGAACGGCTGCTGCTTTGGATTTGGCCTTTTTGCAGATAGCACAATCCAAAAACACCTTACACCCCTTCAGATCCAAACCTTTTGCGAAATTCGGCATTTTCTTAAGAACACAATAACTGGCATGCCCCAATCTTCTATGCCACTTATGGATACACCTGTAATGCAAAGGTTTACCAGTTAGTGAATTTCAACATTTACAACAGTATGAGGAACCTCATGCTTGCTCTGAGCAACCTGTTTCACTATTTTCTTTTTGTTGGCTTTAGAAGCCTTTGGAACCTTTGAAGTAGCAACAGGCTCTCTCACTGGGACATCTCTCTCTGGGCCTGTGCTCTTCTTTTGTATACTTGCCTGTACTTGCGATTTGGATTTTGGATTCAGGTAATAAACACCACCAATCATCATGGTTTCAGCAACAATATCTCCATCTTTAACTATGTAACTTGCTTTTTCAAGGTGGTGAACCTGGAACTTTAATATTCTAGACAAATGAGCTTGACTAAGCAAATTGCTAGTTGCTGTTGGTATGTAGTACACATCAGGAATGAATGTACCAAGCTCTTCAATGTAGACAGTCCCTTTTCCTTCGACCTTACATGCATGATTGGAAAAAGAATACAGTTCACGAAGTTCAGGTTCAGGATCATGCAGTTCTGTGAAAAGTTCTTTCCTGAATGTAACATGCAAAGCTGCTCCGCTATCCAAAGTCCACAGAAGTCGTCTGTCATACTCTGGTTGTGGATCGTTGGTTAAAGCCAATGTGATGAGTGGAGCTTGAGGATCGCGCCTGGGACCCCGACGATCTTGCCATCCACCTCTGCCTCTGCCGCCTCGGGAATCTGTTCCTCTGGGCTGGTACTGGACAGGAGCTGGAGACCATTGAGGACAATCCTGGGTCACATGTCCCGCACGATTGCAGATGTAACATCTTGGCATCCTTGGAACGTAGGCTCTTCCTTGGAAGACGCGCCTTGCTGGCGCTCTTGATGCAGGTGGTCCTCTCAAATGTGGAGTCGCACGCATGAAAGCTTCTTCTTCTGTCAAAATTCTGCAAACGTGATCCACTGTGCGTTGAGCAATTGGCACTTGCTTAATCTTTGTGATGGCATCTTTCCATTCATAATTTAAGGAATTAATGATAACACTGATCATTTGAAAATCATCAATATTGTAGCCTCTCTCACCCAAGTCCTTCCTCATTCCTTTCATTTTAGTTAAATGCTCTCCAATATATTCACCAGTCTTTAATTTTGAGGCATGGAACTCAGACAAGAGTAAACATGTTGATTCCATCAAAACAGGCCGGTAGCATGTTTCCAACTGAGCCCAAATTTGTTGGGCAGTTGCATCAAGTGGAAATGTAATCTGCAGTTCGGTATCCATTGACATCAATGTGTAGTGCATGCTTTCGTATCGAGATCTCTTATGGCCTGCGACCAGGGCTGGGCAGGATGATTGAAAACAATAGTATAAGTCCCTTCTCTGCGAAGTAAAAGTCCAATCTCACTGACCCATGCTCTATAATTCTGGCCTGACCGCTTCAATTTGGAATCACCAGTCAGTGGAACAACAGTAAGTATCTGCTGAGGAATATATGCCTGAGGAGCTGGCTGAGGTTGCTGAACTCGAACCCGTGGCTGTTGCATTTGTGGTTGAGGCTGTGGTTGCAGCTGGGGTTGTTGAACCCTGTCTGCCACTGGTGCAGAAGCTGCAGGAATTGGCCTTTGCCTGTGCTGCATTAAGTGTATGCGTGCCTCATCAAAAACAGGAATTTGGCTAAAAAAATCATCTGCACCACCAGGGGGTGCTTGCGAATGAGCCTGTGAAAACACATGTGATGTGGCAGCCTGCAAGTTCTCCTGTGTTAGTGACAGTGTGTCAAAACCACGGTGCATAGCATTAAGATGACCCTGTAAATAGGTAGACTGCATTTTTGCTTTTCTGCCAGCAGATGGTGGTGTTGCAGCAGTAGTGACCGATACAATAAAACAATATTTCCTTTTTCAACAACGGTTCTTTTGTTCAACTTGATTAATATTTTAAGACTTTGTAAAATTGTATATATCCCCATAGTTTGTTCCGGTCTATGCAGAAAAGTAGACATTTGTTATTGTTTGTACTGTCTTAGTTTATGACATATAATTATAGCAGTTTTTGATATTTGTTTTGGTTAAGCCAATTATACCACCTGTCCCAAGTTTTATAAAATTCCGAATTGTCTTTATCTTGCATTTCCAATGACATCCTACTGCGTTCTGCGCACTCAAATACTTTATTAACGAGATTTAACGTAGTTGGGATTTGTTCGGTTTTCCAGATTTGGGCGTATATAATTCTTGCGGCTGTTGTGATGTGTAGAATTATATACCTATCTTAATTTGTCATTTTTTCTCTGAAAATACCTAATAAGAAAAGCTCCGGCTTTAAGGGAATCGTTCGTGAGGTAATTTGTTCAAGGCAGTTTTTGATCTTAATCCAAAAGTTCTTCACCTTGGGGCAGGTCCAAAATAGATGGTAGTATGTTCCTATACCTTCTTTGCATTTCCAGCACTTTGGGGAAAGTTTCGGGAACATTTTTGCCAATCGTGCTGGAGGAAGGTGCCACCGGTAAAACATTTTATATATGTTTTCTTTGTATGGTATCGCCAGTGTTAATTTGTAATTTATATTCCAAATTTTTCCCCATTCATTTAGATTAATTGAGTAACCAAAGTTTTGTGCCCACGCGATCATTGAACCTTTTACCACCTCTTCAAATAGATTATACTGGAGTAGGAAATTATATAGTTTAGAAATCATTTTTTGTAAGTGCCCATTAGTATCCTATCTAAATCACAAGTTTTTTGAAATCCATATTTTGATTTGTCTTTGTTATATTTCGATTTAACCTGTAGGTAGTGCCACCAATCAAGATCTTTGAGTTCTTGTTTCGAGAACATCTCATTGTGTTCGTCTAAGAGTTGTTGGTATATTATGATCTTATTTACATCTAACAGGTTCGGGTATATGACTGCTTCAGTTGGTGATATCCATTTTGGAACACTTCTGTAATGATTCTTCCTTATTATTAACCATGTATCTAATAAATCTTTTCTTATATAATGTCGCCGGAAATATGTATGTGTTTTATAGATATCCTCCCATAAGAAAGCATGCCAACCAATCTGCAAATCGAAACCCTCTAGGGTTAATATCCTTCTATTTTTTAGTTTAATCCATTCCCTCATCCAATTAAGTGTAGCAGATTGGTGGTATAGCTCCCAGTTGGGGAGACCAAATCCTCCTCTCCTCCTATGGTCTTGAAGAAGTTTCAGTTTAATCCTCGCTTTTCTTTTTGCCCATATGAATTTATGAATCATTTTATTTAAATTTGAGAAAACTGTTTTGTTCAATTTTATTGGGGCTACCTGAAATAGGAATAAGATCTTGGGTAGGACGTTCATTTTAATTATCGCAATTTTACCCATAAATGATAATTGGAGTTTTGACCATCTGTCCAGGTCCTTACTGATTTTCTGTATTAGTTTTGTATAATTATCCTCCTTTAATGAGCTACATCTCGCAGTGAGCCATATCCCAAGATATTTAACTCTTTTAACTATTTTCATACCTAATAGGTTTTCCAATTCGATATTTTGTTTCGGTGTCATGTTTTTAGTTATTATTTTTGTTTTTTCCTTATTAATTTTTAGGCCTGCCGCCTTTCCGAATTTTTCAATTTCATTGATTAGAATCGGGCCAGTCTCTAAAGGTTCTTCAAGGATGAATGTCATATCGTCAGCGAAGGCTTGGAGTTTGAATTCCTCCTTCCTGACTTTTAGGCCTTTTATCTCTTGCATGCTTCTTACTTTCCTCAGTAGGCTTTCCAATTCTAATATAAAGATTAGTGGGGCTAACGGGCAACCCTGGCGTACTCCTTTTTTAATATCTATTTTCCCGGTTATGTCGTTATTTACTATTATTTTTGCTGTTTGATTACTGTATATAGCTCTGATTAACCTTATAAATTTTTCGCCGAATTTCATTTTTTCTAATTGTAAAATAAAAAATTGCCAGTAAAGGTTATCGAACGCTTTTTGAGCGTCGACAAATATAAGCGCTAATTGTTTGTCTATATGTATGTCGTAGTACTCTAGTGTATTGAATATTATTCTGGTGTTGTTCCTTAACTGTCTGTGAGGTAAAAAACCATTTTGGTCTGAGTGGATAATCTGATTTAGAATTTTTTTGAATCTTTCGGCCATTATTGATGCAAGTATTTTGTAATCCGTATTTAGTAATGAAATCAGCCTGTAATTTTGGATCTGTTGTTTATTTGAATCTTCTTTGGGTATCAGAGCTATATATGCTTCTTTCCAGGACTTGGGCATTTCCCCTTTTTCCATTGTTTCATTAAATAAGTCTAACGTTACTGATTCTAGTGAGCTTTGTAAATTTTTGTATATTTCAAAGGGGATACCATCCGGACCTGGTGATTTATTATTCTTTTGTTTACCGATGGCATTTCTTAATTCCGTTAGAGTTATCCTATCATTTAGCATATTCCTGTCCTCCTCCAGTACGATTGGCAAATTGTTTTCGTTGAGATATTCTTTAATTACTTCATCTTTTAGGTCTTCCTGTTTGCAAAGATCGGTATAAAATGTTTGAATTATATTTTTTTTCTCAGTGATTCTGGTGTGTATTTCCCCGTTTTGGTCTTGTAGAATGTCAATTGTTCTATCTGCTTTTTCTTTTGCAAGTTTATGAGCGAGCCATCTTCCTGGTTTGTTGGCTGATTCAAAATAATTTTGTTTTGCTAGTTTAAGTTTCCTGGCCAATTCCTCCTGCGTTATCAAGTTAATTTTATGCCTAGTTATGTTTAAATCCTCTGATGTTTTGGAGTCTTTGGGGTCTTCTTGTAAGGTATTCTCTAATTTATGTAATTCAGTTGTTAATGTATTTAATTTGTTGTTCCTCTCTTTGTTACGTTTAGCCAAGTAAGCTATGGACAGCCCCCTTATGTATGCCTTTGTTGTGTCCCATAGGGTTCTTAGGGATGTTTGTTCTTTGGTATTAATCTGAAAAAAAAGTCTAATTCTTTCTGCATCATTTTGATATAATCTTTTTCCTTTGTTATTGTTTGGTTTAACGTCCATCTTGCTCTTATTTTGCTATTTGGCTCTTTCCATTTTATCCATAGAGGATTATGGTCGGCCCAGGTGTTTGGGAGAATTTCAAGCTCAGCCAAATCATTTAAGAATTCCCCATTTGCCCAGGCCATGTCAATCCTTGACCATGATTTGTGTGGAAATGAAAAGAAAGTATACTGCCTGCTGTCTGGATTTTATCAAATGCCAAAAATAATTGATCTAAATTCTATATATAATATTATTTTCTAAACTCTATTGTTAGAACCCTGTTCAAACAATTGGGTGTGTTAATATATGATTAAGCCACAAATCATTGTTATGTGTATATTGCTTTAAATGCATTGTGGATGATTACTATATAAGCAAGCAAGAGAGCATGCTCAATGTGGTTGATGGTTTATGGTTGATGGTTGATGGTTTATGGTTTATGGTTGGTGGTTGTGTTTGACGGTGTGTTCCGGATTGAAGACTCTCTGTGCTGCTTTACTGATGAGTAGATTATGGCTGTGTGGAATTGCTGTGAAGAAGAAGAGTAACTATCTGTGATAGTATAGAATTAAGTGATAGCTGTAATCTTTGTGAGTTAAAACAAAGATAGGCAAGAAGAAGAAACTTCGCATTGACTGAATAACTGTGTATGACTTGGACTTCCTATTTAACTTTGCTACTATTCAAGTAAAAACTATTTTATACATACTAAAGATATTCTGTTTATTGACTGAATAGCATTCATATCAAACTGCAACACCATTACTACAACACATTTCGCTGTGTATGTGCTTAACAGCACAATAACTCCTTAACATTGGTTATGGGCCCAGTGAGTTTCTAAGGAGTAGAGATAGTGGTTTGTTGCGAGTAAAAAGATATTGAATGTGAAAATTCAGTTTCAATATTAACAGAAAGTTTAAGAAGTATTACAGCAAAAATGGCTCAAGCAAAGTCAACTTATCTATCGATGATAACCCGGCTGGATGGCACTAACTATGCTACTTGGTCTACAAAATGTAGTCTAGTTTTGAAAAATGAAGGCTTATGGTCTTTGATAACAAATCCACCGGATACAACAGGTTGGGATCCAACAGAAGATGAAGACACGAAGAAGCTAGCTGAATTTAAACGAGACAATGATAGAGCATTAAGTATAATTGGACTAACACTAAATGACCAGCAACTTGTCCATATTCGTGGAGAAGAACAAGCTGCAAAGTGTTGGGACATATTGAAAAAGATTTATGTAAGGGATAGTGTTGGTGCACACATTCATATAACAAGAAAACTTTTTCGAACTCGTTTAATGAAAGGAGGCGATATGCTCACTCATTTGGAGAATATGAAGAAGATTCTTCAGGAACTGCATGAAAAAGAACTGATTTATACAGAGTTACAGCAGGTGTACATAATTCTGTCTTCACTGGACGATAGCTATGATGACTATGTTTCTTCCTTCGAGGTTTTGACTAGGGATGAACTGACTCTACCTAACGTAACTGGAAGACTACTTGAGGAGTCCAGAAGACGAGAAGACAGAAAATTGATGAGAACAAAACATCCACAAGATGAAGAGAAGACATCTTCTAATGTTCCTAATGTTTATTTTGTTAGGAAATGTTTTACTTGTGGGGCTAGAGGACATATAGCCAAGTTTTGTAGAAAGAATAGAAAGCAGAATATCAGAAATGATCAGAGAGAACACAAAAATGTTAGTTTGACTATGCATAACGTAACTAATAAGATAAACCATGATTTATGGGTTATAGATAGTGGGGCTACTAACTGTATAATAAACAATAAGGAAAAGTTTGTAAAGATGCAGAAAAGTAGTCAATATGTTGCGTTAGCAAACGGTTGGAAGATGAAAGCAAATGGTGAAGGAAATGCATATTGTTCAGGAATCAATGACAAACTGCCAATGTTATATATGCCAAGATTGGTTTATAATCTATTATCTGTGCAAGTATTGGTCAAAGCAGGATACAGTATAACATTTATGGATGATAAATGTACAATTCAGAAAGAAGGTAACAATGTTATAGTTAGATTAGAAAATGGTCTATATATACTGCATGAAAACCCAGTAGAAAAAGCTAATTCGGTTTTTGAGAACAAACAACCTCATAACAATTGCATACATTTACTCCACAGAAGAATGGGGCATTTGAATTTTAAATTGTTACAAAAAACTGCAGAATTGGCTAAAGGAATTAAAATAAAACCATGTTCTAAGTATCTGAATTGCAATGCCTGTAATCAAGAAAAAGCAAGGTTACTCCTGCAAATAGGTATAATGGTTTCAAAACAACAGCACCATTAGATGTAGTGTTTGTTGATCTAATAGGACTTAAGAAACCAAGTTTAGGTGGAGCTAACTATATTCTTAGTATTGTTGATCATTATTCTCGCTATGGTTTTTGCTATTTAATGAAAAGCAAAACAGAAACTTATCAACATTTCTCTAATTGGATAAAGTTTGTAGAGAGAAAACAGAAAAATAAGTTAGTATGTGTAGTAACAGATAACGGCACGGAATTCACTAATAGTAAGTTTGTTAATTTGTTAGCAAGAGCAGGGATAGAACACAGACGTTCAGCTCCTTTTTGGCCAGAACATAACTCTTATGTAGAAAGACGAGGACAAACTTTGCAGGCAATGATAAGGACAATGATTAATGATTCTGGTTTGCCTGATAATTTATGGGGAGAGGCTCTTATGTGCGCTAACCATATACTTAACAACGCTGTAAATGCTACGACAGGTGAAATACCTTTTACAAGATGGTTTGGTAGGAAACCTGAATTGGATTATTTGCATGTATTTGGAGCACCGGCTTGGGTGCATATTCCAACACAAGTTAGAAAGAAAGGACAACATAGGGCAAAACTAATGTATTTTGTAGGTTATGGTAAAAATCATAAAAGTTTTAGATTCTGGGATAAAGGCACCAGAAACACTTATAAAAGTGCAAGTGCCAAATTCATGGAACATGTGGGATGGAAGAAATTGGAGCAGGAAGATAGTATTGTGGTAGAAACTCCATTGTTCCAACAAGATATTACTCCTAAGAAGTATTTGGAGAGTAATATAGAAGAGATAGAATCACCAGAAGAGGAGGATTTATTAGATGAAGAGAGATCTCCGATAGGGGAGGTAAAGTTAGAAGTTAAAGATGAGGATATTGCTACTAATAGTATTCCTTTGCCTAGACGAGGGACTAGAGTAAGAAAGTCACCTGATAGGTATCAGGCAAATGTTGTTTGTGAAATAAGTCTAGAACCTTCTAGCTATGATGAGATTAAGTTATATTCTGAGAAGGAACAAATTGCTTGGAAAGAAGCAATAAATAAGGAATTAAAGTCTTTGAAGGATCTTAATGTTTATGAGGATGCTAGTTTGCCACAAGGAAAGAAAGCTATAGGCTGCAGATGGGTTTTTAAGTTAAAGACAGCCAGTGATGGCACTATAACCCACAAGGCAAGATTGGTTGCTCAGGGATTCGGTCAGAGTACAACAGACTACGATGAAGTTTTCGCTCCTAGTCTGAAGGCAAGCACGTTGAGGGCAGCATTGGTGTGGGCAGCTAAAAATAATAGTGTGGTACATCATATTGATGTTGAGACGGCATATTTACATGCTAAGTTACAGCATGAGATATATATGAGAAAACCACAAGGATTAAATAGTAATGGTAAAGGTTATTGGAAATTAAATAAAAGCTTGTATGGTTTGAAGCAGGCTGGTTTTGAATGGAACCAATGCATTACCAAAGAATTGGAAAGATTAGGGTTTAATGCAGGTTTGGCTGATCCATGTCTATTTAAGAAAGAACAGGATGGTGATATTACTTTGTTATTATTGTTTACTGATGATATTGCAATTATTGCTAAATCAGAAGATATAGTAAAGGATATTGTAGATAAACTGAAAGATAAATTTAGGATCACATATTTGGGTGAAATAAAGCATTATTTAGCTCTAGATGTTACTAGAACCAGTAAAGGATTTAAAATATCACAGGTTCAGAAAATAAATAGTTTATTGAAGCGCTACAATATGGATAGTTGTAAAGAAGCCAAAACTCCTATGAGTACTCAATTTGAGCATAGTGAGATAACTGATTCGAAGTTTGATAGTAACATATATCAAGCACTAATTGGTAGTTTATGGTATCTGGCAAACTGGTCAAGGCCAGATATATCGTATAGCGTAAATCAGTTGGCAAGGTACAACTCAGAACCGTGTGAACGGCATTGGAATGCAGCAAAGCGTATATTAAGATATTTAAAACATACAATGTATAATGCACTGTATTTAGAACCAAGATCAGAACTTGATTTAAAGGCCTATGCAGACGCAAGTTTTGCAACTGACAGGATAGCACGAAAGTCAACTTCAGGGATTGCTATATTATTAGGCAATATGTTGATTAGTTGGAGGTCAATAAGACATTAGCACGTAAGTTTGTCTACCATGGAGGCCGAATTTTCGTGTTTATCACTATTATGTACAGAGCTTATTTATTTTTCACAATTATGTAAAGATTTGGGAATTGTAAATGAACCAATATGTGTATTTGAAGACAATCAAGCAGCAATTAATATGGCAACAAATATTGGTGTTAGAACGAGATCAAAGCATACAGATCTTAGATATCTTAATGTTAGACAATGTGTACAGAGGAAAATGATTAAACTAGAATATTGTACTAGTGAATGTAATTTAGCAGATCATTTTACGAAAGCGCAAAATGCTGATAGACATAAAGAAAGTTGTGAACGTTATAATCTAAGATTGTAAGATTGTAAGTTATATATTAACAACCCAAAGGGGAGAATGTTAGAACCCTGTTCAAACGATTGGGTGTGTTAATATATGATTAAGCCACAAATCATTGTTATGTGTATATTGCTTTAAATGCATTGTGGATGATTACTATATAAGCAAGCAAGAGAGCATGCTCAATGTGGTTGATGGTTTATGGTTGGTGGTTGTGTTTGACGGTGTGTTCTGGATTGAAGACTCTCTGTGCTGCTTTACTGATGAGTAGATTACTTTATGGCTGTGTGGAATTGCTGTGAAGAAGAGTAACTATCTGTGATAGTATAGAATTAAGTGATAGCTGTAATCTTTGTTTGTGAGTTAAAACAAAAATAGGCAAGAAGAAGAAACTTCGCATTGACTGAATAACTGTGTATGACTTGGACTTCCTATTTAACTTTGCTACTATTCAAGTAAAAACTATTTTGTACATACTAAAGATATTCTGTTTATTGACTGAATAGCATTCATATCAAACTACAACACCATTACTACAACACATTTCGCTGTGTATGTGCTTAACAGCACAATAACTCCTTAACATCTATTATATAAATGTTAATATAAATATATAAATATATAGCAATGAGTATATCTAGAATGTACAATTTGTATATATATGATCGGCTCCAGGAGTTGTTCTCGCTCTCTGAGTGGATTGCTTGTCCTCCACAGAGGCTCCGAACTCTCCCCCTTTGAATCACTCTTCCCTCCAGGTCAGTGATCGCCGCTAAGGAACCAAAATCACTGAAAAACACAGATGCAGCCTCAGAGGCTCCCGAGGCTGCTGCGCTCCGGCGTGATGTCAAACCGGAAGTCCGGAAAACTGCTTTCAATTGCCCGTTGGGTTGTTTCCAGTTTTGGGTGCTCCCATTCGGTCTACAGGGGGTGCCAGTGGTGTTCATGCAGCTGATTAACGAAGTGCTCCATGAGCATCTTTACAAGGGGGTCTTGGTTTATCTTGATGACATTCTCATTTACAAGACCATGGAAGAACACGTGAAACTGGTGCGATCAGTCTTGAAAAAGCTCATGGCTGCTGAACTGTATGCTAAATTGTCAAAATGCAAAT
Source organism: Diadophis punctatus similis (assembly GCA_023053685.1). Taxonomy (NCBI): domain Eukaryota; kingdom Metazoa; phylum Chordata; class Lepidosauria; order Squamata; family Dipsadidae; genus Diadophis; species Diadophis punctatus. Next base: position 663,682 of record JALIGW010000085.1, read on the forward strand.
TTCACCAAAGTAAAATTGACTACTTGGGCTACCGCATATCGCATGAGGGCATTGAAATGGATCCAGAGAAAGTGCAGGCAGTTATGGAGTGGGTGGCCCAACGCACCCACAAGCAGCTGCAGAGTTTCTTAGGCTTTGCCAACTTTTATCGGCAATTCATCCCCTCTTTTGCTAAGATTGCACTGCCAATTACAAACCACCTTAAAACGAAAGGGGAGGCAAAGGCAAAGCCTAGTCGACCCCTGGAGTGGACCATGGAGTGCCAGGCAGCTTTTCAGAAGCTCAAACTACTATTTGCAGCCGAGCCTGTTCTTAAGCACCCCGACATGGATGCCCCTTCTATGGTCCAAGCTGATGCCAGCGACGTGGCAGTCAGGGCGGTACTACTGCAAGCGAATGCTGATGGAACTCTACAACCTTGCGCTTATATCTCCCTTAAATTAACTGAAACCGAGAGGAGGTGGGCGATATGGGAGAAAGAAGCTTTTGCGGTCTGGTGGGCCCTGTTAACCTGGAGGTATTTCCTCGAAGGGGCCAAACATCCTTTTGAAGTGTGGATGGACCATAAGAACCTTGAGGCGCTAAAGACCCGAAGGAAGTTGTCACCCAAGCAAGTCCGCTGGGCACATTTTAATCGATTCAATTTCTCACTGCGTTATCTTCCGGGGGGGAAGAACTTTATGGCTGTTGCCTTATCCAGATTGCCCCAGTATAACAGCACGCGGCCAGAAATAATCCGGCCAGTGATCCCTTCCAAACAACTGGCGGTTCCAGTTGTCACCAGGTCCCAAGGAAAGGATGACCTGGACCTCTCGACCAACTTAAACTCACAGCTCACAGAGGCGCTAAAAACTGACAAATGGTTCCTGTCTCACTCGAACGAGTGTACCATTCGTGATGGCCTTGCCTGGGTGGGGGCTAAGCTCTACTTCCCTGCTTGTATTAGGGAGCTTGTGCTGCGACAAGCCTGATTCAAAGGCAGCGGGTCACTTTGGGTTTGTAAAAACATTGCATTTAATTAAAAGAGAATTTTGGTGGCCATCTTTGAAAAAGGACATAGAGGCTTATATGGCTAGTTGCCCCGTGTGTGCTGCTGCAAAGAGGCCACCTGGGAGACCGCAGGGGTTACTTCAAAGTGTTTCTAGACCGGGGGGCCCTTGGAAAGAAATATCCATGGATTTCATCGTTGAACTGCCTGAAAGTGGGGTTAATACGGTCATTTGGGTAATCACAGACCTGTTTTCTAAACAGGTCCATTTTGTGCCCTGCTCCAAGATTCCGTCAGCAAAGATGTTGGTCAAACTATTTATTCAGCATGTGTACAGGCTACACGGTGTCCCTGAATGAATAATTTTGGATGGGGGTCCAATTCACCTCCCAGTTTTGGAAGGAGTTCCTGAGTTTGTTAGGCTCCGCCCAGGGTTTAAGCTCCGCCAATCATCCCCAAACAAATGGGGCCTGTGAACAGACTAATTCGGTTCTGGAGCAATACCTCAGGTGTTATGTAAATTACCAACAAGATAATTGGGCTGACTTGCTACCTTTCGCTGAGGTAGCTTATAATAACTCTGTTCATAGCAGTACGGGGTTTACCCCATTCAGGGTGGTCTATGGTAAAGACTTTGTACCCATTCCAGAACTGCCACAGGAGAAGCCTCAGATCCCCTCTTTAAGGAAGTGGATTGAGCAGCTCCAACTGACTTGGCCCATGACTCGCAAGGCGTTAGATGAAGCTCACCAGGCCCATAAAAAGCAAGGTGATGAGACTTCCGGTTTGACGTTACACCAGAGCGAAGCAGCCTCGGGAGTCTCCGAGGCTGTACCAGTGCTTTTCAGCAATTTCGGTTGCTTAGCGGCGATCACTGACTTGGAGGGAAGAGTGATTCGAAGGGGGAGAGTTCAGAGCCTCTGTGGAGGACAAGCAATCCACCCAGAGAGCGAGAATAACTCCTGTAGCCGATCACGAAGAAATCGGCCTCCATGGCCGATCCGGAGGCGTGACAGCCCGACTCAGATTAAGGAAGCAAGAGAAAAACAGCAAAGAACTGTGGCGGAGATCGTGAGAGAGAGATACTATTGAGAGGTTTTTTCAACAACTGGTGGAAGGAAATAAGACGGTGTGCCCTTGTAGCTGATTGCTGACCTGTGGATTGAAGACGGAAAGTTCTGAGAGGCTAAAGGCGGCGATTGCAAGTGGGAGCGAAAGGACAGGCAAAGGACGGGCAGAGAGCTTGCCAAAGTAAGACACAATAAGGACGTTTTCGACCTGATTTGATTTAAAGCGATCTGCAAGAAATACAAAAAACTTTGTTTGGAGAATTAAAAAGGTAAAGAACTACAGCAAAAGGGCAAGAAAGATTTTTGGAAAGTGCGGAAGGTGGGAGGAAGTTAGAGTTGAAAGAGAAGAGAAGGAACTGAGACGGTGACACAGCAAAACCCGGAGGACATTTTTAACTATTAAAAAAGGAGCTAGAACTACCAGCAAGATTAACATTGGACTTTAAGGACTAGTAAGAATATTACCTAAAAGTAACCAAAATACAGACTACAAGTATATCAACAAAAGGACAATAGATTAAAAGAAATAGATATAAGTGAGTACTCACATCTACAATTCAATTGAATCCTTACCCCAGATAAATTTCATATAAGATACTATATTAATATTAATATTGATTTATATTATACTCTACTTCCTACATAATATATTCATATATACATAAATTGTGGACTTTGGACTGTATACACAAATTGTACATTCTAGAAATATTCATTGCTATATATTTATATATTAATATTAATATTTATATAATAGAGTTTAGAATATAATATATATAGAATTTAAGTTAATTATTCTTGGCATTTGATAATTATTAATTGATCCCTTGTGAATGTGATAGATCAATGGTGATAACATTTATATATAATCTATAATTTACATTGAAGGAATTAAGGGTGTGGTATAATTATTTTAGGAAACAGATCTTAGATTCTAATAGATTGATGTGTGACTTGAAGAAGACGGTATAAATAGTAATAAAACGAACAGTGGGAACCAAAGAAAGAATCGGTGCTAAAACAACACGAGAGAGAAGAGGTTTCGTATGGTACATTGGGATACCATCTGGAGTGTACTAAAAATGTCTACCACTACTACATCCACAGTAACTAAAACAGGGAAAAAATACTCTCATCAACCCTACCCTCAACCCCATTAAGCCAACGTACTACTGAAGGTCCGACAGGGGAGAGAGCATGTGGAACTTCTAGCACACAAGTAACATCGACAACTCTTGCATCACTCCAGGAGATGATGATTAAAATGCAGGAGTCCATTGATAGAAATTACAACCATATGAGAGGGAACATGGGAGAGGTGAGGGAAGATATCAAAAAGGTGGATGATAGGGTGGGAAGGCTTGATGAGAGAATGGAATCAATTCAAGGAGTACTGACAAATAATGTACAAAGGATAAAAAAATAGAGGAACATAATGAGAGGATTGAACTTAGACTCCAAGTAGCAGAGAATAAGACGGATCTAGTAAACAGGAATCTCGAAGAGGCCATTCTAAACCTAGAGCTTGAAAAATCGGCCTTCTTTCTTAGGTTTCAAAATGTTACTGAAAGCAAAGATGAGAACTTACCGGAGGTCATGGTGCAAATAATTGCTAGTATCACAAATAGAACAGTACAGGAAACAATAATGGATATGGATGAAATATATAGACTGAATACGAACTATGCCCGAAAGAACAGACTACCGAAAGAAGTACATATCAGATTTACCAAAAGAATAGTTAGAGATGAAATCTATAACCTATCGAAAGAAAACACAGTTACACACAAGGGTAAAGAGATACTAATGCTTAGACAAATACCAAGACGTATAAGGGAAAAAAGGCAGCCCTATCAGTTCTTATCCACCAAACCAGTGGTTCCCAACCTGGGGGTCGGGACCCCTTTGGGGGTCGAATGACCATTTCCCAGGGGTCGCCCTGGCATCCTCAGCTCCCCCCCCACTGCCACAAGCCTGGCCATATCGGCTCAACTCGCCTGAGCTCTCCGATTGGTCGGGAGAGGTGCCATTCGGTGAGAGGCGTTTGTGACGCCTGGCGGCCGACCTTTGACGGTATCAGCTAAGGGGTGGGGTGTTGCAAGATTGCACGCTGGAGAGTACAAGGCGGTGCTTAAGACATCTGTGGCCGCTCCTGTCTCCTGCTCACAGCAGCAATTTCTTCCCACTGGTGTCGAAGGAAAAGGGAGTCATGGGAGGGAACGGCCAGCCAACGACCACTTAAGTTTCACAGTGCATGACGGTGGGTAGGAGGACAGCTGGGTTGAAATCGTCTGTCTGCCCTCTCGCCCTCGGCTGGCGCGGAGACCCAGCGAACAAAGAGGCAAACAGGGAGGGAGGGAAGAGAGAGACTGAGAGATATTAGCACAGGGCTAGCCTGATCATACAGCCTCGGTGCTGAGGGCGCCACCGCCGGGGGCAGGAGGAGCTAAGCCGGAGGGAACTGGAGAAGGAGGTGGTGCCGGAGCATGGTCCATCGCCGCCGCCCTGCTCCATATGATCAGGCTAGCCCTGTGCTAATATCTCTCAGTCTTTCTCTTCCCTCCCTCCCTGTTTGCCTCTTTGTTCGCTGGGTCTCCAAAATAATTTTATGGTTGGGGGTCACCACAACATGAGGAACTATATTAAGGGGTCGCGGCATTAGAAAGGTTGGGAACCACTGCACTAAACTGATTAGACATAGGACATCCTTCAGGTGGCTATTACCTGAAGGAATGCTAATAACCTTATTGGATAAAAAACATAAAATCACAACAATAGAAGACGCCAGAGACTTTTTCGAGCAGTATATTAAGGAAGTAGAGGAACATGAAAGTAAGGTAGAGGGGGAAAGGGAAAGGGAGAGTTTGGAGGAGATAAGTTCAGAAGAAAACTTACTGCAAAAAGAAGAAAGTGTGAGGACGGTAGCAGTTAACTATGGCAGAGATGGTGCGACAACAAGAGCACAGACTGAGGCAAAGAGAGCAAAACCAAGGGAAACCACCAATTGAACAGAAAGTAAATTTACTATCCCTGAACATAAATGGACTAAACTCACCCACAAAAAGGGAAAAAATATCAAAAATTATTAAAACAAAATGTAGACATTATCTGTCTGCAAGAAACACACATCAAAAAAGAACATCAGATTCTGGAATCCCCAAAGTTAGGTAAATTATTCACAGCATTATCTACACTTAAGAAGCGAGGAATAGCAGTATACACAAAAGCATGGTTGAATCCAAAACTCCTATAGTCAGATGAAGACGGTAGAACACTGATAATACAAATAAAAAATGGAAGCAAATCCGTAATGATAGCAGTTATATATGCCCCAAATATAAACCAACCAGCCTTTTTCTTCAACCTACATAAAAAATTACTAGAAATACAATGGGAAAAATTATTGATAATAGGGGACTTTAACGCAGTTGTTGACAGGAAAAAGGACTACAAAGGTACTAATAAGAAAAAAGCAAGAAGACTACTACTGGCAACATTTGATCAGTTGGCTACAGAATTTAATTTAAGAGACAGTTGGTGATATCACAATGCAGACAGCAGGCAGTATACCTTCTTTTCATTTCCACACAAATCATGGTCAAGGATTGACATTCCTTCTCCCATATCGCCCACCTCCTCTCGGTTTCAGTTAATTTAAGGGAGATATAAGCGCAAGGTTGTAGAGTTCCATCAGCATTCGCTTGCAGTAGTACCGCCCTGACTGCCACGTCGCTGGCATCAGCTTGGACCATAGAAGGGGCATCCATGTCGGGGTGCTTAAGAACAGGCTCGGCTGCAAATAGTAGTTTGAGCTTCTGAAAAGCTGCCTGGCACTCCATGGTCCACTCCAGGGGTCGACTAGGCTTTGCCTTTGCCTCCCCTTTCGTTTTAAGGTGGTTTGTAATTGGCAGTGCAATCTTAGCAAAAGAGGGGATGAATTGCCGATAAAAGTTGGCAAAGCCTAAGAAACTCTGCAGCTGCTTGTGGGTGCGTTGGGCCACCCACTCCATAACTGCCTGCACTTTCTCTGGATCCATTTCAATGCCCTCATGCGATATGCGGTAGCCCAAGTAGTCAATTTTACTTTGGTGAAATTTGCATTTTGACAATTTAGCATACAGTTCAGCAGCCATGAGCTTTTTCAAGACTGATCGCACCAGTTTCACGTGTTCTTCCATGGTCTTGTAAATGAGAATGTCATCAAGATAAACCAAGACCCCCTTGTAAAGATGCTCATGGAGCACTTCGTTAATCAGCTGCATGAACACCACTGGCACCCCCTGTAGACCGAATGGGAGCACCCAAAACTGGAAACAACCCAACGGGCAATTGAAAGCAGTTTTCCGGACTTCCGGTTTGACATCACGCCGGAGCGCAGCAGCCTCGGGAGCCTCTGAGGCTGCATCTGTGTTTTTCAGTGATTTTGGTTCCTTAGCGGCGATCACTGACCTGGAGGGAAGAGTGATTCAAAGGGGGAGAGTTCGGAGCCTCTGTGGAGGACAAGCAATCCACTCAGAGAGCGAGAACAACTCCTGGAGCCGATCATATATATACAAATTGTACATTCTAGATATACTCATTGCTATATATTTATATATTTATATTAACATTTATATAATAGATGTTAAGGAGTTATTGTGCTGTTAAGCACATACACAGCGAAATGTGTTGTAGTAATGGTGTTGTAGTTTGATATGAATGCTATTCAGTCAATAAACAGAATATCTTTAGTATGTACAAAATAGTTTTTACTTGAATAGTAGCAAAGTTAAATAGGAAGTCCAAGTCATACACAGTTATTCAGTCAATGCGAAGTTTCTTCTTCTTGCCTATTTTTGTTTTAACTCACAAACAAAGATTACAGCTATCACTTAATTCTATACTATCACAGATAGTTACTCTTCTTCACAGCAATTCCACACAGCCATAAAGTAATCTACTCATCAGTAAAGCAGCACAGAGAGTCTTCAATCCAGAACACACCGTCAAACACAACCACCAACCATAAACCATCAACCACATTGAGCATGCTCTCTTGCTTGCTTATATAGTAATCATCCACAATGCATTTAAAGCAATATACACATAACAATGATTTGTGGCTTAATCATATATTAACACACCCAATCGTTTGAACAGGGTTCTAACATTCTCCCCTTTGGGTTGTTAATATATAACTTACAATCTTACAATCTTAGATTATAACGTTCACAACTTTCTTTATGTCTATCAGCATTTTGCGCTTTCGTAAAATGATCTGCTAAATTACATTCACTAGTACAATATTCTAGTTTAATCATTTTCCTCTGTACACATTGTCTAACATTAAGATATCTAAGATCTGTATGCTTTGATCTCGTTCTAACACCAATATTTGTTGCCATATTAATTGCTGCTTGATTGTCTTCAAATACACATATTGGTTCATTTACAATTCCCAAATCTTTACATAATTGTGAAAAATAAATAAGCTCTGTACATAATAGTGATAAACACGAAAATTCGGCCTCCATGGTAGACAAACTTACGTGCTAATGTCTTATTGACCTCCAACTAATCAACATATTGCCTAATAATATAGCAATCCCTGAAGTTGACTTTCGTGCTATCCTGTCAGTTGCAAAACTTGCGTCTGCATAGGCCTTTAAATCAAGTTCTGATCTTGGTTCTAAATACAGTGCATTATACATTGTATGTTTTAAATATCTTAATATACGCTTTGCTGCATTCCAATGCCGTTCACACGGTTCTGAGTTGTACCTTGCCAACTGATTTACGCTATACGATATATCTGGCCTTGACCAGTTTGCCAGATACCATAAACTACCAATTAGTGCTTGATATATGTTACTATCAAACTTCGAATCAGTTATCTCACTATGCTCAAATTGAGTACTCATAGGAGTTTTGGCTTCTTTACAACTATCCATATTGTAGCGCTTCAATAAACTATTTATTTTCTGAACCTGTGATATTTTAAATCCTTTACTGGTTCTAGTAACATCTAGAGCTAAATAATGCTTTATTTCACCCAAATATGTGATCCTAAATTTATCTTTCAGTTTATCTACAATATCCTTTACTATATCTTCTGATTTAGCAATAATTGCAATATCATCAGTAAACAATAATAACAAAGTAATATCACCATCCTGTTCTTTCTTAAATAGACATGGATCAGCCAAACCTGCATTAAACCCTAATCTTTCCAATTCTTTGGTAATGCATTGGTTCCATTCAAAACCAGCCTGCTTCAAACCATACAAGCTTTTATTTAATTTCCAATAACCTTTACCATTACTATTTAATCCTTGTGGTTTTCTCATATATATCTCATGCTGTAACTTAGCATGTAAATATGCCGTCTCAACATCAATATGATGTACCACACTATTATTTTTAGCTGCCCACACCAATGCTGCCCTCAACGTGCTTGCCTTCAGACTAGGAGCGAAAACTTCATCGTAGTCTGTTGTACTCTGACCGAATCCCTGAGCAACCAATCTTGCCTTGTGGGTTATAGTGCCATCACTGGCTGTCTTTAACTTAAAAACCCATCTGCAGCCTATAGCTTTCTTTCCTTGTGGCAAACTAGCATCCTCATAAACATTAAGATCCTTCAAAGACTTTAATTCCTTATTTATTGCTTCTTTCCAAGCAATTTGTTCCTTCTCAGAATATAACTTAATCTCATCATAGCTAGAAGGTTCTAGACTTATTTCACAAACAACATTTGCCTGATACCTATCAGGTGACTTTCTTACTCTAGTCCCTCGTCTAGGCAAAGGAATACTATTAGTAGCAATATCCTCATCTTTAACTTCTAACTTTACCTCCCCTATCGGAGATCTCTCTTCATCTAATAAATCCTCCTCTTCTGGTGATTCTATCTCTTCTATATTACTCTCCAAATACTTCTTAGGAGTAATATCTTGTTGGAACAATGGAGTTTCTACCACAATACTATCTTCCTGCTCCAATTTCTTCCATCCCACATGTTCCATGAATTTGGCACTTGCACTTTTATAAGTGTTTCTGGTGCCTTTATCCCAGAATCTAAAACTTTTATGATTTTTACCATAACCTACAAAATACATTAGTTTTGCCCTATGTTGTCCTTTCTTTCTAACTTGTGTTGGAATATGCACCCAAGCCGGTGCTCCAAATACATGCAAATAATCCAATTCAGGTTTCCTACCAAACCATCTTGTAAAAGGTATTTCACCTGTCGTAGCATTTACAGCGTTGTTAAGTATATGGTTAGCGCACATAAGAGCCTCTCCCCATAAATTATCAGGCAAACCAGAATCATTAATCATTGTCCTTATCATTGCCTGCAAAGTTTGTCCTCGTCTTTCTACATAAGAGTTATGTTCTGGCCAAAAAGGAGCTGAACGTCTGTGTTCTATCCCTGCTCTTGCTAACAAATTAACAAACTTACTATTAGTGAATTCCGTGCCGTTATCTGTTACTACACATACTAACTTATTTTTCTGTTTTCTCTCTACAAACTTTATCCAATTAGAGAAATGTTGATAAGTTTCTGTTTTGCTTTTCATTAAATAGCAAAAACCATAGCGAGAATAATGATCAACAATACTAAGAATATAGTTAGCTCCACCTAAACTTGGTTTCTTAAGTCCTATTAGATCAACAAACACTACATCTAATGGTGCTGTTGTTTTGAAACCATTATACCTATTTGCAGGAGTAACCTTGCTTTTTCTTGATTACAGGCATTGCAATTCAGATACTTAGAACATGGTTTTATTTTAATTCCTTTAGCCAATTCTGCAGTTTTTTGTAACAATTTAAAATTCAAATGCCCCATTCTTCTGTGGAGTAAATGTATGCAATTGTTATGAGGTTGTTTGTTCTCAAAAACCGAATTAGCTTTTTCTACTGGGTTTTCATGCAGTATATATAGACCATTTTCTAATCTAACTATAACATTGTTACCTTCTTTCTGAATTGTACATTTATCATCCATAAATGTTATACTGTATCCTGCTTTGACCAATACTTGCACAGATAATAGATTATAAACCAATCTTGGCATATATAACATTGGCAGTTTGTCATTGATTCCTGAACAATATGCATTTCCTTCACCATTTGCTTTCATCTTCCAACCGTTTGCTAACGCAACATATTGACTACTTTTCTGCATCTTTACAAACTTTTCCTTATTGTTTATTATACAGTTAGTAGCCCCACTATCTATAACCCATAAATCATGGTTTATCTTATTAGTTACGTTATGCATAGTCAAACTAACATTTTTGTGTTCTCTCTGATCATTTCTGATATTCTGCTTTCTATTCTTTCTACAAAACTTGGCTATATGTCCTCTAGCCCCACAAGTAAAACATTTCCTAACAAAATAAACATTAGGAACATTAGAAGATGTCTTCTCTTCATCTTGTGGATGTTTTGTTCTCATCAATTTTCTGTCTTCTCGTCTTCTGGACTCCTCAAGTAGTCTTCCAGTTACGTTAGGTAGAGTCAGTTCATCCCTAGTCAAAACCTCGAAGGAAGAAACATAGTCATCATAGCTATCGTCCAGTGAAGACAGAATTATGTACACCTGCTGTAACTCTGTATAAATCAGTTCTTTTTCATGCAGTTCCTGAAGAATCTTCTTCATATTCTCCAAATGAGTGAGCATATCGCCTCCTTTCATTAAACGAGTTCGAAAAAGTTTTCTTGTTATATGAATGTGTGCACCAACACTATCCCTTACATAAATCTTTTTCAATATGTCCCAACACTTTGCAGCTTGTTCTTCTCCACGAATATGGACAAGTTGCTGGTCATTTAGTGTTAGTCCAATTATACTTAATGCTCTATCATTGTCTCGTTTAAATTCAGCTAGCTTCTTCGTGTCTTCATCTTCTGTTGGATCCCAACCTGTTGTATCCGGTGGATTTGTTATCAAAGACCATAAGCCTTCATTTTTCAAAACTAGACTACATTTTGTAGACCAAGTAGCATAGTTAGTGCCATCCAGCCGGGTTATCATCGATAGATAAGTTGACTTTGCTTGAGCCATTTTTGCTGTAATACTTCTTAAACTTTCTGTTAATATTGAAACTGAATTTTCACATTCAATATCTTTTTACTCGCAACAAACCACTATCTCTACTCCTTAGAAACTCACTGGGCCCATAACCAATGTTAAGGAGTTATTGTGCTGTTAAGCACATACACAGCGAAATGTGTTGTAGTAATGGTGTTGCAGTTTGATATGAATGCTATTCAGTCAATAAACAGAATATCTTTAGTATGTATAAAATAGTTTTTACTTGAATAGTAGCAAAGTTAAATAGGAAGTCCAAGTCATACACAGTTATTCAGTCAATGCGAAGTTTCTTCTTCTTGCCTATCTTTGTTTTAACTCACAAAGATTACAGCTATCACTTAATTCTATACTATCACAGATAGTTACTCTTCTTCTTCACAGCAATTCCACACAGCCATAATCTACTCATCAGTAAAGCAGCACAGAGAGTCTTCAATCCGGAACACACCGTCAAACACAACCACCAACCATAAACCATAAACCATCAACCATCAACCATAAACCATCAACCACATTGAGCATGCTCTCTTGCTTGCTTATATAGTAATCATCCACAATGCATTTAAAGCAATATACACATAACAATGATTTGTGGCTTAATCATATATTAACACACCCAATTGTTTGAACAGGGTTCTAACAATAGAGTTTAGAAAATAATATTATATATAGAATTTAGATCAATTATTTTTGGCATTTGATAAAATCCAGACAGCAGGCAGTATACTTTCTTTTCATTTCCACACAAATCATGGTCAAGGATTGACATGGCCTGGGCAAATGGGGAATTCTTAAATGATTTGGCTGAGCTTGAAATTCTCCCAAACACCTGGGCCGACCATAATCCTCTATGGATAAAATGGAAAGAGCCAAATAGCAAAATAAGAGCAAGATGGACGTTAAACCAAACAATAACAAAGGAAAAAGATTATATCAAAATGATGCAGAAAGAATTAGACTTTTTTTTCAGATTAATACCAAAGAACAAACATCCCTAAGAACCCTATGGGACACAACAAAGGCATACATAAGGGGGCTGTCCATAGCTTACTTGGCTAAACGTAACAAAGAGAGGAACAACAAATTAAATACATTAACAACTGAATTACATAAATTAGAGAATACCTTACAAGAAGACCCCAAAGACTCCAAAACATCAGAGGATTTAAACATAACTAGGCATAAAATTAACTTGATAACGCAGGAGGAATTGGCCAGGAAACTTAAACTAGCAAAACAAAATTATTTTGAATCAGCCAACAAACCAGGAAGATGGCTCGCTCATAAACTTGCAAAAGAAAAAGCAGATAGAACAATTGACATTCTACAAGACCAAAACGGGGAAATACACACCAGAATCACTGAGAAAAAAAATATAATTCAAACATTTTATACCGATCTTTGCAAACAGGAAGACCTAAAAGATGAAGTAATTAAAGAATATCTCAACGAAAACAATTTGCCAATCGTACTGGAGGAGGACAGGAATATGCTAAATGATAGGATAACTCTAACGGAATTAAGAAATGCCATCGGTAAACAAAAGAATAATAAATCACCAGGTCCGGATGGTATCCCCTTTGAAATATACAAAAATTTACAAAGCTCACTAGAATCAGTAACGTTAGACTTATTTAATGAAACAATGGAAAAAGGGGAAATGCCCAAGTCCTGGAAAGAAGCATATATAGCTCTGATACCCAAAGAAGATTCAAATAAACAACAGATCCAAAATTACAGGCTGATTTCATTACTAAATACGGATTACAAAATACTTGCATCAATAATGGCCGAAAGATTCAAAAAAATTCTAAATCAGATTATCCACTCAGACCAAAATGGTTTTTTACCTCACAGACAGTTAAGGAACAACACCAGAATAATATTCAATACACTAGAGTACTACGACATACATATAGACAAACAATTAGCGCTTATATTTGTCGACGCTCAAAAAGCGTTCGATAACCTTTACTGGCAATTTTTTATTTTACAATTAGAAAAAATGAAATTCGGCGAAAAATTTATAAGGTTAATCAGAGCTATATACAGTAATCAAACAGCAAAAATAATAGTAAATAACGACATAACCGGGAAAATAGATATTAAAAAAGGAGTACGCCAGGGTTGCCCGTTAGCCCCACTAATCTTTATATTAGAATTGGAAAGCCTACTGAGGAAAGTAAGAAGCATGCAAGAGATAAAAGGCCTAAAAGTCAGGAAGGAGGAATTCAAACTCCAAGCCTTCGCTGACGATATGACATTCATCCTTGAAGAACCTTTAGAGACTGGCCCGATTCTAATCAATGAAATTGAAAAATTCGGAAAGGCGGCAGGCCTAAAAATTAATAAGGAAAAAACAAAAATAATAACTAAAAACATGACACCGAAACAAAATATCGAATTGGAAAACCTATTAGGTATGAAAATAGTTAAAAGAGTTAAATATCTTGGGATATGGCTCACTGCGAGATGTAGCTCATTAAAGGAGGATAATTATACAAAACTAATACAGAAAATCAGTAAGGACCTGGACAGATGGTCAAAACTCCAATTATCATTTATGGGTAAAATTGCGATAATTAAAATGAACGTCCTACCCAAGATCTTATTCCTATTTCAGGTAGCCCCAATAAAATTGAACAAAACAGTTTTCTCAAATTTAAATAAAATGATTCATAAATTCATATGGGCAAAAAGAAAAGCGAGGATTAAACTGAAACTTCTTCAAGACCATAGGAGGAGAGGAGGATTTGGTCTCCCCAACTGGGAGCTATACCACCAATCTGCTACACTTAATTGGATGAGGGAATGGATTAAACTAAAAAATAGAAGGATATTAACCCTAGAGGGTTTCGATTTGCAGATTGGTTGGCATGCTTTCTTATGGGAGGATATCTATAAAACACATACATATTTCCGGCGACATTATATAAGAAAAGATTTATTAGATACATGGTTAATAATAAGGAAGAATCATTACAGAAGTGTTCCAAAATGGATATCACCAACTGAAGCAGTCATATACCCGAACCTGTTAGATGTAAATAAGATCATAATATACCAACAACTCTTAGACGAACACAATGAGATGTTCTCGAAACAAGAACTCAAAGATCTTGATTGGTGGCACTACCTACAGGTTAAATCGAAATATAACAAAGACAAATCAAAATATGGATTTCAAAAAACTTGTGATTTAGATAGGATACTAATGGGCACTTACAAAAAATGATTTCTAAACTATATAATTTCCTACTCCAGTATAATCTATTTGAAGAGGTGGTAAAAGGTTCAATGATCGCGTGGGCACAAAACTTTGGTTACTCAATTAATCTAAATGAATGGGGAAAAATTTGGAATATAAATTACAAATTAACACTGGCGATACCATACAAAGAAAACATATATAAAATGTTTTACCGGTGGCACCTTCCTCCAGCACGATTGGCAAAAATGTTCCCGAAACTTTCCCCAAAGTGCTGGAAATGCAAAGAAGGTATAGGAACATACTACCATCTATTTTGGACCTGCCCCAAGGTGAAGAACTTTTGGATTAAGATCAAAAACTGCCTTGAACAAATTACCTCACGAACGATTCCCTTAAAGCCGGAGCTTTTCTTATTAGGTATTTTCAGAGAAAAAATGACAAATTAAGATAGGTATATAATTCTACACATCACAACAGCCGCAAGAATTATATACGCCCAAATCTGGAAAACCGAACAAATCCCAACTACGTTAAATCTCGTTAATAAAGTATTTGAGTGCGCAGAACGCAGTAGGATGTCATTGGAAATGCAAGATAAAGACAATTCGGAATTTTATAAAACTTGGGACAGGTGGTATAATTGGCTTAACCAAAACAAATATCAAAAACTGCTATAATTATATGTCATAAACTAAGACAGTACAAACAATAACAAATGTCTACTTTTCTGCATAGACCGGAACAAACTATGGGGATATATACAATTTTACAAAGTCTTAAAATATTAATCAAGTTGAACAAAAGAACCGTTGTTGAAAAAGGAAATATTGTTTTATTGTATCGGTCACTACTGCTGCAACACCACCATCTGCTGGCAGAAAAGCAAAAATGCAGTCTACCTATTTACAGGGTCATCTTAATGCTATGCACCGTGGTTTTGACACACTGTCACTAACACAGGAGAACTTGCAGGCTGCCACATCACATGTGTTTTCACAGGCTCATTCGCAAGCACCCCCTGGTGGTGCAGATTATTTTTTTAGCCAAATTCCTGTTTTTGATGAGGCATGCATACACTTAATGCAGCACAGGCAAAGGCCAATTCCTGCAGCTTCTGCACCAGTGGCAGACAGGGTTCAACAACCCCAGCTGCAACCACAGCCTCAACCACAAATGCAACAGCCACGGGTTCGAGTTCAGCAACCTCAGCCAGCTCCTCAGGCATATATTCCTCAGCAGATACTTACTGTTGTTCCACTGACTGGTGATTCCAAATTGAAGCGGTCAGGCCAGAATTATAGAGCGTGGGTCAGTGAGATTGGACTTTTACTTCGCAGAGAAGGGACTTATACTATTGTTTTCAATCATCCTGCCCAGCCCTGGTCGCAGGCCATAACAGATGAGGACTTCCGGTTTGGCTCCGCAGAGATCGAGGACGCTCCTTGTCGAGTGCCTCTTCTGAAGTCCCATAAAAGCCGCCAGAACAGCTGTCTGGCGGCTTGAAAATCTTCTCCCCGGGATTAGGGGAGAGATGAGAGCTTGACAGGCGGGGTAGAGCCCCCCTAGTGCCCCAGGACAAACAGGGGCGCGAAGGGTGAGGGTTCCCCAGGTAGCCTGTCTCCTGCTCCAGGACTTCGGATGCCTCCGCTTATGCGGAGCAAGATGCCGTGACCACCGCTGCTTTTACAATGGGATTTACAATAATTTGAAGCATTAAAGAAAGCAGACAGAGAAAGGCAGGAGACCAGAAGGACAAGTATCCTAATCTTTAACTCCACTGCTGACTTTCACTTCGGGAAGTTACAAAGTAGCGCTAACAAGCAATAAAATGGCGATTGGAGATCAAGGGCGTGGAAGTGAAAGTGATTAAGTTTCGTTTTGCCAGCAGCTCCTTTCATGGAAACTTTTGATCCTGAGAATTGGCTTTTTTCTTTTTGTTTCCTGATTTTGGACTAAAATAACAACTTATATTTTTTAAAAACTAACTGGTTTTGTATTTGGAAAGAACTTTGTCAATTAGGGATTTGGCTTTCTCTTTGTATTTTTTCGGAAATGTTGGACTTTGATGAACCCTTCTACTTTTTTTTAATCTAATACTTCAAATGGCTTCTAAACCTGGAAAGACTGTTTTAAATAAAAGAACTGAATATTCCTCTGTTTATACTTCAAGAATGCAACTCACCTCTGACTTAACACCCCCACAGACTCTAACACCTGAAAATTTATTTAATACTTTAAAAGTTATGAAAAATGAATTGGTTATGGAATTTAATTTAAAAATTAATGAAATTAATAAAAAAAATGCAGGCTGCTTTAGAGGAGATGGATCAACAAGTGAGGAAGGATGCGCTAGATGTTTTTAAAGGATTAGCAGTAAATATGGAAATTCTGGAGAATGATGTGGAAATAACTAAACAATCCTTGATAACCTCGGGGGAAAATATAGACAAAACTCAAAATGATATTGCAAATCTTGAAACAGAGGTGTTAATGACTCAATTCAGAAGTATGGAGTTCGCTATAAGGGTGAGGGGCCTGAAAGAGGAAAAATATGAAGATTTGAAAGGAAGGATGGTGGAGGCTTTGGAGCAGGTGTCTGGAATGATTAAAGAGGAACTGGCTACACAAATTGATAAGATATACCGTGTCAATTCTTGATTTGCCAAACAAAAACACCTGCCAAGGGACATTGTAATATATTTTACCACAAGGGTGCTACGGAATAAAATCCTACAGGCGACTTTTAAGAACAAGCTTCAGGTAAATGGCCAGGAAGTAATGACATTGAAAGAAATTCCTCCTAAAATGCTTAAAGCCAGAAAAGATTATACCTTTTTGGTGGAAGAGCTTAAAAGACAGAACCTACAGTACAAATGGGATGCCCCAACAGGCATAGTGGTGAGATATTTGGAAAAAAGATACCGGCTTAATACGATAATGAAAGCTACTGATTTTTATGTCAAAGTTCTAAAGGCCGACATATCCAAAATTCCAGAAGTAAGAAACATGAAAGCAACAGAAGAGGAGAAGGGAAAGTCATCTATATTTGTTCAAATGGAAAGAGCTTTGAAGATTCAAGGAGATTTACAGAGCCAGAAATATGTTTACAATGTGGAAAAGGAGACAAAATCGCCAAGCTACAAAAGGCTGCAAGAACCAGATTCAAAATTTGATCGAGAGGAAGGAATGGTCAGAGTTTGGTGTTAGTGTGGGAACAGATGGAGAGACTAACGTGAACTGATATTTTGCAGTAAGAAAATTATTGAGGAAATTACTTTGATGGTTTTGTGTGTTTTTTTTCTTCTTGTTCTGTTCTAGTTTCCTCTCCTTCCCTTTTTTTCTATCAATATATTTTAAAATAATTAATGATTCAGAATTTTTGTGAAATTAATAATTTGATATATTGTAATATTAGGTTACTAATATTGTGTTTGACTTTATGATTAAGTTCAAGTTTTTTGAGTTACAAGGGGTTAAAGAAATCTTAAAATATTGGAATTAATAATTTGATAGAATATTTTAAATACTTAGGTATTTTGAATAGGTATAAATACTTAATATCTACTTAATATTTATGTAATATTTACTCAAGTTTTATTTAATACTGAGGAAATGATGTGATGTTGCAACTGAATGAAATGGGGAGGAAAGATTCTCCTTTTCCCCCTTTTTTTTCCTTTCTCTTTTTTCCTTTTTATTATTAGATCATATATAGATTATATAAAGGAAAGATATTTAGTGGGGTAAATTATCAGCCTGAAATACTGAATGGTGTTTGATTAACAATATGCTTGATTTTTTTGATTATGTTTAAAAAGTTTTGAATAACAAGGAGTTAAAGACTCAAAGAAATGTGGAAATTAAGAATTTTTTTAGTTTAATTTAAATTTATTTTATTGAATATTATGCCCTGTACTTTCTCTGGGAAGTCTGGGGGCTGGGGGGGGGGTTGAGAGGGGGGTAGGGTAAGGGGGGTGGGTAGGGGTCTGGCGGGAAGGGGGGGAGAAAAGATAAAAATGTTTGTACTTTGTACTAATAAAACTTTTTGAATAAAAATAAATAAAGTATTTGAGTGCGCAGAACTCAGTAGGATGTCATTGGAAATGCAAGATAAAGACAATTCGGAATTTTATAAAACTTGGGACAGGTGGTATAATTGGCTTAACCAAAACAAATATCAAAAACTGCTATAATTATATGTCATAAACCCAAGACAGTACAAACAATAACAAATGTCTGCTTTTCTGCATAGACCGGAAAAACTATGGGGATATATACAATTTTACAAAGTCTTAAAATATTAATCAAGTTGAACAAAAGAACCGTTGTTGAAAAAGGAAATATTGTTTTATTGTAACGATAACTGACTGAATATAATATAATAATAGAAAAGAATAAGGAAAATATTGGAAGATATAAGGAAGATAATGATGTAAACAATAACTATATAGAAATTAGGAAAATTATACTGTGCATTACCCCCCCCCCCAAAAAGAGGAATTGCAATATATGTAAAAAAACATTTAAATTCAAAATTAATGCAGGACTCTCATTGTGGATATAATAATAGGGAAAAAACAAATATTGTTAGTAGCTGTGAGAAAAATGAATTTATTCTTGTTAATGAAGATATGTAATACAGGCCATAGCTCAACCATTTTGAATGTATCTGTAATGAAAAATTATATTGTATAACCACATGTATTTTTTCTGTATGTCAGCTATATTCACACTGACCTAATAGATGTTTGTACCAAAATTATGCTGAGGAAGATGGGAATGTAAGAACAGGAAATGTTGACAGGATATGTGCTCTGGGAAGTACCTAAAAGCCCAGGGAAAGGAAATGTGGAGACGTCAGCATGATAAATAACTTTTGGGGGTCTTCCAGTTTGGAAAAACCCAAAGAATGATGTGATATATGTTATGTAAGGGGGAGGAACAAAGGTGGGGTTTGTGATATGTATAAAAACCTGTTACCTGGAAGGCAGTTTTACCTCATCCTCTTCCTTTTGTTCCAGAGTTGTATCCTCTGGGAGGGGGTAGTCCCTTGGCCAAGGATTGTTTTTTAATAAACTGTTTTTTATTGCTTATCTGGTGTCCTGTTCCTATTTTACTTTAGATTTTTCTATCAGTAGCAATATATGCACCAAATAAACAAAAAAAAATTATATTCAAAACTGCATAAAATAGTAACAGAAATAGAATGGGAAAATATATGTATCATATGAGACTTTAATGCCATAGTAGACAGTAAAATGGATTACAATTGTATAAATAAAAAAACTAGAAGACATTGTCGGAAGTAATATTCTTCTGGGTTCAGTTCCAAGTGGGGAAAAAGAACACTGGATTCATGGAAGTTGCTTGGAAAGAAGGTTTTAATGGAGAACAAAGGAACAGGAGCACATGGCTCCTGAACAGAAAAGGTGGATCACATGTTTCCAGGTGTTGGGTCCAGGAAAAGGAAGGGGCAAGATGCTTGGAGTTCCTTGCTTTATACTCTCTCTTGGGGTCCCTCCCCAACTGTTTCCTCTTCCTATACAGAAATATATCCTATTGGCTGTCAAGATTCACAGGAGCATTCTGGGGCATCTCTTGTGGGCTGTCCTGAATCCCAGGGTGGTTGGGATGGAATTTTACCAGGTCCCATGTGATGAATGAAAAGGCTTTGTGATTCCTTTCCTGTTTGTAATGTAAAAATACTGTTTCAGGCTAGGTGGGGGGAATGAGCTGGGCTAGGCCATTCCTTGATGGCCCATTAGCAAGGGTGGGAGGAATGGGTGAGCTGGCGCATAAGATGAGTCTTTTGTCTGCTTAGAAGCAGGGATATTTCCAGGGATATTCTACTGTATATAATATTCTGCCTTTTAATATTTCCCAGGGTATTTCACCCTTCCAGGAGGGGGTGGGCATTAACTTCCTACAATCCCTCATTTTTTTTTCAAAACATGTGAGTGCTACACACATGTTTTGACACAAGCTTCAGATTGATCAGGTCAGGGAGACTTGATGGGTGCTTTAAATTTTCTCTGATACAAAGGGGAAGACTTGATAGAGGCAGCAGAAGGATTTCTTCAGTGGCTCCCAAAAGGAGAGCTTTCAACCATGATGGTCAGTGCCAGGGCAAAAGTTCTGGAAGTAAATTTACAGTATCCAATTTTCCATGCCAATTATGTTCAGATGTTTGATAACACTTTCTGTGAGCTCCCAGACAGGTTTCAAGCAAGCACAGGCCCCACAATATTTCCACAGCCATGGTTTACCTTTAAATCATAGGCTGCCCATTTCCAAGGGATGGTTCTTGAATCTGCCCTAGCTCTTACTTTAGTGCATGTAGGATTTGTGAGTCCAAATTGTTTGTGAGTCCAAATTGAGGTTAGCCAATGTGCAATCACCCCCCCCCTTTTTTCTTTTTTTTCCAAAATTACACACACTGAGCCCTGGGACTCCTACTCATGAGACCACCAGTGCAACATACCCTGCTTTACTGGGCAGCATTCAGGGCTTGAGTTTTGGGAGATTCTTTCTGCTAGCTCTTCAAGTGGGGAAATTGCCTGAGGGGACTTATCCCCTCCCCCATGGGATTAGCAGGGAGATATGACTGCCTGGGCTTTAATGCCACAAAGCAGGAAAAAAAAGAAAAACAAACAAACAGTAATCTAGAGGCAGCTTTGGGTGGAGGTAGATGAAGGATAACCTCAGTCTAATTCTGAATGGGGTGTCTCTGTGTGTGCTTGTGTGTGCAGCTACTTTCTAAAATACAGGCAATTACAGACATTCTGCACAACTTTCCCTCCCACTAGATAGAAATCTAAAGGGTAAAGAACTTGCTGTGGCAACCACTCCCAAATACAATTCTTACATGAGTACATTAAACTGATTACAATATAGATGAGACAAGAAAGAAAAACTTTACAATGAATTTCTGTGAATGAAGCAAAGAGAGAGAGAGAGAGAGAGAAACCTTACAATGAATTTCCCCCCTCCCCCCTAGTCTTTTCAGCTGTCTTCTGGGGATTGAAAATAGACTTTTGGTCTTTATCTGTCCATCTCAGGGTCCTTTCATTCATGTCTGCTGGGTGGCCTTAGGCTTGGTGGTAAGGCTGGTCAGTCAAGCTTGGGAAGATCTGCTCCACTCTGGTTGCTGTGATGACTAGAGGACTAGATTCAAACCCAATTCTGGCTCAAATGGATGGAAGATCTCTACTGGAGGCAATATCTGAGTCCATGTGCTCTGCTTCCATAGGCTTCAGGATCATGTGTGCAGGGCTGAAAGACATAAGAGCAGGGTCCCCTCCCCCTTTTGCTGGTAATTCTACCAGGAAAGGCACTGTAAAAGGATTAGAGATTTGGGGGGGGGTTGTAGATAGTTAGCAGGCAGGGTTTGAGGAAAACAAACAACACGTCAGTATTGCAGTTAAATCAATTATAACAAAATGGAGACATCAAATGAGGAAGAAAAACTGGATTCACCTGCTTCAGAAAAAAGGACAGACATTTCCATCTCAGCAGAGAATTGGCATCCATTAAACATCACAAAAGAGCAATATTAAAAAAATTGTTTGCATTTACATACAATAAATGTAAGAATGAAATTTTCCCGTAAATTAACTTAAAACATTCCCTCTTAAACTTGGGCTTTTCTTAAAAACACAGAAAAGAATAGGAAAATTGAACTCTGTTCGTCACCCAAATCTAGGTTGGCCGGACCTAGCTGGGCAAAGACATTTTCCTTTCTTTTCAGTGCTTTTAATTCTTTTCTAACAATTTAAAATTCATATCTCTAGGGAACAGAGACAATTTTACAGTTGCAATTACCTCGAGTGCGCACAAGGACTTAAGACGTACACATACACAAAAACAGGAACACAAAAACAGGGACAAACACACAAGTCATTCCCACCATAAATCTCAGTTAAATTAGGGAAGGCACAAATCTTAACAAATAAACCACGTGGTTACATATAGGAGAGAGAGGGGAAAGGAGAGAGAGACAAACAAACAAAACCCCAACATTTTCCTTTTCTTTTAAGTACCTTTATTAAGCCAAATCGGTTTTCCTATGTCATCCCTCAGCAAAGCCCATTTTCTACATATTCTTCTACATCATACCGGCCAGGAAGGCATTTGCCTCTCGTCCTGAGCCACAAGCAAGGTTCCTAAAGGGGTTCTACCTCCCTCGAGCTGCACTTCCCATGTTTTTTCCCTTCTGATGTGGGCCTTGACACTTTGATGCAGCCGGGATGGTACCACGTCAGTTTTCAGACAAAAGGGTCTGGAGAGGACTTCGGTTCCCTACACAAAGTATGCGTACCTCTCTATTAGGGAACTCTGCTTCCGGTTTTCGGATTCCTCTAAAAAACGGCAATCCGGGAGAACTGCTGCCCCCAACGCAGATCAGTACGAGCAACTCCTACAACTTCACTCCTTGCTTGTCTACTTGCAAATCCTGGGGTTTGCTTTTGGGCTGTTCACAGGATAAACAATTAACAAAATTTGCTTTCCCACCCTTCAATCACACATGCACACACATTCTTTCTCCTTACCTAACAGAAGCTCTGAAAAAGCTAAACAGAACTTACACAAATCAAAACAGAGAAAGAGAAGATATTGACACATAGGCTGGTAGATGAGAAAGAAACTCTATACTACCAAAATGAGGATAAACAAAAAATAATTCAAGATTATGAAAAGCTGTATGAGCAAGAAGTTTCAGAAAATAAAATTAAAGAATATTTGGAAAAAGCGGAATTGCCTAAAGTACCAGAAAAGGTAAAAAACTAAATGAATGAATATCAATGATGGTATTATCAAAAGCAATCAAGAGACAAAAGAACAACCAAACACCAGGACCAGGTAGGCCAGTGGCAGAATTTTACAAAGGTTTTACATAATAAAGTATTGATTGATGGAAGGGTACCAAATTCGTGAATGGAAGCAAATATTACTTTGATTCCAAAAGAAGATTCGGATTTAATGCAGATAAACTATAGGCCCATCTCTTTACTGAACGCTGATTATAAAATATATACTTCAATAATGGCAGTAAGACTAAAAGGTTGCTAAATGAATTTATACATTCAGATCTCTTTAAGCTTTTTTCTTAAAAGACAGATCAAAAACAAAATCAGAATGATTTTAAATACATAAAAAGGCACAAGAAAAGGATGTCCACTATCTCCCCTGCTATTCACATTGACACTGGAAGGGCTAAATATAAATATTAGGGCAGACACAGACATTAAAGGCATGGAAACTGGAAAACTAATTTTTTCAAAAGGTAGAGGAGAGAACTAGAGGGACATTATGGCAAACCCTTTTTTTTCATGGCTGTTAAGCAAATCACTGCAGTTGTTAAATGAATCACACGGTCATTAAGCGAATCCAACTTTGCTTATTGACTTTACTTCTTGGGAACTGGATCACATGATCCTGCATTGGCACAACCATCCTAAATACATGTGAGTTGCCAAGCACCCGAATTTCATTCACATGACCATAAGGTCGTAAGGGTGAGGACATCCCTAACTCATTTTTTTCCCAATGCCATTGTAACTTGGAATGGTCGTTAAATGAGGGCTACCTGCCCTGAATGGATCATCAACTCAGCTGTTAGCAGGCTGAAAAAAAAATGTAGGATCTCCTGCTTGGGCGGTAGGTTGGATCAGATGACCTGTAAGGTCCCTTCCAACTCTATTAATCTGTATCTGTATCCAATCTGTATCCAAATCAGCTCTAGTTAATACTTACAAACAAAGAAGAAGTTGTAGAAGGATTTGAAACTGCAGGAAAGTTGGGTGAGAGTGACCACAGTCATACTAGAATGCAACATAATGCAAACAAAAACAATTGAACACAAGGACACCAAAGTGTTAGATTTTTTTGAAAGAACCAATTTTAATAAACTCAGAGAAAACTTGAGAAAGATTCCTTGGATGAAAGTCCTAAAGGGAAAAGCAACTCAAAAGCTGAAAAAAAACATGATTATAAAAGCCAAGAACAGCACAATATCAATGAGAAAAAAATCAGAAATCCAAGAAACCAGCATGGCTACACAAAGACCTCACTGACAAATTGAATGAATTAAGGACAAATAAAAAAAATGGAAAGAGGTTGGACACATAACTAAGGCAGAATATCAGCAGATAGTCAGAATCTGTGAAGAAAAATCAGGAAAGCAAAGGCCCAGAATGAACAAAGACTTGCAACTGAAGTCAAATATAATAAGTTTCTTCCAACACCTAAATAAAAAAGTCAAGAAACAGTTGGCCCACTAAAGTGAGAAGGCAACGCAGAAAGCCATGAGTTGCTTAACTCATGCTTTGCATTGGTCTTCATGCAAAAAACTACAGCCCAACTAACCAGAAATATAACTGGAAAAAAAAAAAACAGACTGGAAACTAAAGTTAAAGTAAGCAAAAAAAAAAAAAAAACAGTAAGAGAACACCTGTCTGAACTTGATGAAAGAAATCACCAGGACCAGATGGATTACATCCCAGAGTCCTAAGAGTTGGTAGATGAAATCTCAGAACCACTGCACCACATCTTTCTAAAAAAAAATGTTGGGACACAGGGGAACTACCTGAGGACTGGAAAAGAGCTGATATGGTTTCTATCTTCAAAAAAGAAGAAAAAACCAGACCCAGGAAACTACAGACCAATCAGCTGAACCTCAATACCAGGGAAAATACTGGAAAAGATTATTTTAAAAAAACAGATCTGCCAACACTTAGAAACAAGTAAAGTAATAACCAACAGTCAACACAGGTTTGTTAAGAACAAATCATGCCAAACCAATCTCATTTCATTCTTCAACAGTGGCTAAATTAGTAAACCAGCAAAATAAATTGGTGCAACAAATTAAAACAGCTTTGGAGAAGTGGAAAAGTGGAAAAATCTATAACTATCATTGATGGGAAGAGTAGCCACCTTAAAATGAATATCCTGCAATGGCTAGCAGACAAAAGGGGAGTCAGGAGAAAGAAGATATATGAAATTATTTATGATATAAGGAAAAGCAATTAATTTGGTTAAACAAATAGCATGAGTATTATTTCCTAAAATGATTTGTACCAGAGAACACACTGTTCAATTGAAATTGGAATTTCATATGCTATAAAATAAAATAAAACTTATTACCCATACACAAAAAGAAGGTCCTCTGCTCTGGCCTGACCTATACTTTCCAGGCTTTCTTTGCAGAACACACAGAAGCAAAAACCAGCTTTGATTGGGAGAAGGATCCCTTTAGACAATAAACAGAGACACACACACAGGCATACACACATTTCCCACGGTTTTCTATGGTTTAAATTAAAATTTACAATTTAGAGGTACTCACCTTTCTTCCAAGCAACCTTTGAGTTCAAACTCAAAACCCCCTTTAAAACCTACTTCCCAATGGCCAAGGCCTAAGAAAAAACTCACCCACAGACTTCAATTGGTCTGTTGCCAGCAAGGGAAGCCTTACTTAGGCCAGGTCCATCTGGAGAGGTTAGCTTGGAGTCCCATCTGTCTGGGGTGCCAATTGTCGGAAGTAATATTCTTCTGGGTTCAGTTCCAAGTGGGGAAAAAGAACACTGGATTCATGGAAGTTGCTTGGAAAGAAGGTTTTAATGGAGAACAAAGGAACAGGAGCACATGGCTCCTGAACAGAAAAGGTGGATCACATGTTTCCAGGTGTTGGGTCCAGGAAAAGGAAGGGGCAAGATGCTTGGAGTTCCTTGCTTTATACTCTCTCTTGGGGTCCCTCCCCAACTGTTTCCTCTTCCTATACAGAAATATATCCTATTGGCTGTCAAGATTCACAGGAGCATTCTGGGGCATCTCTTGTGGGCTGTCCTGAATCCCAGGGTGGTTGGGATGGAATTTTACCAGGTCCCATGTGATGAATGAAAAGGCTTTGTGATTCCTTTCCTGTTTGTAATGTAAAAATACTGTTTCAGGCTAGGTGGGGGGAATGAGCTGGGCTAGGCCATTCCTTGATGGCCCATTAGCAAGGGTGGGAGGAATGGGTGAGCTGGCGCATAAGATGAGTCTTTTGTCTGCTTAGAAGCAGGGATATTTCCAGGGATATTCTACTGTATATAATATTCTGCCTTTTAATATTTCCCAGGGTATTTCACCCTTCCAGGAGGGGGTGGGCATTAACTTCCTACAACAGTTACCCAATACATTCTTAAATATGATTAAGGAATTAGACATAGAAGATGCATGGAGGAAATTAAACCCCCCCAAAAAGCAGTACACGTTTTACTCAAACCCGCACCAATCCTGGTCACGCATAGACATGGCCTGGATGAATAGTGAGTTGATAATGGACACTGAACATATTGACATTTTATCCAACAAATGAGCTGACCATCATCCAGTTGCAATAAAATGGAAAGGACGAAGGAAAAAAACAATTCGATGGTCTCTGAATCAAAGAATTTTATTGGAAAAAGAATATTATCAAAAAATTGAAAGAGAATTAGGATTTTTCTTTAAAGAAAATATTAAAGAGCAAACATCAACCCAAAATACATGGGATACAATGAAAGCATATTTGAGAGGGCTAACTATAGCATATACAGTAAAGAAAAACAAAGAAAAGAAAAGAAAATTAGAAGATCTGAATACTAAACTCAGAGAACAAGAATTACTATTACAAAAAGATCCATCTAATAATAAATACAAAGAGGCAAGAGACCTAATAAAACACAAGATTAATTTGGAAACTCAAGACAAGATAAGTCGAAACATTAAAAAAAATGAAGCAAAATTACTTTGAGCAAGCAAATAAACCTGGGAGATGGTTGGCCCATAAATTAAGGAAGGAAAGAACAAATAGGATGATTCAACAACTTAAGGACAAAGAAGGAAAACTCTACCACGAAACAGAAGAAAAAAAGAAGATTGTTCAAAACTTCTTCGCAACTTTATATGGAAGAACAGAAATTCAAGAAGAAGACATCCAAAAATACTTGGACAATACAGATTTGCCAATCTTGCCGGAGGAAAAGAAGACAGTATTAAACAAAGAAATTACATTGGGGGAACCAAGAAAGGCCATTAAAAAGAAAAAAAAGAAAAAACCACCAGGGCCAGATGTGCTTCCAGTGGAGATATATAAAAAATTTCAAGATATTTTGGAAGTAGAAATGTTAGGGCTATACAATGAAGTATAGCTAAAATACCAAAATCATGGGAAGAGACATATATAACACTCATACCCAGTCCAGTGACCAGTGAGAATGGTATGGATGACCTGCAGGAAGGGAGGGGGACCAGCAGGGGGGGAGGGGGTCTCTGGTGGGGGCGAGAGCCGGAACATCTCGGTCATAATGGGAAGAGGCAGATATGGCGGGAGCAGAGGGGAGGGCTGCTCTCGGGGAATAAGACCTCGCTGTTTACAAGCGATCCCTTGTTCCGGCCCCTCTGATCCGGTTCCATCTTGCTCAACCCGGATACCTGGCAACCAGGGTCTTCAGGGCCCTGGTCTCAGGATGCTGCTGCTCAATGCCAGGTCAATTACCAACAAAGCCCCCCTGATACGTGATTTAATCACAGAGGAGGGGGCAGACCTGGTGTGTGTTACCGAGACCTGGCTGGGACAGGAGGGGGGAGTAGCTCTCTCCGAGATATGCCCAGCCGGTTTCTCGGTGCAGCATCATTCCCGACCCCAGGGAAGGGGGGGGAGGAGTGGCAATAATAGCGCGCAGAGATCTGCATCCTCGTAGGATCCCTGCCCCGGAGATTGTTGGGTGTGAGACGCTTCTTCTGAAGTTGGACTTAGGGGTTCAGGTGGGCCTTTTCTTAACGTACCTGCCTCCCAGCTGCGTAAGCAAGGCCCTGCCTGAGTTGCTCGAGGCAGTAGCCGGCTTGGCGGTTGAGTTCCCCAGGCTTATGGTCCTGGGGGACTTCAACTTGCCATCTGCGGGCGAAACCTCTGGAGTAGCTCAGGAGTTCCATGGACCTGACCCAAGTAATCCAGGGTCCGACTCATGAGGGCGGTCACACGCTCGACCTAGTGTTTCTTTCGGGGCAGTGGAGAGATGATCTGAAGATAAGGGACATAGTCATCACCCCACTGTCATGGTCAGATCATTTCCTACTGAGGTTGGATTTCGCAGCCCCATTCCTCCCCCGCAGGGAGGCGGGACCGACTAGGTGGTTCCGCCTCAGGCGCCTAATGGAACCGGAAGGATTCCAGAGGGAACTTGGGGAAATACCTGAAACCCTGGTACACAATTCGGCTGACTCCCTGGTGGCTGCCTGGAACATCGCAGCATCAGGGGCTTTAGACCAAATTGCGCCTAAGCGACCTCTCCGTGGCAGTGGATCCCGGAAAGCTCCCTGGTTTACCGAGAAGCTCCGGGAGATGAAACGCCAGAAGAGACGTCTGGAGCACCGCTGGAGGGCCAGCAAAACCGAATCCGACCGAACACTATTAAGAATTTACATCAGATCTTATTTAGTGGCGATAAGGGCGGCAAAACGATCCTATTTTTCCGCTCTTATTGCGTCCACAGATTCTCGCCCAGCCGCCTTGTTTAGGGTGACTCGCTCCCTCCTTGCTAAAGGGGGGAGCGAGGAACACTTACAAGGCAGAGCTGAGGAATTCGCAGAGTTTCTGTCGGATAAAGTCGCTCAGATTCGGTTGAACCTGGACTCTGGCTGGGCAGAGTCCATAGAGTTGACAGGGGCTAGTCTTAGTCCACCGTTATGGGAAGAGTTTGGGCCTGTTTCTCCCGAGGATGTGGACAGAGCTGTGGGGGCGATGGGTACCTCCACCTGTTTATTGGACCCGTGCCATTCCTGGTTGGTCTCGGCCAGCAGGGAGGTGACACGCGGCTGGATCCAGGCGGTGGTCACCGCTTCTTTGAGGGAGGGATCCGTACCGCAGTCATTAAAAGCTGCGGTGGTGAGACCCCTCCTGAAGAAGCCTTCCCTGGATCCAGCTGATTTGAAGAGCTATCGTCCGGTCTCCAACTTGCCTTTTTTAGGGAAAGTTGTGGAGAAGGTGGTGGTTACTCAGCTTCTACGACTTCTGGATGACACAGACCATCTAGATCCTTATCAGTCGGGTTTCAGGCGCGTCTACAGTACTGAGACTGCCTTGGTCGCGCTGATGGATGATCTCTGGCGGGCCCGAGACGGGGGTAACTCCTCAGTCCTGGTGCTACTTGACCTCTCAGCGGCCTTCGATACCATCGACCATGGTATCCTTCTGCATCGTCTCGGCGAGTTGGGAGTGGGAGGCACCGTCTTGCGGTGGTTCTCCTCCTATCTCGCTGATAGGATGCAGTCGGTGTTGGCAGGAGGGCAGAGATCGTCCCCTAGGCCCCTAGTATGTGGGTTGCCTCAGGGGTCGGTTCTCTCGCCCATCCTGTTTAACATTTACATGAAGCCGCTGGGGGAGATCATCCGCAGACATGGGGTGCGTTTCCACCAGTACGCTGATGACACCCAGCTGTACATCACCACCCCGTCTGACTTCAGTGAGGCAGTTGCTGTAATGTGCCGGTGCCTGGACGACATTAGGATCTGGATGGGGAGGAACAGACTCAGACTTAATCCCGACAAGACTGAGTGGCTTTGGGTATTGCCCCCTAAGGACTATGACAACTGTCCCTCCTTGGTTTTCGAGGGAGTGAAATTGAGCCCCTCGGATCAGGTCCGCAACTTGGGGGTCCTCCTAGACCCACAGCTAAAATTGGAGCATCATCTTTCTGCTGTGACTAGGGGGGCCTTTGCACAGGTTCGCCTGGTGCACCAGTTGCGGCCATACTTGGAGAAGGAGGCTCTACTCACGGTCACTCATGCCCTTGTCACCTCTCGCTTGGACTACTGCAACGCGCTCTACATGGGGCTACCCTTGAAGAGTATCCGGAGACTTCAGTTGGTGCAAAATGCGGCTGTGCGTGCTGTGGTGGGTGTGCCTAGGTACACCCACATGACACCTATACTCCGCCAGCTGCATTGGTTGCCCATCGGTCTCCGGGTCCAATTCAAGGTGTTGATCACCATCTTTAAAGCCCTTCATGGCTTAGGACCAGGTTATCTCCGGGACCGCATTCTGCCTCACACTTCCCTTCGACCGGTTAGGGCCCACAGAGTCGGCCTCCTCCAGGTCCCATCGGCCAAACACTGCCGGCTGGCGGGCCCTAGGGGGAGAGCCTTCTCTGTGGCCGGCCCCGTGCTCTGGAACCAACTTCCCCCAGAGACCCGAACTATCCCCACTCTGCTGGCCTTCCGGAAAGCCGTTAAGACATGGCTCTTCTTGCAGGCTGGGGGTAGAGCCTAATCCACTCGAGCTCAACCCCAAGTATGTATGGTTGTTGAATGCCTGTTGGGTGATTTTAAATATTGAGTTTTTTTAACTTTTATATTGCTTTTAAATATTATTTATGAATTGGTCATTCTGTATTTTTCTCTGTTGTACGCCGCCCTGAGTCCTCCGGGAGTTGGGCGGCATATAAGAATACCAAATAAATAAATAAATAAATAAATAAATAAATAAATAAATAAATAAATAAATAAATAAATAAATAAATAAATAAATAAATAAATAAATAAATACCCAAAGAAGAAACAGATAAGACATCAATTAAAAACTACAGACCAATCTCGCTATTAAATTCGGACTACAAAATTTTTACAACAATATTGGCAGAAAGATTAAAAATAATATTAAATCAAATGATACAATCGGACCAAAATGGCTTTGTTTCAAAAGACAAATTCGGAATAATACAAGAATAATAATGAATGTGTTAGAATATTATGAAATTCATTCAAATCAACAATTGGCACTAATATTTATTGACGCACAGAAAGCCTTTGACAATTTAGATTGGAAATTTTTCGTAACACAACTAAAATATATGCAATTCGGTGACAAATTTATTAAAACAATAGAAACCATATACTCAATACAGACAGCGAGAATTCTAATTAATGGTGATATGAGTGAGATAATAGAAGTAAGGAAAGGTGTAAGACAAGGATGCCCCCTATCCCCCCTGCTGTTTATATTCACACTAGAAACTTTGCTAAACCAAATCAGGAAAAACCTGAACATCGAAGGATTGAAAATCAAGAAAGAAGAGTGCAAAACACAAGCATTTGCGGATGATATGGTTTTCATTATCGAAAATCCCCAAAACTCCGGGCTCGAAATTATGAAGGAAATTGAAAAATTTGGAAAAGTGGCTGGCTTAAAAATCAATAAAGATAAGACAAAAATAATAACCAAAAATTGTACGCAGAAACAAGATAAGAAATTAGAGGAATTATTAGGAATTCAAATAACCAAAAAAATAAAATATCTGGGAATTTGGATAACAGCCAATTGCACAACAATAAAAGAAGATAACTATATAAAATTAATGCATAAAATTCAAAAAGATTTGGAATCATGGTCAAAATTACAAATCTCTCTAATTGGAAAAATAGCCACGATCAAAATGAACATATTACCAAAAATTCTCTATTTATTTCAAACAGCTCCAACAAAACTTGGGAAAAAATTTTATACGGATTTAGACAAATTAATTTTGAAATTTATTTGGACAGGAAAAAAAGCAAGAATAAAAAAAAAATTATTGCAAGACAAAAGAACGAGAGGTGGTTTTGGATTGCCGGATTGGAAATTATATCATCAAGTAGCAACAATAACATGGATGAAGGAATGGGTGACACTCACAAACAAAAGAATTCTAACAATTGAAGGACACGAGTTACAAATTGGCTGGCATAATTTCATCTGGGAGGGAAGAGCTGAAGTGGTGCAGTGGTTAAATGCTGCGACTGCAGGCTGACTGCTAGTTCAGCAGTTCAGCTGTTCAAATCTCACTAGGCTCAAGGTTGACTCAGCCTTCCATCCTTCTGAGGTCGGTAAAATGAGGACCCAGATTGTTGGGGGCAATATGCTGAACTCTGTAAACCGCTTAGAGAGGGCTGTAAAGCACTATGAAGCGGTATATAAGTAAAGTGCTATTGCTATAAAAACATCAAATACACAAATATTTCCAGAGACATCACATTAGAGGGACACTATTAGATGATTGGCTAGAAATTAAACATAAACATTATATTCAAATGCCTAAATGGATATCTCCAATGGAAGCCCTAATTTACCCCAATGTGTTAGATTTAAATAAAAAATCACATATAAGGAATTATTAGATGAACACAATAATCTAAAAACAAGAGAAGAATTGGAACTACAGGGAACAAAAATTGATTGGTGGCCATATCTACAAATTCAAAAGAAACATAAAAAAGATTTATCACAATTTGGCTTCCAAGAAAAAGATCAAGATTTGGATAAAATTTTATTAGGTTCAGAAGAAAAAATAATAACAAAATCCTATAACTGCTTACTCAAGGTAAAAATGGAAGAAGAAACGGTAAAGGAGGTAATGATAATTTGGGCACAAAATTTTGGCTATAATATTGAATTAGATCTCTGGGACAAATTATGTAATCAAAATTACAAAATGACAATGGCCACATCATACAGAGAAAATACATATAAAATGTTCTACAGATGGCACTTACCTCCGGCAAGATTGGCGAAAATGTTCCCACATCTATCACCCAAATGCTGGAAATGTAAACAAGAATATGGAACGTACTACCACATGTGGTGGACGTGCCCAGAAATAAAGAAATACTGGAAAAAAATACAAAACTGGATAGAGGAAATAACAAAACAAACCATAGAATTTAAACCAGAAATATTTTTATTAGGAATACTGAAAATAAAAGCAAGCAAACAGGTCCAGTATCTCACATTACATAGAATTACAGCAGCCAGAATCTTATATGCACAGCATTGGAAAATGGACATAACCCCTTCTAACACGATGATAATAACTAAAATATTGGATTGTGCAGAAATGTGCAAACCAACGATGAA
The DNA here is from genome assembly GCA_023053685.1 of Diadophis punctatus similis. Classification (NCBI taxonomy): domain Eukaryota; kingdom Metazoa; phylum Chordata; class Lepidosauria; order Squamata; family Dipsadidae; genus Diadophis; species Diadophis punctatus. The sequence goes on from JALIGW010000085.1 coordinate 696,943, forward strand.
ATTACACGATAAAGAAGATACAGAATTCTAAAAAATCTGGGAAAACTGGTATAAATGGTTGGAAAACAAAAAAAATAGCAAAAAAAAAAAGAAAAGAAAAAGAAAAAGAAAAGAAACAAGTAGCAATGTCAATAGGAAAATGAAAATTTAACATGTTAAGGGTGATGAGAAGAATAATAAGCTAGAATTGATTGATGATAAAATAGGAAAATAATAATTTAGATACTGAAACGTGACGATACACAAAGCTGTACTATATATATATAATTTCTTTTTTTTTAATGTATGTATTTTTTTTCTCTCTCTTTTTTCTTTTTTTTCCTCTAGTGTATGTTATATTGTTTTTTTTAGGTTAGGTTATATTGTTTATGTTATTGTATATTTCTATACACGTCTGATTTGTATATATATATATATATACTTTTTTCTGTTTTTCTCTTGCATTATGTGTTTTTTATATTTTAAAACAATTCAATAAAAAATATTTTTTTTAAAAAAATAACTATATAGAATAAACATGTTTTTGTATCACTAGGCTGTAAAAGGATAGTGTCGACGGGATGGTTGACATGTATGTTCAATGTTTTCTATTTTCAAAGATATTTGATACTTTATTTGTATATACATATGTTTATACATGTTTTTATGTTTGTTTGTATGTTTGTTTGTTTTTTTAACATAATTAATAAAGATTATTTAAAAAAAGAAAAAAAAGAAAAAAAGAAAGCAGTTTTCCACTCGTCCCCTTCCTTAATTCGGACTCTGTAGTAGGCCTCTCTTAAATCCAGTTTAGTGAAAATCTTCCCCTTGGCTAGATGAGCTAGCATGTCCTTCATAAGGGGCAGGGGGTAAACGTTTTCAACGCAAATGGCGTTAAGGTTCTTGTAATCATCACATAAGCGAAGAGAGCCATCTTTTTTCTCCCGGAAAAGCACCGGGGCGGCCACTTGTGGCCTAGCAGGTTGGATGAAACCTTGTTTCAGATTTTTATCAATGAAGTTCCGCAGCTCCTCAAGCTCGCGTGGGGTCATGGAGTAAATCTTTGGTTTAGGGAGTTTCACCCCTGGCAGGATTTCTATGCTGCAGTCCATGGACCGATGGGGTGGGAGCACGTCTGACGCCCTCTCACTGAAGGCCTCCCTGAGGTCCCCATATTCTTTAGGGATTTTTTCCTCTCCCTCCATGTGTTCGCTCCCTAATGCTGCCAGCTCCTCTGCGGCATTGGCCAGGTGGAAGGGTTTTCCCTGCTGGCTATAGCGGATGCACAATAGCCCCATTCTCCAATTCACAAAAGGGTTTCATTTTCGGAGCCAGGGTAGCCCAAGTATGAGGGGTCATTCTATCCCAGGGGCTATGATAAAACTTAGAGTCTCTCGGTGGTCCCCCATCCTCATCTCAACTGGTTCAATCACAAAATGGGCGGGCCCCCCCAGCTACTGACCCATACAACTGGCAAAAGGCAATGGGCACTTTCATAGTTCTCAGTCTCAATCCCATTTTTTCCACCACCTCTGGGCTGATGACACACCTAGTGCACCCAGAGTCCAAGAGGGCCAGCATCTTCCCCTGGGCCCTGGATGAGGGCACCTGGAGTTCTACGGGGATGGTCAGGGGGCCTGAGTGCTGACTTATCAGGGGGTCATTGGAGTCGCTATCACTGTCCCCTGGGGTGGTTGGAGCTCCCAGCTCCCCCAGGCCTGGAGGGGCGAACTCAACGACTTCCACGCCTTTCAAAGCTGTTTTGCGGTTCTTTGCTGGCGGCTTGTCAATCTTCTTTCCTGCAGCAGAGGTCATCTTAGGGACTGGCTTGGAGAAACATTCAGTGGCTTGGTGCCCTTCCTTCCCACATCTGAAGCAGGCAGATGATCTGGGCTTTGATCCTGACCCCCCCTTGCCATTCTAGGGGCCTCTTTCGGTGTGGAGGGGGAAGGCTTGCTCCAGCTGCGACCTCCCCTGTACCGATCTCTGGCCTGGTGAATCTCCACCTCGGCCGCCATCACATACCAGCGTTGCAGGTCTTGGGGGGGCCCTCGAGAGCAGCAGCCTTGGTAAACGTCTTCATTAAGGCCGTCCTTGTAACATTCCATCAGGGCCTCTGGGGACCACCCCCGCATACGGACCACAAGCTGGCGAAATTCCTGGGTGTACTCAGCCACCAATCTCCTCCCCTGGGTCAGGGTTTTCATCCTGGTTCTAGCCTTCCTTTCAGCCAGGGGGTTGTCAAAATGCACTCGGAGTGCGGCCATAAATGCATCATAATCCCTCATCACTGGGGAATCCTCATCATGGAGGGCCACCATCCATTCAGCTGCAGCTCCTTCCAGGGCCATGGTGACACACCTGACTTTACCTAATTCTGAAGGAAAATCCTCCCCATATTCTTGCATATGGTTCCAAACTTGGGTTAAGAAGAATCCCAAAGCCTTGGGATCCCCACCGTATTTTACTCCTAGTGGAGGAATCTTTGGAATTCGATGCCTTCAGGGGACTACACCCCCCCACCGGGGGGGGGGGCTTGGGCTGCTGCAGCTGCTTGCATTCCTGCAGCCCCTACTGGGTCTGGCTGGGCTCTGGGAAGCGCTTCAAGGGTGGCTAGGATTTCCCCCTCTTCCCCAGTTTTTTCGGCTTCCCTCCCTGCAGGCAAGGCATACCTCTCACGACCTCTCCGACTCTCCAGAGCTTCTTTCAGAAGATGCAAAGCTTGTGTTAACAGGAGGTCCTCTTTGTCTTCTTCCTGCCAGGCAGCCTCTCCTCTCCGACGCCTCACTGCAGTTACTCCGGGGGGGGGGGTATGTGGGGCACCCGCCCCGGCTCTCGGGCTGCTTTACGCTGCCACGCAGAGTTTGGTGTGCCAGGCCGGCAGAGGAAGAGGCTCTTGGCGGGTGCTGAGGCAGCGGTGGGTTACCTGTTGGGGCTCAGGGCCGCGGTCCTTCCTGCCCGCCTGCTCAGTGCGCTGAGGCCCGGTGCCTCAACAGGTAAACCGCCGCCACCTCACAGCGCTGTTCCGGGATGGCGGAGAGCTTCCTTGGCCTCTCCCAAGTAATCTCTGTCCCCGCTGCTGGCTCTCCCAAGCGAGCTCTCTGCCATCCCGAAACTGCGCCATGCAGGAAAACTCTCCCCCGCGTGGCGCGGTTCCAGGATGGCGGAGAGCCCAGGCAAACTTTGCCCCCGCCGCTGCTGCTGCCGGGCGCGTCCACGCAGCAGAACTCCCTGGGAAGGGCTCCATCTATGTGCCCAGACCAGGTGTGTGTGTGTGTGTGTGTGTGTGTGTGTGTGAGAGAGAGAGAGAGAGAGAGAGAGATAGAGAGATAAGAAAGAAAGAAGGAAAGAAGGAAGGAAAGGAAGAAGAGGAAAGGAAAGGAAGAAGAGGAAAGGAAAGAAGGAAAGGAAAGGAAGAAGAGGAAAGGAAAGGAAGAGGAAAGGAAAGGGGGGAAGGAAGGGACTACAGCTACAGCTCTGGAATATGGGACTGACTTTCCCAACAACATCAGCAAGCCACCGTCAAATAAGCTTCAATTATTTTGTAATAATTACACTAACTTTAATAATTTTGTTACAATTAAACAACATTTAAAGATTTTATGATTAAATAAGCATTTACGATTGTTATAATTAAATAAGCATTGACTTCCGGTTGGCTCCGCGATCGCCGAAAGACGCTCCTCTCTCGGGGCGCCGGTCCTTTGATCCGTAAAGCCGCCAGAAAGCCGAAAAACAGCTGACTGGCGGCTGGAAACCCCCTTCCCGGGCAAAGGGAAGGGTGAAGAGTCGGCAGATACAGGTAGAGCCCTCCAAGTGCCCTAGGAGGATTCCTGGGGCGCGAAGGGTGAGGGCTCCCTGGGAAGCTGCTGAGCTCCGGACTTGGGACATCTCCGCTTCTTTTTAGCGGAGCAAGACGATCGCGTCCAGCACTGCTTTAAAAGATTGACATCAAATGATAGAAAATCCACAAAAAAGCAGCAGGAAAAGACAAGAGACAAACTGGGCAAGTAACCACCACTTAACTCTTATTGCCTCTTACTGTAAAAGTTACAAAGTAGCAACTTTTAAAATGGCGACGAAAGCTTGAATGGGTGTGGAAAAGTGAAAGTGAGAAGAGAGAAAGTTTCATTTTACTGACAGGCTTGCATAGGAGAGTCTGTTTGAGCTGATTTTGAACTGATATTGCGTTTTGGAGATTCTTCTTTTTGGCAAGAAGACTAATATAAGTTGGAATATTATTAAGATTTAATTAAATCTAAATGGCTTTCCAAATCTGTGAAGACAGTTCCTTCTAAAGGGGCTGGAAGCGCTGAGAGCTCACCCACTCTCCCTTCTAAACTGCAATCTCTGGCAGCACAACCACAGCCCCTAACTCTGGCAATGATACAAGACAGTCTTAAAGCCATGCAAGTTGAAATAACTAAAAACTTTAATAAGAAAATTGATGAAGCTAATGAAAAAATTAATGACATGATTAATGACAAAATACAAGATGTTTCTGAGAAAATTGAGAAAAAAATAGAAATTGGCAACAGTGAAATCAGAACAGATATTTTGGTAGCACTTAAAGGTTTGGCAAATAATGTGGAATATTTGGAACAACAAATTGACCAAATTAGAGAAATTACCGCAGACCTGAGAGGGGAAATACAAGATGTTCAGGAGAAAAGAGAAAGAGAGGCAGATGAAATTACATTAATTCATTACAGGAATATGGAATTTGCGATCAGAGTTAGGGGGGTGAAGGAGGAGAAACAAGAAAATCTGAGAGATTTGATGGTAGAGGCCCTTGCCCAAGCTATGGGCATGAGGAAAGAAGAGCTGGTGTGGCAAATTGATAAGATATATCGGGTGAATTCTCATGTGGCCAGAATGAGAAATCTTCCAAGAGATATTGTAATTTATTTTAACAATAGAACATTGCGAAATGACATTCTACAAGCAACTTATCAAAATAAGTTACAGGTGGGAGGACAAGAAATGATGACAATGAAAGAAATCCCTCCAAAAATGTTGAGAGCTAGAAAGGAATTTTCCTTCCTAGTGGAAGAACTTAAAAAACAACATTTCCCATTTAGGTGGGAGGTTCCAGCCGGAATATCGTTGATTTATGAAGGAGAAAGATACCGATTGAATACGGTGCAGAAAGCAAAGAGATTTTTTTACATATATCTTAAAGGCTGGGACACCAAGATCTCCAGAAGGGAGGAGAAAGGAAGAGAGAGTAAGACAAAGAGAGGAACTACAGCAGGAAGGAGCTACAGCTGGTCAAAGTGAACTAGCTATAATTCTGGCTGACAAAACTGTGGATTTATTTGGAGAGGAACGGATAAGAGAACAAAGAGAACAAAGACAGACCAGAGCTACAACTAAGCGTATACAAGAAATGTCGCAGCAACAATCTCAACTGTTAGCCGAAGAAGGTACCAAGCAAGCAGTGGGAGGAACAAGGCCAAAAGAAATAAAGAAGCTAGATGTCCAGGCAATGTTCCAGTCGCTTGAGAAGCTTCCAGATGGGAAGTAGATTTTTAACGTGGAACGTCAACGGATTAAACTCACCACAGAAAAGAAAGAAAATTTTTCATTATCTTAAACAATTTAATAATGATGTGATTTGCTTACAAGAAACACATATTAGAACACAAGATCAAAAATACCTAATAAATTCAAGATTAGGAACACAATTTGTTTCAGCAGCACGATAAAAAAAATGGAATTGTTATATATGTAAAGAGACATTTGATTGCTAAGCTAATTGAAGCAGATGATCAAGGAAGATATCTCGCGGTTGAACTTTTAATTAAGGGAGAGAGACTTTTGGTAATTGATGTATATGCCCAGAATCAACAACAGGAAAAATTTTATGATTTTCTACATACAAAATTGGTACAATGGGACTACAGTACCTGCATTCTTCTTGGTGATTGGAATGGTGTACCAGATGCTGTAAAAGATAAGAAAGGCCCTAAGCAAAATATTTCTTCAAGAGCAAAATTGCCCAAACCCTTTTTTGAGATGATGGAAAATTGGGAGTTAAGAGATATTTGGCGTGAAAGAAATACAGAAGAAAAGGATTTTACTTTTTTTCCCGATAGACACCAATCCTTTTCAAGGATTGACTTTATTTTGATTACTAATAATCTTTTTTCTAGGGTAAAGAAGACGAAGATATGTTCAAGAGTACTGACAGATCATAGTCCGGTTTGGATGGATTTAGAAGATCGAAATGGACCTAGAAGGTCATGGAGGTTAAATGAGAATTTATTTAGATATGATGAAAATGTGAAGGAGTGTAAAAAATTAATGAAAGAATTTTTTGTTAATAACATGCAAAAGGGTACGTCGTTGGAAATGGTGTGCGATGCAAGTAAAGCCTACATGAGAGGTATTTTGATATATTTGAATAATAAATATAGAAGGAAAAAGGGGGAGAAAAGGAAAGAACTAGAAGAGGAGATTAAGAGACAGGAAATGGCTTTAATTTCAAATCCAAGAGATAAAAAAATTAAAGAGACGATTAACTTACTAAAGGGTCAATTTAATATGCTAATGGCAGATCAGGTAGCAACAAATTTACAATATGCTAAATTTAATACTTTTAGCAATGCTAACAAACCAGGAAGATGGTTGGAGGGCGGGTGAAGCACTTGGAGGTTTATCTGTGTCCTCAGGGTCACCTGAGTAGTGCTCCTGGTTCCTGTAGTCTGCAATTTTTCCTCTGGAAATCCATTCCTACTCCCACACCATTCAAAGGGTGTTTATCCCAAATTGTATACCTAAAAGTCTAGAGATTCTCAGTCATCCAAGGTGTCATCCAAAGTGCTTTTTCAGGAGGCAACTGGACTTTGTTTTTTCTTTGAAGATGTTTCGCTTCTCATCAACGTCTTCAAAGAAAAAGCACCTTTGGGACAACCATAACCTGGATGACTGAGAATGATGTGGGAGTAGGATGAGCTTCTTGGATGAGAAGTGAAATGTCTTCAAAGAAAAAACAAGAAAGTCCAGTTGCCTCCTGAAAAAGCACCTTTGGGACTTCCAACACTATTATTCCTCCCCACCCTGGTTTTTCATTTCCAATTGAGGCTTAAAAATATATGCCTGCTGAGTATTTTCCACATTCTGAATACCAGTAAACTGGTTTTTTATGCATAGCTGTAGCTTTATTTTCTACTAAGTGGATGATTGTACATACAGTACCTGAGACTATTACATACCGTATTTTTCGGAGTATAAGATGCACCGGAGTATAACCTTAGTTTTGTGGGAGGAAAACAAGGGGAAAAAAATCTGCCTAACAGCAAACAGTACAGATGATATACACTGTTTGCTGTGTATTTCTGTGCATGTGTGCCTGACCCATAGAAATAGCAAAGAATTGGAGAAATGTACATTATGCCAGAAAGTTTTCTTAAATGTAGTCACACTGACTCCTCCCAATTATTTAAATAGATCTACTCCAAACATGACTAAGTCAGGGTTTAACTCAGCTGCCTTATCTTAATACTAAAACAGGACACTGTTACATTTCAGATTATACTTTTACAGATGCTGTTAAAATTTATGTGGCTTTCTGGAAGTATACATTATTCTCTGCTATTTAAAAGAAGATACAATAGCACTGGGCCTCTTCAGATCAAGCATTTATTTTAAAAAGCTTCTTCATTTTGTTAAGTTGTCTAGAACAATAATAAAGCAGTCTTTAAACAAGAAGTCTAATAATTTGAACATTCTATAGAAATTTATAGTTATTGACTTACCTCCTTGCATCCAGTTTCAGCAGTCTGATAAGCACAAGAAAAGAAAATTCTGTCTCCCAGCAATTTGCCTCCTTGCAGCTAGTTTCACTTTCAATTTTAGCACGTGGCCTGCCTGCAGCCTCAATCAGCTGCTGGTCGGGAGGCCGATAATCAGTTGCTTGTGCTAATCAGGCTCTGCGCTGTTTGCTGCAAGGAGGTAAATTGCTGGGAGGCAGAGGCCAAAGGGTGGGGGTGGCTGGGTGGGGCTACATTCGGTGTATAAGACTCACCCAAGTTTTCACCCTTTTTTGGGGGGTAAAAAGGTTCGTCTTATACTCTGAAAAATACAGGTAGTTGCTCAGTTGTGATAACTAGGTGGAAAGGTAATATGAATGAGAGAGAAAGATGAATGTGGAATAGATGAGAGAAAACTGCAAAAAAAAACAGGCTTAGTTTTGTTGGAAATAATTGTTAAGGCTGTGAAAGATACTGTATACCTTTGGAAAAGTTGAGCCAAATTCCTGTGCTGTGAAGCAGGGGAATAATGCTTGCTGCTGGATGGTGTTAGCCTTGCTAAGTAGAAGCTGTGATGCTTTTTGGTTTGGGTAAACACTGTTTTTTCATCCCCATCATGTCTAGAGGTATGCAATAATTTTTCTCCCCTTATTTTCATAATTGCTAGATTATTTAAATCACTGTGGTTTGAGAAGAGCACATTTATTTTGTTTCATCCTAGAAATATTCCTTTATATATGTCAATAAGCCCCATTTAAAAGCTTCTCTTTTTCAGGTATTGGTGATTGATGGACGTGGCCATTTGTTGGGTCGCCTTGCAGCCATTGTGGCTAAGCAAGTGTTGCTGGGTAAGGTTTGGTCTGTGCGTGGGAGAATTGTGTCACTCATCCCAATGTACAGAGGGCGTATTGTATCTTGGCGAGGATGAGGCAAGGCAAGGACTTTACTAACAATATATGGAGATGCTTTTTGATATTTGAATCTTGCAAATATTGAAGCAAATTCTGAGATTATTTGTATTTTTTTCTGAGCATAACTAAAGGAAAGTAATTTTTTAAAAACTTAATATTGGTATTTTGATAGAAGTCTCCATGTAGAAAAGTTCATACTCTTTTGCCTACTCCAGGTGTGTAGGATTCTACTTCCTTAAAGTCTTTGGTCTTAATATAGGTTGCATTTTGAAGCATATTATAATTTTTGTATTAATTTAGATCTTTAGTCTGATAAGTCCCTGGCTAGTCATAATGTATGCAGTTTTCTGTATTACCAGGTAGTTCTACTGGAACATAAAAGTATCAAAGTCAAGGTCAGTTCCTGGAAACTTTGTGGAGTTGTCCATAAATTTTCTTGACAGTTATATGGAAGAAATTTGTCCTTATTTTCTTCCAGGGTGCCCTTTCAGTTTTCCAATTTGCCCTTCAGACCTGGGATTTTATGGAGGTGTCTGTTATGCAAAGTACTAGCCTGTTCAACCCAATTCAGTGTTAAAATTTACTCAAGCTTAGCTAGGTTTTCCCAACCATTCTTACATGAACTAATTTATTCATCTGTGGATTGAAAAAAGCAACGAGTGGTGTAGTTACTAGATACTAGACATCACTCTTTGAAACTTCATTGTCCAATCTGTATTCTATGTCAGAGGACATACTCTTGACCTTACTTCCCTTTTCCTTCAGGGCGCAAAGTTGTGGTTGTGCGATGTGAAGGGATTAACACATCTGGCAACTTCTACCGCAACAAATGTAAGTAAAACTGAGGCTTCCAAACCTGTCAAAATAATTTGGGGCAGACAGTTTTTCCAAGCTACCCAATAACTAGGAAAGCAGATTACTTAGCTTTGGCAATTAGGGCCAGTTCTAATGTTAAAGCATGTGTTTCTTTAAAACAGTGACCCAGGATCTCCTTAAAGCTAGTTCTGCTTTGGCATAAAAGTGGCAAAACACTACAATTTTGACACCTAGTAGCAGTGGTTTCAAAGGCTTGGAGTAAATATTTAAAGGTCCTGAGGCCCCAAGGGAGAAAGCATCAGCAAAAGGAATGAATAAGCTTCTGGGAAAGGGCAGGTAATTGCTAATTTGTTCTTCCAAAAAATGCAGTATAATCATTGGCAAGCATTGCATATGGAGACTTCCTCCCTCCCTTGCATTTTAATTAATACTTGGGGGCAACACAGGGGGCAGCGTGTGGAAGAATTGTGCCAGTAGCTCATCTTAAGATCTTTGTGGTAGAATTCTAATCATTTTGCACTGTTGAACTGTATAAGCTGGCTAGGTTGGTGCTTTCTTAATGTCTCTTCACTGCAGAGAAGCTTGAGAAAAATGTAGAGGTAGGCAGGAAAAAAACCTTAATACTGAGGGCTGCTCTTCCTACCTCCCTTTGGGAACTTTGACTGACATGTTAATTTAGCATATGTACATTGCATCAAGATTTGGATGCTTTTTAATACACAATTTCCCCACAAATTCTGCACAAAAGAAAAGACTAGCTAAGAACAGATGGCACAAAGTAATGCAATGCGATAAATATCAAGAATGGTGTCTGTGTGAGAAGTGGTCTGTGATGATGCCTTACCACCTTTAATTCGAGTGTCATGGCCATGAGACAACTCTACATGCACTACCATCTGAGACCACCAGCCTATTCTTACAACCTTCTTTGCTCTCTAACTATCCATATGAGATGCATAGGCTCTGAAGGAGTAGGAGAACTACCAGCACCACTTCCCTTTTTTCCATGTTGAATTTAAGGCACTGTGGCACCCAGTTGCTTGGGATGAGGAGCACGATGTATGGATAATTTATTCATTTATTCCATTCATATAAACAATCCCAGCCAGGGCCTAGTGAAAGAGCCATGTTTTAACAGGGCTTTCCTAGATGGCAACAGACTTGATCCATGCAGATTTTAGGGGAAGAGGGGTTTGAATCCTACAGTCCAGGTGAAGCAACAGGAGAGGTACATTTCTGAGGCCTCTCAAAATTATGATGTAATTTTAACAGGGAGACCTGGAGCATTCCTGCTGTTCTAGATCTAAGAAGATGAGCAGATACAACTGGAGAGAGAGCTGTCCCACAGGTAACTGCCATGGAAGGCTTTTTTATTGCTGATCAACATCTTGAATTCTACCTGGAGGCCGATTGGCAACCAGTTTGAATTGCAAAGGAGTTACCTGAGTGCACCCATTACCATATTAATAAGTTTAATAATAAAGCAGAGGTGTCAAACGCAAGGCCCGCGGGCCGGATCCAGCCCGCGAGGTTTTTAGATCTGGCCTGTGGCGCTGCTCTGGAAACATTGAAGGACCGGCCCGCGGCATCTCTGCCTGGCTCAGGCCGACCGGGCACTGATCTGCAACCTGGTGGTGGCCATTCAGGCCAGCCTTAGACCTGTGGCGGCACCTTGGCCCCGCCCCCTTGGCGTGTGCATAGGAAGCAGCGAGCACACTGAGCCTGGCGTCCCTGGGGACTGCGTTCTGAGCGCTTCCTTTCACCCAGGATGCCAGACCTCGCGCACTCGCCGCCTCATGCGCACACCCAGGGAGCAGGGCCGAGGCGGCACCACAGATCTAAGGCTGGAAGGGAAAGAAATTTGTGAAGCTTCGTGGACTCCGGCGTAGGACTGAGCAGCCTCCCCCCCATTCGTTAGAGTTTATTATTATTTATTATTATTTATTTATTTATTATTAGGTTCTTCTATGCCGCCCTACTCCCGAGGGACTCAGGGCGGCGTACAACATTGTGCAAGAACACTAAAACAATAAACAACGATTAAAACAATTTTAAAAAGATTAAAAACGTTAAAAAGATATTCAGCAACATACATACAGGGGGAGAGCTCGGATAGAACTAGTCTCAACCCCCTGCCTGCAGGAAGAGCCATGTCTTGACGGCTTTTCGGAAGGCCAGCAGGGTGGGGATAATTCGGATCTCTGGGGGAAGTTGGTTCCAGAGCACGGGGCCCCCCACAGAGAAGGCCCTCCTCCTAAGGCCCGCCAGCCGGCATTGTTTGGCTGACGGGACCTGGAGGAGACCCACTCTGTGGGCCCTAACCGGTCGAAGGGAAGTGTGAGGCAGAATGCGGTCCCGAAGGTAACCTGGTCCTAAGCCATGTAGGGCTTTAAAGATGATGATCAACACCTTGAATTGTACCCGGAGACTAATGGGCAGCCAATGCAGCTGGCAGAGTATAGGTGTAACGTGGGTGTATCTTGACACACCCACCACAGCACGCGCAGCCGCATTTTGCACCAACTGGAGTCTCCGAATACTCTTCAAGGGTAGCCCCATGTAGAGCGCATTGCAGTAGTCCAATCGAGAGGGGACAAGGGCATGAGTGACTGTGAGCAGAGCCTCCTTATCCAAGTATGGCCGCAATTGGTGCACCAGGCGAACCTGTGCAAAAGCCCCCCTAGCCACAGCTGTAAGATGTTGATCTAATTTTAGCTGTGGATCTAGGAGGACTCCCAAATTGCGAACCCGTTCTGAGGGAGTTAATTTTTCTCCCTCAAGAACCAAGGAGGGACAGTTGTCATAGTCCTTAGGAGGCAATATCCAGAGCCACTCAGTCTTGTCGGGGTTGAGTCTAAGTCTGTTCCTCCCCATCCAGATCCTAACGTTGTCCAGGCACATCACATCAACCGCCTCCCTGAATTTAGACGGGGTGGTGATCTACAGCTGGGTGTCGTCAGCGTACTGATGAAAACTCACCCCGTGTCTGCGGATGATCTCCCCCAGCAGTTTCATGTAAATGTTAAACAGGATGGGCGAGAGGACCGAACCCTGAGGCACCCCACATGTCAGGGGCCTAGGAGACGACCTCTGCCCACCTGTTAACACCGACTGCATCCTGTCGGCGAGATAAGAGGAGAACCACCGCAAAACGGTGCCTCCCACTCCCAACTCGCCGAGACGATGCAGAAGGATACCATGGTCAATGGTATCGAAAGCCGCTGAGAGGTCAAGTAGCAACAGGATGGAGGAATTTCCCCCATCCCGGGCTCGCCAGAGATCATCCATCAGGGCGACCAAGGCAGTTTCTGTACTGTAGCCGCGCCTGAAACCCGACTGATAGGAGTCTAGATGATCAGTTTCCTCCAATAGCCGCAGAAGCTGAGAAGCCACCACCTTCTCCACAACTTTACCTATAAAAGGTAAGTTGGAGACCGGACGAAAGTTCTTCAAGTCCGCTGGATCCAGGGAAGGCTTCTTAAGGAGGGGTCTCACCACCACAACTTTTAACGGCTGCGGTACGGATCCCTCTCTAAAAGAAGCGGTGATCACCGCCTGGATCCAGCCGCGTGCCACCTCTCTACTGGCCAAAACCAGCCAGGAGGGGCACGGGTCCAATAAACAGGTGGAAGCACTCATCGCACCCATGGCTATGTCCACATCCTCAGGAGAACAGGCTCAAACTCCTCCCACAACGGTGGACTAAGACTTGCCCCTGTCAACTCAATGGACTCTGCCCAGCTGGAGTCCAGATTCGACCGGATCTGAGCGACTTTATCCGTCAGAAACTGCGCGAATTCCTCAGCTCTACCTTGCAAGTGTTCCTCGCTCCCCCCTTTTGCAAGGAGGGTGCGAGTCACCCTAAACAAGGCGGCTGGGCGAGAATCTTCGGACGCAATAAGAGCGGAAAAATGAGCTCGAGTTCCGGGCCCTGTTCGGAGGTATTTGTGGCTTGATGAGATGATTTAAAAATAGCATGTTTTTCTAGACCCGAAATGTGTGAAGTTGAGAACTTGCAAGGTTTGTGTTTGTTTGAGTGTGTAGTAAATTGGCAGCAGAGTGCGGGTGGGAGGTTGAAGTGGCGACTGCCAGCTAAGGCTGCGTGCTACGGCTCCTCTCCAAAGAGGGATGAGGGGTTTTGGCAGCGCAGGGCAAGGACTTCAAGTCGGTGGAAGTGGTGTGTTGCTACTGTGTGGCTGGTCTTGCTTGTTCCGGCTACCCCCAGGTGCGAGGGAGCAGGGCAGGCGAGAGGCGGGCACGACAAATGTATGTTTGGGAAGGCGGGGGTGGGGAGAAGGAAGACGCAACAGTTGAAGGAGCATTTTGTGCTTGGGGAGGAGTGAGGTGTTTGTTTGGGGTTTGAGTGTGTGTCTGGATCTGTGGGTTTGGCGTGAGTGGGATAGTGTTTGTGCGGTGTGTTTATGTGGGTGAAGAAGAGCAATTGAGAAAGAGGTGGCTTAAAACCAGAGAGGGAACAAGAGTCGAAGTGAGAGAAATTAGCTGAGAGCCACGCAGAGGCCCGTCAGGCGCAGGGGGAACGATGGGGGAGGGGTCAAAATGGGAAGCCTGTCCGGAGCCTCTGGCAGCTTTTTTTAAAAAAAGAAAGGGAAGGAGAGGCAACTTAGTTGGAGATGCCTCAGTTCAAAGGAGAAAGCAATTTTGTGTTCTGTTTTGTCACAGACAGAACTTTGTTGGCAATCCAAGTTAACATTGGTAATCTTGAATTGTGAGCTCTTAGGAAAGTATCCCCTCCTTGTGTGTTGCAAACAGCCATTTGCAGTGGGGAAAACAGGACAAAGCAGAGTGGGGGAAAATATTTTCCTTTGCTATATTTCCAGTCTGAATTAGACCATGGCAGGGTCCCTACAGAGAGCCCTTTTAAGGATTATGTATTAATAGAAAAGCAACTAACTTACCTCTCTTCCTAAATGCTAAAGCTGTTGCACATAAAAAAACAGGAGCTCTGATCAACTATCACAGTACAGCCACAGCTGTACTGTTGTCTGTGGACACCCCCACTAAATGCAAGCACGGGATAAACTGAGCCTGGTTTGTTCTCAGTCTTTTAAGTGGCCACAAACTACTAGCAAAAGTGGCATTTGATCACAGCAAGGAGGCATCGAGAAATGTTTCCCCTTTTGCATTTGAGTATCAAGAAGGGACAGGAAAGGAGAAAGGGAAAGAGGAAAGACAAAAAAGAAGGAAAGGGGGAAGAGAGCAAGGAAGGAAAAAGAAGGAAAGGGGAAGGAAGAAGAAAGAAAGAATGAATGAATGAAGAGCAAAGGAAAAAGAAGATGGAAGGAAAGGAAGGAAGGAAATTATAATGAGAGGGAGGAGGGTCTGAGGAAAGTCCTGCCTTAGCACTTGGCCATCAGCAGCCCTGCTGCCCTTTTGCCATCCCCTTGTCCCCTCTTCCTGACCTCTCCTGGTAGCCTCCCATCCTATCGCTGAGGATGCTTTGGTTACAAAGCTGGGTCTCCTTGCATGGAGAGGGAGTGGGTCTCCCTCAGACTCAAACACTTTGCCCTCCCGCACACACCATGAGCAACCTGGCCAAGGAGAGTGAGCACAGCAGCAGCAACCTCGAGGAGGAGGTAAGTGCAGCCGGGAGGCCCCTTGGGGGCCACTGTCCGGGGGTCCTCCGCATGGCCTGAGAGGGATGGCAAGGCTCCTCTGGTGGACAAGGGCTTGGCACTCACCCTGGTCTCGCCTTCCTCTGCTGGAGACAATGGATCCCCCCAGCTCTATCGGGGCCGCCACAGGCACCCCCAGCCACGAGCAATGTCGAGCTGGCAAAGCCCACCACGGGCCCCCGGGGTCAACCATAAGCCTGATGTGGCCCTCAATGAAATTGAGTTTGACACCCCTGTAATAGTCTTAAGCAGGGGTCCTCACACTTTTTAAACAGGGGGCCAATTCACGGCCCCTCAGACTGTTGGGGGGGGGGGCGACCCGGCTGGGTGGGTGTGGCTAGGTCATGTGACTAGGTGGGCATGGCCAATTTAACAGTCCATTAAACAATGCACACAAATTAAACTTTAATTTGTTTTTCTCCTGGGGGTGTTTTATTTGCTTTTGTTTGCATGTTGCTCTTTTGGTTGACTTTTCTTTTTACTAGATCATTTTTTCAGTTGTTTAGGAGTCTAGTGGTCCACTTCAGAAAACTCAGTTTTGCAGCAATTCTTCTCAGCCCCAAGGAGCTTGAGAAATCTCTCTCTGTCTCTCTCTTTCTGTCTCCCTCCCTCTCTCTCTCTTTCTGTCTCTCTCTTTCTGTCTCTTTGTTTGTCTCTCTGTCTCCCTCTCTTTCTGTCTCTCTCTTTCTGTTTGTCTTTCTCTCTTTCTGTCTTTCTCTGTCTATCTATCTCTCGTTATCTATCTTCTGGAGGCGGGGGAGGTGAAAAACAGGCCGTTTTTGCCTCCTGGGGTATCTGTGCGCCCCGTTTTTCACCTCCCCTGCCTCCAGCAGCATTCTGCAGGCCAAAATTGTTGGCCTTACCTTTCAGTTCCAGCCCGCGGGGCTCACGAAGGTAAGTCCTGCACTCGGCCCAAGGGTGGGCGGGGCGATGTGGGTGGGGACAGCCTCGTGGTCCTGCACGGGCCGGATTAATGGCTTCGGCGGGCCACATGTGGCCCGCGGGCCATAGTTTGAGGATCCATGGTCTTAAGAGTAAGGCTATGATTCCAAAGACCATACATTTGTTGTTTACACACCTGAAAGTTTTCTTATGCATGGGAGTTTCCTGTATTCTGAAGGTAGCTCTTCATAATTGTAGTAGATGATTTTGTTTGTCAGTATGGGAATTTGATTCCTCCATTTAGGAACTAAGCACATGAATGAGCTGTGTCATCTGGGGTTCAACTCACACTGATCTTTCTGATCTGGTCTAAGCCTTTCTCTCTTTCTATTCTCCCAGTGAAATACCTTGCTTTCCTCCGCAAGCGTATGAACACCAACCCATCCCATGGCCCATATCACTTCCGTGCTCCCAGTCGAATTTTCTGGAGAACAGTTCGAGGTGAGTTGTTTTCTCCTTTAAAACTGAAGTGATCCTCTAAGAAGAATAAATTACTTTTTCAAAGTATCTGCACTCATTTGCAGAATATGTGATTCGGTACTTAGTGGGAGTCCACATATGCATTTTTGTGTGTGCGTTTTGAACAAGGTCAGCATTCCTTATTCCGTTCTTTCCAGATTATGATCAATGCCCCTGTGGTCTGGCAGTTATAACAGTTGTAGTTCAAAGCACTTGAAGGGTCCAGATTAGCAAAGACTGTTGAATTTGAGGTGGGGTAAAGTAGTTCTAATCCAGGTTACTTTCGCTTATGTTTGCTCACTAATCGCATTTAGTCCTGTTTCATTCTGCTCAGCATTGCAGATATTATCTGATTCATTAGGAGGGAGCTGTTTGCATTTGCTTATATGTTGTAAGAGGTTTTTTGGAGAGATTTGATCTATTCCTTTATGTACCTTGGAGTCTCTGCTTCTATGCTTTTCCCATTTTTTCCCCGTCACTCCACTAGGAATGCTCCCTCACAAAACCAAACGTGGTCAGGCTGCCTTAGAGAGGCTGAAGGTTTTTGATGGCATCCCTCCACCTTATGATAAGGTAACTTCCTGATGTGCAAGAGAAATTATCTTGACTCCTTGGCTTCTTGTTCTGTCAGTGATGTTGTTGTTTTTTACCTACATTGTTTGACTTGAGTTGTGAGGGGGAAAAACCTACCACTGAGGCAGATCTGAGCATCCATAGCGGTGCTCAGAGCTGCTTTCATTGTGCAGTTATTGGCATATTTTCTCCTGCAGCGCAAAAGAATGGTTGTCCCAGCTGCTCTGAAAGTGGTCCGTCTGAAACCCACATGCAAGGTAATGTTTGTTATTGTTAAAAATTACCAGTCGGGATTTAGTACATTATTTCTTTGTTTGACAATCTGTTGCCATTAAAATTCTAAATTAAGGAGGACCCTTAGCTTCCTATGTTAAGTGTGCAAATATGTTTTCAGAAGCTCCTTTTCTCTGGCTAAAAGAATTAAGAAAAGGTGAACTGAGGCCTTGGAGACTCACAGTTGGTTAGATGATATCAAGCAAGAGGTTTGACATTACTGGATGTCCATATCCGTTTTCAGCCTGAAAATGTAGCAATAGCACTTATATACTGCTTCATAGTGCTTTACAGCCCTCTCTTGGCAGTTTACACATCACCATATTGCCCCCAACAATCTGGGTCCTTATTTTACCAACCTGGGAAGGAGGGAAGGCTGAGTCAACCTTGAACCGGTCAGGATCAAACTCCTGGCTGTGGGCAAAGTAAACCTTCAATACTGCGTTCTGACCACTGGGCCACCAGGGCTCTTATAGTAGTAGGGGCTCTTATGGTATTTTCTCCTACATCATCACTGTTAGATTGGTGTTCATTGGGAATCTTGGACTTACTAGCTGGCTGAAGGATAATACTGTATATCTACATTTGTTAAGGGTACTGATTTAAGTAGGTCTGTGATGATGACATTCCACCATAGTTCGAGTTTGAAGATCATGAGACAATGTTTCATGCCATCTGAGACCTGCCTTTTGTAATACACTCTATGAGATTTTGAACGAGTTGGCTTTCTGGGTTAGCAAGTCTGGGTGATGGAACAAGAATTTTGATTCTGCTGAGGTATCCCTGCTGGTTGGAGATCCAATCCGTTGAGATCCAGCACAACCTCAAGACAGGTTGGGAAGGACTTTGCTAAAGGAATAACACGGCTATGCTAAAGGCTGAATTGTCTGTGTGGTTTCGGTGGGTGGAGCACTAGGAATAGCATTAATAGGAATCTCTGAAAAAATGAAATTTACTGAGCAAGAATATAAGGTGTGAAATTTGGTGCAGGGCTCGGACTGGTCATAAAGTGTGGCTTTTTTCTTCCATGCAGTTTGCTTATTTGGGCCACCTTGCCCATGATGTTGGGTGGAAGTACCAAGCCATCACAGCCATTCTGGAAGAGAAGCGCAAACAGAAAGCCAATGTTCATTATACAAAGAAGAAACCGCTTATGGTGAGTTAACCTTAGCTTATAATTGTAGTTAAGGGTGTTCTGGACCAGAGGTCCCCAACTCCCGGGCCATGGCATGCCAGAAACCAGGCCACACAAACGAGAAGTCCTATCTGCAGGATGCAGACAGCACGCGAAACCATGTCCCCTCCGGTCCATGTAAAAACCTCTCCTCAGGACCGGTCCCTGGTGCCCAAAAGGTTGAGGGCCGATGTTCTAGACTAGCCTTAGCAGAGAGATGGCTGTCTCTTTTTCCCGCCCCAAATCTCGCATATCAAAGGCTGAGTGGAGAAATGCTTATGCTTGGAAGTCGCAGAACATGTAAATTAAAAATGAAGGGGAAAAGCAATAACTTTAGATTTTCCACCAAGCGAAAGTACTAATTGTCCAGTAGGTGGTAAAGAAGAAATTATAAAGGGAATCTGAATTATTCTGTGACTGATTCCCTGATAAGGTTGTCTAAGCAAGTTGTGTAATTTCCCAGCATTGGATTTGTACCATTTAGCGCTTACCTGCCTGTTAATACCTTGTTGCTGTACTGAGTTCCTCCTCTTTTTCTTTCTCCTTTTTAGAAACTCCAAAAGCAAGCAGAGAAAAATTTGGAGAGCAAGATTGCTAAATACACAGATGTCCTGAAGCATTATGGTATCTTGATTTAAATGACGGTCTAGGGTTCAGTTGACAATAAAGAATACAATTTACAGACTTGTGGTGTTATGTTTTAAGTTTTATTATTCTTCAAAGGAGTATTTCAAGTACTTCTTCTCCTAGCAATGGCTCCAGTTGATGAGAATGAATATAGGTAGTCTTCGACTTACAACCACGATTGAGCCCAAAATTTCAGTTGCTATTTGTTAAGTGAGTTTTGCTCCATTTTACGACTTTTCTTGCCACAGTTGTTACGTGAATCACTGCAGGTATTCGTAATACGGTTAAGTGAATCCGGCTTCCCCATTGACTTTGCTTGTCAGAAGGTTGCAAAAGGGGATTACATGACCCCAGGACACTGCAACCATCATAAATATGAGTAAATTGCCAATTTTATTTTGATCACATGACCATGGGGATACTGCAGTGGTCATAAGTGTGAAAAACAGTCATAAGTCATTTTTTCAGTGCTGTTGTAACTTCGAATGGTCACTGTTTTAAGTCGAGGACTGCCTGAATTTGATTTTCTGAGAGCTAGATTTTTTAGATTTATTTTCAAAGAGGCAAACAGTATGGGTGTCTATTCTCTAACCTAGGGATTTTCAAAGTGTGGGTCCTCAGCAACTCAGAGTAACATTAAAATTCTTTTGCAAAGTACAAGATTGAATGCTGATAGTGCTTTCATTTTCTGAGCACAGGAGCTGCATATCCGAACCACACAAGAAGGCTCCAAATAAGTTTTTATAGATGAATAACCCCATGAAGTTAGCTATCTGTTCAAACTGTCTGCTGCCAGCAGCTGTGTTATATTTTATTTCGGTTATCGATTTAGGCAGTTCAATGGAATCTTCATCTGGTTTTCCTTCTCACTGAATGCATTAGAGGTACCTGTGTTTCCCCGAAAATAAGACCTGGTCTTATAGTTTTGTTGCCACCAAAAAAGGCACCAGGTCTTATTTTCGGGGGGATGTCTTCCACTGACCTCGTGGTGGCGGCACCAACAGCCCCGCCCAGCAGGAGCCCGCTGCCGACCCACTTCTTCTGCAGCCGCTTGTTGCCACTTGCACGTGTCACCCCCGGCCTCCGTTTCGCTGTCAGAGGCCTTCAGGAAAGGCCTCTGCAGCTGAGAAATGGGCTCCGGATTGACGTGCGCGGCACCCCCCTCCCCCTGGCCTCATTTTGCCATCAGAGGCCTTCAGGAAAGGCCTCTGCAGCCGATAACAGAGCTCCGGATCGACCAGGGGCGACGCATGCAAACGGCTGCAGAAGTGGGCCGGCAAGGCAGGTGTCAGGGTGTGCGAGGCCTGGCTGCAACTGTCCAAAGGTAAGTAGTAGGGCAGCTCCACCCTAGCTTAATTTTTACCCGTGCTCCTTGCACCACCCCATGCACCCTTTAGTGGGCGGGGTCTTAACTATGGCTTATTTTGGGTGGGGGGGTAGGGTTTATATTGGGCGCATGTGTAAAAATCAAGCTAGGCCTTATTTTCAGGGAAACACGGTACTATACCATCTTATGCTGTCTACCTAACCCAGGGTTGTCAAACTCCATCTCATTGAGGGCTGCATCTGGGTTGTGTTTGACCTCGGGGGGCTGGGGTGGGCATGGCCACAGTGGGCGTGGCCAGCTGATGTCACTCGTGTCTGCGCCTTTGGTGGCCCGAGCGCTCTGCCGGCGAAAACATGCTCCCAAGCTCCGTTTCTGGCTGCTACGGCCTCCTGCAACCCTCTGTCAGCGAAAACAGCCCGGGAGGGCCAAACACAGCCCTCGTGAGCTCCGTTTTCAGCTGCAATGGCCTCCGTTTTTGCTGGCAGAGGCACTGCGGGCAGGTCATTTGCTGTTTCCAGGGTGGCCCCGCGGGCCAGATCTAAGCACCCCGGGCCTTGAGTTTGACACCCCTGACCTAACCCATTCACATTTTGCTAATGCGGTGATTAGCAATTGAAGCAAGTTTATGCTTTGAATCAAAGATTGTACTTTTGCATCTTCCAACTTTACTTTGGAAGTTAACAAGCTTTTCCAGTCCCCAGCATCTCACATTTTTTTGTGAAAAAATGGCCAGAAACTTTCAGGGTGTCAGCAGTCTCCTCTTGCAAGGTTTTCCATTATGGAAGAATGCTGAAATCTTATATGAACCAATAAGAATTTTACATTCTCGCCAGAAATCCTTCAAGAGTTAATGTAAAAATATTGCCAACTCTGCTTATTTTGATGATACAAGATTTAATCATCCCAAATCAAGCCATTGCAGGATAAAGGCCTCTTTACAGTTGTGGACCATCATTACCATATAGGCCCAATGTAGGTTGGTAGAAGATTTTTTGACTTCCCTGTCCAGAGCTTGGAGAGGACTCACCCAGCCTCCTTCCATGCCTAAGGAAGACATAGAAACTGGATTTCCTGCTCCTAGTCTACTTAACCATTATACCATTTTGGCTCTCTTTAAAAGCAGGTCATTTAAAGTTCTAAACTAGAAGTGCACATTCTGCCAACATTTTCATGGAATTTATGCTTTTCCAGGTCAAAGCCAACCTTGCCTATTCTGAACCAGACAGTTTTAAATTAATTAACGCAACCATTGCGTAGAGCAGATTTAGATTTTTAGATTTATTATTACAGTTGGAAGGGACCTTGTAGGTCATCTAGTCCAACCCCCTGCTCAAGCAGGAGTTCCTACACCATTTGAGACAGATGGCAGTCCAGTCTCTCCTTGAAGGTCGCAAGTGTTGGGGCTCTCACAACCTCCGCTGGCAAGCTGTTCCACTGGTTGATCGCTCTCACCGTCAGAAAGTTTCTCCTCACTTCCAGGTTGAATCTCTCCTTGGTCAGCTTCCATCCGTTATTCCTTGTTTGGCTTTCTGGTGCGATAGAGAACAGCCTGACCCCCTCCTCTCTGTGGCATCCCCTCAAGTATTGGAACACTGCTATCATGTCACCCCTGGTCCTTCTCTTCGCTAGACTGGCCAAGCTCAGTTCCTGCAACCGCTCTTCATATGTTTTATTTTCCAGACCCTTTATCATCCTGGTTGCTCTCTTCTGCACTTTCTCTAGAGTTTCAATGTCTTTTTTGTAGTGTGGTGACCAAAATTGGATGCAGTACTCTAGGTGTGGTCTGACCAAGGCTTTATAGAGTGGTACTAGTACCTCTCTGGTCCTTGATTGTATCCCTCTATTTATGCAACTCAGGACTGCGTTGGCCTTTTTGGCGGCTGCTGCACACTGCTGGCTCATATTTAGTTGGCTGTCTACCAAGACTCCGAGCTCTCTCTCGCAATTGCTGCTATTGAGTGTGGTTTCGCCCAGTTTGTATGTGTATTTTTGATTCTTCTTACCTAGGTGCAGAATTTTGCTTTTCTCGGTGTTAAATTTCATTTTATTAGTTTGGGCCCAGTGTTCGAGTCTGTCGAGGTCCCTCTGGATTTTGAGTCTGTCCTCTGGGGTGTTTGCTACTCCCGCCAGCTTGGTGTCATCTGCAAATTTGGTTAGTTCTCCTGCTATTCCCTCATCTAGGTCATTTATGAAGATATTAAAGAGTACTGGTACTTGTCTGTTACTTCTTTGCTGTCTTCTCTCTTTAGTGGACCAACTGTTTATTTTATTTTTTTCTTGTTAATGTGTTGGAAGAAGCTTTTTTTGTTGTCTTTGACTTCTGTTGCGAGTATTTGTTCGTTCTGGGCCTTTGAAAGAAAGAAAAGTTGAGATGTCCCTGCTCAAATTGTAGGGTTTAATGAACAGAAGCAGATAAACTCTTCATGGTATATATTTGGCAAAATTGAAGCTGAAAAGGGGATAAATATTTGTCAGCTGTCAGTCATGAAGTTTGTTAAGTTTATTTGCCACCCATCTCGCTGTGGGGCTACTGTGGGTGGCAAGTACAGGTAGTCCTTGACTTACAACAGTTCTCTTAATGACAAAAGTTACAACGGCACTGACTTATGACAGTTTTTCACACTTAACAACCATTGCAGAATCCCCATGGTCATGTGATCAAATTCAGACACTTGGCAACTGGCTCATATGATGGTTAGTGTGTCCCGGGGTCATGTGATCACCCTTTGCAACCTGACAAGCAAAGTCAATGGAGGAAGCCAGATTCACTTAACGACCGTGTTACTAACTTAACAACTGCAGCGATTCACTTAACTGTGGCAAGAAATGTCATAAAGTGGGGCAAAACTCACTTAACAAATGTCTTGGCAACAGAAATTTTGGGTTCAATTGTCAAGTTAAGAACTACCTGTACTTAAAGAACAGTAAAGGTGTTGAATTGTCCTTCACGGTTTCCAGACTTTTAATATTATTGAAAACTACTGGTAGAATGAGAGGAAATTTTCAAGTTAGATTTCTGCAAGATAAGAGTAGGGAAAATTAACAAAAATAGATTAGCTACCGGTAGTTACAAGAAACTCTTGGAAGCTGTTAACTTGTGCCAAAGGAGATGTTGCAAAAATTTTACTGAAAGTGTGTGTAAAGAATTTACTTGGAGTCCATAAGCAACTGCACATAAATAGCATGCACCCAAATTTGCAGGAAGATATATTTTATGTACGTATATATGTATATATACCATCTTTACTGAGGTATTTGTTGACACCTACAATTTCACCAGAGATATCACATCTAAGTGACAGCAGAGCTGAGTAAAATAACCCAGATGCTAGAGATGCAGTGTTAAAAAAAAAAGAGAGAGAGAAAGGATGTGGATCAATCAAAGGAGAACTGGGTTAAATAGACCTTCAGTCTCATTGGGACCACCATCACCACCACTACTTAATTACCATTTTCCAGACACTGTCGGATGTGTTCAATTTTATACCGAAACCCAATATTGTGCTTAAAGTAGAGGGGCTCAGGAGAAGGTGGCAACAGCCATTCCAACCAGTTCCCTTTCAGAAACATAACTGTAGGGCTGTTCATGTTGTCCGGGATCTAGGAAGAAGAGGGTTTAGGACGTTTAGACACGGATCCTTGGCCGCGGCTCCTTTGCCCCCAGCCACCTGCCTCAGCCCATTCACAGCCAGCTTTCCTTTGCTGGCCCTCCCCTGGCCATTCTCCACAGCCAATGGGCCCCTGGGCCTCTGCCCCTGGCCCTTTGGCCCTGCCCATTGCCCAAACACCGTTTGACCTGGGCGTTTGGCTGCAGGGGACAAATAGCCCCCAGCCAATCGGGTGGCAGGCAGAAGCAATGGTCCTGTGGGGGCAGTGTGTGGTGCAAGATTATTTTTAAAAGTACTGGGGGGTCGCGCAGGCAAACGGCAAGGCCGGCATGACTTCTGGTGTTGTGGGGAGCAGGGACTGGGGGGATCATGCAGATGAGCGGCAAGGCCGGTGCACTTGGCAGCCGAACTGCCTGTTAGGTGTCAGGCCGGAGTGGCAATGGCAGGGGTCCAAGCTGTGCGCCACCTCCGTTCACCTGCCGCGCACCGGCCTTGCTGCTTGTCTGCGTGACCGCACAGCCCCCCCTCCCCGCGCCACCAGAAGTCATGCTGGCCTTGCCGTATGCCTGCGCGACCCCCCAGTCCCCCCGCAACAGCAGAAGCCGCACCGGCCTTGCTCCTCCTCCCCTCTTTCGTTGGAGCTGACAGAGTTGCGAGCCAAGCTGTCTTTGCAAAGCCCCCTTGAGGCGCCCCTCCCTCCCTAGTGCCCCCCAACACACTGTCTGCCCCCCAGTGGCCCTAGCAGCTGCTACTCCCCCTCCCTCCGCTCCTGGTGACAGATCTGCAAGGCCCCCAAAATTGCAGAGCAGCTGCAGTACTTTTTTAAAAAAAGCTTGCATCGCACGCTGCCCCTGCAAAACCATTGCTTCTGTCTACCACCGAATTGGCTGTGGGCTATTTGTCCCCTGCAGCCAAGGCCTGGGTCAAATGGTGTTTGGGCGAATGGGCAGGGGCGAAGGGCTGGGGCGGAGGGCCAGGGGCCCATTGGCCGTGGAGAATGCCCGAGGTAGGGCAAGCAGAGGAGGAAAGCTGGCTATGAATGGGCTGAGGCAGGTGGCTGAGGGTGAAGGAGGTGTGGCCAAGGGTCCATGCCTAAACGTCCCATTCCAGAAGACAAGCAGGATGGTCTATACAGAGTATTGTATACAAAAATATTAAACCCATAATTATGCACACCCAACATAATTTATTAAGCTATAACACAAAAATCATACAACCCTACTAAGAAGTAATGTGCTCAATTTATCCATTGGTTAACACGATGGTTAGTGTGAGAAGTAGATACTCTGGTTGTTGGTTACTGGGCTGCTGAGATTCAGGATGTAACTGTGATGTCTTAGATCAGGGGTCCCCAAACTTGGCAACTTTAAGACTTGTGGACTTCAACTCCCAGAATTCTGGGAATTGAAGTCCACAAGTCTTAAAGTTGCCAAGTTTGAAGACCTCTGTCTTAGATACTCAAGGAATCTAGATCTTGAAGCAGTATTTTATTCTGTATTTTAATCTACATCAGGGGTGTCAAACTCAATTTCATTGAGGGCCGGATCAGCATTATGGTCGCCCTCAAAGGGCCAGGTAGGTGTGGCTGGGTGGTCACGTGACTGGGTGGGCATGGCCAACTCGACCTGGCCCACTCGATGTCGCTCACGTCGAGGGGCACCTGTGATGGGCCAGACAAGGCTGGGAGGGGGTGATCCAGGGTGAGCGCCAAAACCTGGGGGGGGGGAGCAGATCATCGGTGCTTGTGCACAGCTGGGGAGGGTGCCGGAGGGGGTGTCAAATGGTGCTGGGGCGCGGTGGGGGGACAGCCGAACTACCCGTTCGGTTTTAGGCTGGAGTCCAGGTGCAGAGGCAATGGCAATGGGGAGAAGTCAAAATAGGAAGCCCCTGCCACTGCTGTCTGCCCATTGCCCACTGCGGCTTCCCATTTTCACCCCAGGCCTCCCGTTGCAGTTCGTGCAGTACTGTTTGACACCCCCCCCCCAGGCACACTCCTCAGCCGCGCACAAGCACCAATTCCCTGCAGTTCATGCAGTACTGTAGTGCAAGATCACACAAGATAAGTAGCGTGAGATCTTGCGCTACTGATCTTGCACTACAGTAGTTTAGGCCTCTGTTCTCTGCGAACTGAGGCTTGTACCAGATCTGGCCAAAGAGCGTTTGCAAGATGACGAGATTTGGGGGCAGTGAAATCACCTTGCTTGCAACCTCTCATCTCGAGTCAGATCTATGGCTGACCGCGTTTAGGCCCGGATGGCTGCCACCAGGTTGTAGAATAGATCAGTGCAGTGCCCGCACCAGAGCCTCCATGCCCCACTCATTGGCCTGGCCTCGCAGTCTGCGAGGCTTCCCTTTCACTGGGACCACCTCTCCGTTGGAAAGCCACAGCCGGGCTTCTTGGCTGCAGACCCCGACCCAGGCGAAGCAAGTGAGGGGCGCTCTGCATGTGCCCAGAGGCTCCCTTGCCAGACACCCAGGCTGCAGTCTCACTCCGATCTACCCACCCAAGCACCGGGCTGTGGCACAGCCCCTCCAGCTCACCCCAAACTCACCTCTGCCCTCCAGATGCGACGGCTCCCAGCCTCGCCCGCGGACCGGCCTGCGTCACCGGGCGCTGATCTACAACTCATGGTGGCCATCCGGGCCTGAACACAGTCAGCCTTAGATCTGACATGTGCAGCTGCCCTGGAGCCAGCGTGAGACCGCCTCACTGCCTCAGCCCCACCCCCTGGGCGTGCGCACAGGAGGCAGCAAATGCTGGTGTCCTGGATGAAAGGGAGGCACTCAGAACACAGTCAGCCTGCGGGGCAAGACACTCCCCAGGGATGCCTGACCCGAGTGCGCTTGTCGCCTACTATGCACGTGCCTAGGGGATGGGGCGGGGGCGGATCCCTGCCGGCTCCACGGTGGCCCCACGGATCTAAGGCTGACCACGTTCTGGCCCGGATGGCCGCCGCCAGGTTGTAGATCAGCGCCCAGTCAAGGTACCACGGACCAGTCCTTTGTGTTTCCAGGGCGGCTCCATGGACCAGATCAAACCACATATCATCTCCTGTACTTCACGGGCATTCATGCCCGTGGGTTTTTCACAGAGAACGTTCTTCTTAGCCCAGAGGAAGAGGGTGCTTTGACCAAGATGCTGGGTGGTGAGAGAACCCACATAGATCACATCTGGAGGGGGGAGCAGAAGACACCTCAGCAAATGAACAGAAAATGGGATAGAAGCAGAGGGGGAGACCAGGATTTCATTGGAGCCTGGGAATCTTCTTATGTGCCTCCCTCCCTCCCTCCCTCCCTCCCTCCCTCCCTTCCTTGGGCCTCCACGGAGTGAGTCGAATTATTGGTAGTCCTCGACGTATCACCACAATTGAGCCAAAAATTTATGAGACATTTGTTAAGTGAGTTTTGCCCAATTTTGTATTTGTATTTGTATTTGTTTATTTTGTCAAGCATAAATGAATATAAGCAAAGTACAAACAGTAAAACATGATTGAATATATACAGTATATAATATTACAAGCATGAATAAGAGTAGAAGAGGTATGAATATATGGGTACATTAGGACAGGAACGGTAGGCACGATTGTGCGCTTATGCACGCCCCTTACTGACCTCTTAGGAATGGGGTGAGGTCAATGGTAGATAATAAGAGGTTGAAGTTTTTGGGGTTTGGGGAAGAAACTACTGAGTCAGGTAAAGTGTTCCAGGCGTTGACAACTCTGTTGTTGAAGTCGAATTTTTTGCAATCAAGTCTGGAGCGGTTTACATTAAGTTTGTATCTATTATGAGCTTGTGTATTATTGCGGTTGAAGCTGAAATAGTCGTTAACGGGTAGGACATTGAGGCGGATAATTTTGTGAGCTACACTTAGGTCAGATCGAAGGCGGTGGAGTTCTAAATTTTGAAGTCCCAAAATTTCTAGTCTGGTTTCATAAGGAATTCTGTTGTGAACAGAGGAATGTAATACTCTTCTGGTGAAGTATCGCTGGACATTCTCAATAGTGTTAATGTCTGATATGAAGTGTGGGTTCCAGACTGATGAGCTGTATTCAAGGATCGGTCTAGCAAATGTTTTGTATGCTCTGGTTAAGAGTACAATGTTACCAGAGAAGAAGCTGCGCAAGATTAGGTTAACCACTCTTAATGCCTTCTTTGCTATGTAGTTGCAGTGGGTTCTGGCACTTAGATCGTTTGAGATGAGTACTCCGAGGTCCTTTACTGAGTGAGGATCATCATCAAGGTCATGATCATTAAGTTTGTATTTGGTGTTTTGATTATTTTTGCCAATGTGTAAAACTGAGCATTTGTTGATAGAGATTGGTAGTTGCCACTTGTTAGACCATTCAGAAATATAGTCAAGGTCTTTTTGAAGGGTTGCAGTATTGTCTGTGGTGTTGAAAAGTTTTACGTCATCTGTGAAGAGGACGCAGTTACTTTGTATAATATCACAAATGTCATTTATGTAAAGAATGAAGAGAGTGGGTCCTAAAACGCTTCCTTGGGGAACACCGCTGTTAACAGGTATAGGGTTTGATAGAGATGATCCTATTTTAACCACTTGTTGTCTGTTTGACAGGAATGCAGTTATCCATTTATGTAGGGGGCCAGAGATGCCATAAGATTTTAGTTTTAGGAGTAGTTTGTCGTGTACTACGGAGTCAAAGGCTTTACAAAAGTCTATGTAGATTGCATCTATTGCTTTGCCCTGGTCGAGATTTGTAGTCCATATGTTTTTACAATGTAGAAGTTGTAGGTTGCAGGATAACATTTTTCTGAAACCAAATTGTTTTTGAGAGAGTAGGTTGTTTGTCTCTAAGTGGAGGGAAATGGATTGGTTGATGATTGATTCCATGACTCTGCAGGTGGCGCAACATAAGGAGATTGGTCTATAATTTTCAACTAGGTTGGGGTATCCCTTTTTGAAGACAGGGATAACCGTGGCTAGTGACCATAGGTTGGGTAGGGTGCTGGTTCTGAGAGATGTGTCAAAAATAATGCTTAGAGGTTCTGATAGGAGGGTGGAAAGTTTTTTTAAGAAGTAAGCACAAAGACCATCTGGACCTATGGATAGGGATGGTTTTAGGTTGTGTAGAGCCTTTCTAACCTTGTCTTCTGTAAAGTCGGTTTGTATTAGATCATTGTCATTGTTTGAGGTTCGACTAGGGAATATAGGACATGAGTTGTTGCTGTTTATAAAGACTGAGCCGAAGAATGTGTTGAAGAGGTTGGCTTTGTCGGATTCATCATTATAGTCTTTATTGTTGGGGCCTTTGAGGGGTGGGATAGATCTTGTTACTTTGAGTTTGTTGTTTACGAACTTGTAGAATGCTCGGTTGGAATTTGTGCGCAGGAGGTTTTCCTCTTGATTGATATGATAATTAGTGCATTCAGTCTTTATTTGTTTGCATAAGTTTTTGTATCGGGTTTTATAGTTGGTTATGTGGCCCGTTTTGTTTTTACGCCAGAGAGATTTTTTTTTTGATTGGAGCTTCCTTATTGTTGTGGGTAGTTTGTTCTTCCTGTTATTGGGAATGAATAGTGGTACATATAGTTTTATGACTCTTAGGACTTGACGTAGGAAAATGTTGTAGTGGTCATCAGCAGTGTTGCAGTCCATGAATAGGGTTTGCCAATCAAGAGAAGAGAGGTCATTGTTTATGAGATCAAAGTTTGCTTTTTTGAAGTTGTAACTGGGGATCTTGTCATATTGTTGATTTTTGTAAGGGTGTATATTGAGATTGAAGTCAATCATACTGTGATCACTGTTGGAGAAGGGTTCTATTGTTTGTAATCCATATATTGAGTTAGAACTGTTGCAGAAGATGAGATCAAGGCAGTTATTGAGTCTAGTGTTGTTGGATACTAGTTGATCCAGCCCTAGATTGGTTACAGCATTGTACAGGGTTGAGTGTATAGGTTCTGTGGAACATTCGTTGAGGGACCAATTGATAAGAGGTAGATTTAGGTCGCCAAGAAAGATGAGAGGGTGTGGGCTGGAGGCTGCCCATGTAAGGAGTGAAGATAACTTATTCGCATGTTCAATGTCGTAGTCTGGAGCTCTGTAGCATAGTAGAAATCGTAAAGTGGTGTTTAAAGATAGTTCACAGAAGATGGTCTCGGGAAGAGCAAGATCGTGTGTTACTTGGATGTTTTTGAGATTTAAGGACTTTTTGTAAAAAATGGCAACACCGCCTCCTCTACGGAGATCGCGATCAGATCGAAAAACATGATAGTTACTTTCTATAATAATTGAGTCAGGGAGGGATGAGTTTAGCCACGTTTCGCAGACAAATATGATGTCGAAATTAGTCATATTTAATAGGAGGAGGAATTCAGGTATTTTATTTACAAGACTTCTTGCATTAAGTAGCTTGCATTTAAGGTCATTATTAGTTGGAGAGGTGGAGGGAGTGGTAGGTAGTTGGGTAGTTAGGCTAGTAGTAGAAGTGAGGTAGTTGAGGTTAAGGTAGTTAAGGTTAGGGTAATTGAGGTCTATAGTAGTGTTGTTAGTATTGGTAGGTGGTGAGGAAGTTTGGTCAGTGGTAGTAGTGAGGTAGATAAGGTCATTAGTGGTTGTAGGAGTTGCAGGTACAGAGGTAGTTTGGGGCGTGCGTTCCTAGTTTTGAATGGTGGGAGGTTGAATGTTGGGACGTAGGTTGGGAGATTTAGTTTTGATGCAGTCTGCACGGTAGTCTATATACAGGTCAGTTTCACCATTGTCTTGTCGCATTTTTAGTTCGTGGCGGAGTTCACGGGAGTGGATTCTTTGTAGGAAGGATAGGTCTGGTCTGGATCGGAGTTTACTGTAGTTAGTATCAGATTTGGCGATGGAGTTCATTGTGTGAATAAAATTACGTTTACTGGTTTCGTTTTTGCAGATGACTCTGCAGAATCGTGGGGCCACTGAGCCGTCACTGTATTTGAGTTCTGGGCCATCTCTAGATATTTCAGTGATATCATAAGGAGAGAATGAAGTTTTCTGAGAGTTGATGATGATGTTTCGAACTGTAGTGATGTCATCAGTTTCACTGTTGTTTTCAAGTCCAAATAAAATTGCGTTTGGACGTTTCTGCTCACGTTCAATAGCATCTTTTATCATTAGGGAGATGTCGTTAATTTGGTTGATGTTATTCATTGGTTTGATGTTAATGGGTTGCTGGTTTGTGGAAGTTGGATGAGGTTTAGGTGGTGGATGAGTTGAGCTAGGATGTTTTGATGTCTGGTGTTCATTTTTATGTGTTGCTTGAAGACGTGCTTCAAATTGTTCTACTAATCGATTTTCTAGGGATATTAAGCGAGTTTCAAGGGATGATTCTATGGTATCAACCTTATCAGAGAGGGCTGTTAATCTGTCTAGCTTTGGTAAGCAAGATGGACATAGAATTACAGCTGCTGATTGTAGTGTGTCGAATGTGTCCTTGGTTAAATTTAAGCAGGAAAGGTGGACATGAGTGTCACATAGGTGACATTTAGTGATATCCTCATTTTTCTTGATGGATTCAGTACATTTGAAGCATATGTATGGTTCGTTGTTGGCATTGTTGGTAGGGGTTACTTTCCTTTTACTTGGCATGGTAGAATTGTTTAGATGTTGTATAATTCTTTATCTTTTGCTATGTGTTCTTAGAACTTTGATTAATATATCACTTGATCGTTGATTAATATATCAAGAATTATATCAAGAATTATATTAAAATATATCAAAAATTGGTAGTGACAATTGATTACTATGATAGTCTGGTTAATAATACAATAACAAAGCTTAATAATGATAATTAATCAGCTAGCTAAAACAATAATGACAATTAATCAATTAATCTCAATGGTAGACTAGTTAATAATAACAGTTACCCAGTAATATAATCAATCAGTATTTAAATCAAAAGCAAAAGCATGGAAGGTAGGGGTTAGTAAGAGAGAAAAGGGCTTTTTAAAAGGCAATGTTCAGCTAGTAGCAGAGTTATTTTCTGGTTGAAAAGCAGGCCAGTTTTCTCAGAAACTTTGTATCCTGGAGAGAATATCTTAGGGGGGCTGGGCTGGCTGAAAAGGAGGCGTTTACTCTCAGTAACTTTGTATCCTGGAGAGAAGGTGGTTGGGGGTTGAAATCCAATTGGTGGGAGTTAGAAGGCAGTTTAGAGCTGTTTCTTTGATGTGTTGCAAGAGAAATGATGCTTTATAGCGTGTAGAGGCTCCTTTGAAATGGGGTTTCTGTTGCTGTTTTTGAAGCACTTTCGTGTGCAGGAAGGAAGTGAGTCTTTGAGGAAGGACAGCCGCGTGGATGGCTTGGAACAAAGAACAAAGATCAAAGAGCCTCTCATACACAAGGTTGGGAAAGTTAGTTTCCTTTAAAGTTTGATTGGGCTCTTTGCATGCGCACTACAAGCTTCGGAGATATGCTGGGATGTTCCCTTAGAGAGCTCCGGAAGGGATATGGGGGCTGTATAAAACTGCAGGCACACGCCTGCTCCCAGCTGGGGCAGAACTCAGCTGGGCTATGCAGAACTCCAGAGTTGCAGGCTGGGGCAGAACCCAGCTGGGCCATTGAGTGTTGCAGGCACACGCTGAGCAGAATCCATGGAGGGTTTCAGCCACACCTGAGGGCAGGAGTCACTCTGGGGGAGAATTCAGCTGGGCGTCGGGAGCTAGTCACAACAGCTGGGGATCACTCCCACCGGCATCGAAGGGCTCATCCGAGTGCTCACTTTCAGGGGACCTCAGGAGTCGTACTCACGATATTCGCCGTGGAGTCCAGCGCTCTGGTCTCAAGGTAGTTTTGTTTCACAGTTGCCTTTTCTTCAGTTGGCTTCGACTTCCACCTGGTTTATCGCTTTTGGTTTTGTTTTTAAATATGGTTCCGCTATTTGGTTGCTACTTCTCCTGTCTGTATCCCTAGGATCCCCGGTATTTTCCCTGTAGCTATTCACCAGCGAAGTGGTTAGGCGTCTGTCTTAGTCGCCATCTTGATGTGATGGTCTGTGTTCTGGGTTATTTTACGACCTTTCTTGCCACAGTTAAGTAAATCACTGCAGTTGATAAGTTAGTAACATGGTGGTTAAGTGAATCTGGCTTCCCCATTGACTTTGCTTGTCAGAAGGTCGCAAAAGGTGTTCACATGACCTTGGGACATGTGACCTGTGACCTTGGGACACAGCAACAGCCATAAGTATGAGTCAGTTGCCAAGCATCTGAATTTTGATCACATGATCATGTGGATGCTACAAAGGTTGTAAGTGTGAAAAACAGTCATAAGTCACTTTTTTCAGTGACATCGTAACTTTGAACTGTCACTAAATGAACAGTTGTAAGTCAAGGAGTATCTGTAGTCAAAGATGGTGGCCATGCAGTTTAAGCCACCAGCTTGATTTTTTAAGTTTCCAGGATCCCTCTTCTCTCCTTCCTTCCTTTCCTTCCTTGTATACTTTATGTGTTATATCTGACGTATGTCTTCCTAAATGTATTCCTCCTAATTTAAAGTCTCAAATCTCCTCAGGAGAGAGTATTTCAGTTGCTCTCTTCCACAACCCTGCCCTGCCCGTTTTGGAACTGATTTTCTGTCCCCAAGGTCCCTTTCAGCTCACCCACGTCAGGATCCTGTGCAAGTTCCTCATAAGAGCCATAGGCCCTGCAAATGCCATGTAGTCTGGCATATTCCTGGGCACACTCGAGAAGCAATAGCAACTAACTGGAAAAAAGAAACAGCCAAATTAAATGAAGTTGAACATTGTATTTTTTTTTCTTACAAAATTAGCCCTCCTTGTACTCAGAGAAAGGGAATAAAGGATGATTAATTTTCAATTCATCCCTGCACTTCATCAAAAGGGAATATGCGTCATATTTTGTACTTGCATTATGGGTAGGAAGGTAGGGAACAGCCATTGAGGAGCACAGAGGTTTGGAAGCACAGAAGTGTATCAAATTATGGATATAGCTGATTTTATTTTTCATTTAAGTATTCATGTTTGATTTCAGTACAGGTAGTCCTCAAGTAACAACCACAGTTGAGCCCAAAATTTCTGTTGCTAAGTGAGACATTTGCTAAGTGAGTTTTGCCCCATTTTACAACTTTTCTTGCCACAGTTGTTAAGTGAATCACTGCAGTTGTTAAGTTAATAACATGGTTGTTAAGTGAATCTGGCTTCCCCATTGGCTTTGCTTGTCAGAAGGTCAAAAAAGATGATCACATGACCCTGGGACACTGCAACCGTCATAAATATGAATCCGTAGCCAAGCATCTGAATTTTGATCATGTGACTGTGAGGATGGTACAACAGCCATAAGTGTGAAAAATTGTCATCACTTTTTTTCAGTGCCGTTGTAAGGGGGGGAAAATGGGAAAAGCATAGAAGCAGAGACTCCAAGGTACATAAAGGAATAGATCAAATCTCTTCAAAAAACCTCTTACAACATATAAGCAAATGCAAACAGCTCCCTCCTAATGAATCAGATAATATCTGCAATGCTGAGCAGAATGAAGCAGGACTAAATGCGATTAGTGAGCAAACATAAGCGAAAGTAACCTGGATTAGAACTACTTTACCCCACCTCAAATTCAACAGTCTTTGCTAATCTGGACCCTTCAAGTGCTTTGAACTACAACTGTTATAACTGCCAGACCACAGGGGCATTGACCATAATCTGGAAAGAACGGGATAAGGAATGCTGACCTTGTTCAAAACGCACACACAAAAATGCATATGTGGACTCCCACTAAGTACCGAATCACATATTCCGCAAATGAGTGCAGATACTTTGAAAAAGTAATTTATTCTTTTTAGGGGATCACTTCAGTTTTCAAGGAGAAAACAACTCACCTCGAACTGTTCTCCAGAAAATTCGACTGGGAGCACGGAAGTGATATGGACCATGGGATGGGTTGGTGTTCATACGCTTGCGGAGGAAAGCAAGGTATTTCACTGGGAGAATAGAAAGAGAGAAAGGCTTAGACCAGATCAGAAAGATCAGTGTGAGTTGAACCCCAGATGACACAGCTCATTCATGTGCTTAGTTCCTAAATGGAGGAATCAAATTCCCATACTGACAAACAAAATCATCTACTACAATTATGAAGAGCTACCTTCAGAATACAGGAAACTCCCATGCATAAGAAAACTTTCAGGTTGTGTGTAAACAACAGATGTATGGTCTTTGGAATCATTGCCTTACTCTTAAGACTCTTTATTTAAGCAATCCCAACCATACCACCCATTTGCTCTTCCCACTGGAGTTAATAAGAAGTGGTCCAAATTATATAGATGGTCTTGCTCCAACCAAATTAGTTAACTCATTTTTCCCCCTGGGATGCAAGGAAAAGAATCTGGGATGATGAATCAATTTGTTTTTGTTTTTCTTAATAGATGCCCTGAGATAGGAGTGGTACAATAGCTTGATAATTAGCACTCTCGGCTTTTTGTGTTTTTTATTTTATTTTAATGAGATTCCTAATTGAGCTTGAAAGTGATAAGGTTAACTTTATAATATAAGGTTAACAGAGAAGAAGTGATAGAGGGAGTTGAAACTGCAGGAACCTTGGGTGAGAGTGACCATGTCATACTAGAATTCAACATAACGCAAACACAAACAATAGGACACAATGATACCAGAGTCTTAGTTTTTAAAAGAGCTGATTTTAATAAACTCAGAGAGAACTTGGGAAAGATTCTGACAAAGCATCGTTTGTCACCGTTCTACATAGAAGACATGGAGTAGGGAGGGGGAAGACTATGAGCGTGAGAAGTTAGAGATACCACATTCTTCGTTACTTCTCCAAGGTCCAGCACCTGCAAGAAGCTGGGAGGGGCCGTGCCACGCTGGCAGAAGATGAGTGGTCAACGTAATCCTGATGGGGGTGGGGTGCCCGTTTCCTATCGAGAGGAACTTGGGAGAAAATTAGATTTGGGTTTCCACATGCGTTGCCAACATGGTGTCTGCATTAAATTGGAACTTTGGTAAACTATTTGCCTTGGACTCTGATTTCTGCTCGATTACTGTTTGGAACATTGACACTAACCCAAATCTCTCTTAAACTTTGCCCAGCTGCCCCTTCTTTGGGGTGCTGGTTGGGGTCCTGAGCCCCTGTTCCGACCCAAAGCCGGGCGGTGCAAAAGACTCAGGGAAGATGGAGAAAGAAGAGAAACCACCCAGGGATCCTGCAAGGGACGAGACGGAGGAGTATATTAGAAGGCGTTTTTGGAGGCCAGGGAGGCCGCGGAGAGAGAGCGTCAGATGGGGGCGCGGAGCAAGCTAACAGCCCCTCAGCCTCTGTCTCAGCTGGAGCGGACCCCGCTGGGAGCCATGGGGGGCTGTAGACTAGAGCAGCCCTTGTATACCGGGGTGGCCCTTGGTCCGGAATGGGCCCAACCAAGAACCACGCTTGCGGGGCGCTCCGAAGACGAGGGATCCCAGCCAGGCTCACGAGCACTCGCTGATGGACCTTCCCGATCGGTTTGGATGGCTAAGCGTGAGTTGGACAAACCCCCCCTCGGGAATGGAAGCTCTGAGATAGAACCTGGCCCAGCCCACCAAAATGGGGTTACAGCCTCTTTCCACACCGCTGCGGAAGGGAGCCTGCGAAGCCTTCCCACCGGGCCACTTCCCGGGTGGGAGTCGCGCTACCCGTCTCCGACTCCGACCCACCAACCCAAGGGTGGAAGACCCCAGTGGTGGCTAACGGGGGGGGGGAATGGCACCAGCGCCAAACCCACCGCCAACCTTTGGAGCCGTGCCACCATGGCAGGCCCCTCCGGGATGGGGGTACTTCCCCAGAGTGGGATGGGTGCAATGCCAGTGGACCCCAGGGTACCCCCCCAACCGATGCCAGCTACGATGCCAGCACCGGCCGTGCCAGCCCCTCCCCAAGGGGGGGGGATTGGGGCCAGCAGATGCAATATGGAGGGACCCAGATGGGAAGACCCCTGCAGCAAGCCGCTGCTCCGCCAGCTGATGCTGGGCTAGCCGCCCCCCCTCAGGCCCAGGAGGCCGTTCCCCGGTTTCGAGCCACGTTTGATGGGCACCCGACGAAGCTGGCCTACTTCCTCCACCGGGTGCTAGTATACATTGACGAAAATCGAGCGCTGTTCCAGACCGATAGACAGCTGATCGATCAGATCACTGAGGGGATGAATGACGGGGAAGCATCCGAGTGGGTGGCGGAGCTCCACGATGAAGCGGCACCAGAGTTAGATGACCTGGACGACTTTGTCCAGCTGATGAGAATCAGGTTCCGCGATGAGGCCCAGCAAGCAGATGCCGAGGCCCAGATCAAAGCGTTGACGCCCAGTGAAGGAGCTGGTGTGGGAGTTTATGAGAGCGGCAGGAAAAGTGTGAGATTGGCCCGAGCGGCTCTTAGTGCACATGTTCCAAGACGCGTTAGACCCATAGCTGAAGAAGGTATGCGAAATACGGGGGGTCCTGTGCTGGATCCACCAATGGTACTCCACCGCAATTGCTCTGGACCATGTGGTCAGAGTCAAAAAGGAGACCCCAGCGGACCGCCCCCCTAGAAGGCTACCGGCCCGCAGGATCCCCCCTAGACCGGCGCCGACCCCCCGGGTGGAGCCGATGAGGGGAGTGAAGTGCTATAGATGCAGCCAAGCAGGCATCGTGCAACTGAGTGCCTAGCACCAGCCCCCCTTCCTCTCCCAAGGGCCAGGCCAATTCCAGCCTCCAGAAGAAAGCCGAGCAAGCCACCTGAACCGGGGCGGTTGGCCCTGCAGCCGGAGGGGTCCCCTCCCCCTCCTGACGACAACAAACCACCATCAATGGGGGAATCAAGTCCTCCATGGGAAGAGGGGGTCAACGAGGAAGTCGACCCGATGGTGAGTGCAGCCGTTCGGCCCTTTCTCATAAAAGCCAAAATCCTGGTACCCGAAACGGGAAAGGAAGGGGAAGTAGATGCCATAATCGACACCGGGTGTTCGAGGTGTTTAATCAGCAAGATAGTGGTAGATAAGCTGGGGATCCACACTAGACCCTTAGCCAGCCCCATTTGCTTCCAACTGGATGGGTCATTAGTGGGTGGGGCTCCCGCCACCCTCCTAACTCAAGCAGTAAAGCTGCAGTTTGGGCGGCACCAAGAACGAATTCGATTCATAGTAGCCCCCAAGATGTCTGAAGCAATTATCCTGGGTCTGGCATGGTTAGATAAGTGGACCCCCACCATCCAATGGGAGGATGGGTATCGGAAGCTCAACATACACATCGGCCCAACTCCCCCTTTAGAAAGCTAATAGCAAAGGGAGAAATTTATGCAAGGGGGGAAACCGGAACCTCAGCTGGCCGCGCCTGCGAGGGAGATCACCCCCCAGGAGCCCAAAGGGTGCCGAGAGAGTACCTCGACCTAGAGAGGGTGTTTAGTGAGGAAGAATGCAATGAGCTCCCTCCTCACCGAGCAACAGACTGCACAATAGAATTCGAGCCGAGTGCTACGCTCCCAAAACCAAAGATGTACTCGATGTCCCCCAAGGAATTGGGAGAGTTGAGAAGATACATCAACTCCAACTTGGAGAGGGGGTTCATCCAGCCAGCGAAGTCAAGAGTGGCCGCGCCGGTACTGTTCAAAGAGAAGAAAGATGGGAGGGGGTCAGATTATGTGTGGACTTCCAGGGGATCAACGGAGTATGCGTACAAAACACCTACACCCTCTCCCCAGTGGTGGGTTCCTACCAGTGCAGTCCACTCTATAGCACCGGTAGCGGCCCGCTGGTGACGTTACAGTACCGGTGCGGTCGGTTGCCGGTGCCTGGGTGCTGCCATTTTTAAAAAAAAATTTAATTTTTTTTTTTTTAAATTTCTTCTGCGCATGCCCAGAAGCCGAGCGTCTGGCACTGCGCATGCGCTGCCTTCCTACCCCACAGTGAGTCCAAGCAGGGGAGGATGGCTGAGGGAGCGTGTGAGACGCTGAAAGAATGGGCGGCAGGAGCTATCTCCATTCCCCTCTCTTCAGCAGTCCGAGAAGCCACGAACGCGTGGTGATGATCCTAGGCATTTTTGCACATTTGAGGCTTCTCGAGCTGCTGAGGGGAGAGGGAATGGGCGGCAGGACCTATTTCAGTTCCCCTCCCTTCAGCAGTCCGAGAAACCACGAACACGCGGTGATGATCCCAGGCAGTTTCGCACGTTCGAGGCTTCTCAAGCTGCTGAAGGGAGGGGGAATGGGCGGCAGGAGCCTAGGATCATCGAATGGGGAGAAGCATTCAGACCAGACGGAGCCTCCTAGAAGAACCGCTGCTGCAGTCTTGCTGCTCCCGCTGTGGGGGGCTGCGTTGCGGGTGGGCAATGCCCCCCGCTTCTCCGGCCGCTGCCAAGCTCCCAAGGCCCACCCCACCCGGTCACATGGCTGGCAAGCCACACCCACAAAATAAGCCACACCCACAGAGTGGTAGTAAAAAAATTAGGAACCCGCCCCTGCCTCTCCCTCTTGAAAGACTTATTGAACCACTTGTCAAAAGGCAAGATATTAACTAAGTTGGACTTAAAAGAAGTGTACTATCGCATCCGAATCCGAGAGGGGGATGAAAGGAAAACCGCCTTCAACTGCCCCCTGGGGACAATGGAGGAACACGTGAAGTTGGTGAGGCAGGTCTTAAGGAAGCTTCTAGCTGCCAAATTATGTGCCAAACTCTCCAAATGCGAGTTTCACAAGACTTCGCTAGACTACTTGGGGTACCAGATCTCCAAAGATGGAATCAAGATGGATCCGGGGAAGGTGAAAGCAGTGCTTGATTGGCAGGCCCCGCGCACCCGCAAACAGCTGCAGAGTTTCCTGGGCTTCGCAAACTTCTATAGGCAATTCATCCCGGCCTTTGCAGAAGTAGCCTTACCGCTAACAGAACTGCTCAAGACGGGGCCGACGCCTACCAAGCCAAAGCCTAGTCAGCTGCTAAATTGGACGATGGCCTGCCAGAAAGCCTTCGAGAAATTAAAGCAACTGTTCGCCCAGGAGCCGATCCTCCAACATCCCGATCCTGAACGGCAATTCATCATTCAGGCTGATGCAAGTGATGTGGCTGTGGCGGCGGTGTTGCTACAAAAAGATGAGAAAGGCCAGCTCCTGCCATGCGCGTACGTTTCGAAAAAACTCACTGCTACGTTAAGAAGATGGGCCATCTGGGAGAAAGAAGCCTATGCAGTTCGTTGGGCGCTACTGACTTGGAGGCAATTCCTCAAAGGAGGAAAAGTACCTTTCAAGGTATGGACTGACCATAAGAACCTTGAGGCGTTAAAAAACCCCAGGAAACTGTCACCCAAACAAGTGAGGTGGGCACAATACTTTAGGCGATTCAAGTTTGAACTAAAGCACATCCCAGGGGGAAAGAACTTGCTGGCGGATGCCCTGTCCAGGAAGCCACCATACGACAGCCAGAGAGAGGAGGAATTTCACTATGTCATCCCCTCATCGCTGACGGGGACAGAAAACAGTTCCGTCGCAGAGGGGGAACTCGCAGCTCCGGTCCTCACCAGAGGCCAATCCCGACGACCGAGCGCCCGAAGTCATGAAGAGTGGACAGATAAACTTAAGGCAGCCTTGCCTAACGACCCCTGGATAAATGATAACAAGGAAATATTGACCATGAGGGATGGACTGGCTTGGAAGGGATCCAAACTGTACGTGCCTGCTGACCTCAGGCTGCAAGTGCTCCAACGAAGCCATGATTCTAAGCTGGGAGGACACTTCAGATTCTTGAAGACCCTTCACCTTACGAGATGGCAATTTTGGTGGCCAAGGATGAAAACTGAGGTAGAGGATTATGTAAAGAGCTGTGCCAACTGCGCCACAAGGAAGCACCGACCAGGAAAACCACCTGGACTTCTGCAGCAGGTGGCCAACCCCAGTAAGCCCTGGGAAGAAATAGGAATGGATTTCATTGTAGAACTCCCAGAGAGCAAGGGAAATACAGTGATCTGGACAGTCATCGACTTATTCTCCAAACAGGCCCACTTTGTTGCCTGCTCTGGATTACCGACGGCTAGACACTTAGCAAAGCTCTTCCTCAAACACATCTACTGTTTGCACGGAGTGCCAAAGAGGATAATCTCCGACAGAGGCATGCAATTCACCGCTAAATTATGGAGGGAATTCCTGCGCACCATAGGATCAACTCAAGGCCTTAGCTCAGGGTTCCATCCTCAGATCAACGGCGCAGTTGAAAAAGCGAACTCCATGGTGGAACAGTATCTCCGCTGTTATGTGAACTACCAACAAGCCGACAGGGCGGAGCTGCTGCCATTTGCAGAAGTAGCGTACAACAACGTAGTACACAGCAGTACCGGATTGACACCTTTCCAGGTTACCAGCGGACAAGAGTTCGTCCCAATGCCAGAACTGCCCATAGAAGCACCCACATCCATGTCCCTAGCGGAATGGATGGAAGAACTAAAGAAAGGATGGGAAAATACTAAAAAGGCATTGGCTGAAACTGCAGAAACCTATTAAAAAGCAAGTGGACAAGCATAGAGCCATTCAGCCCCCTTTCAAAGTGGGAGACAAGGTCTACCTATCAACAAAATATATCTGCTTGAGAATACCCAGTAGAAAGCTGGGTCCAAAATTCTTAGGACCTTTCCCAATAGTAAAGATAATTAATCCTGTCACAGTACAGTTGGCTCTACCAAGAATATTGGGAAAGATACACCCAGTGTTTCATAGTAGCTTACTTAGGCCAATGGCACAATCCAACATTAGGCCACCAACCCTTCCTCCACCCCCCCCCATAGTAATACAAGGGGAAAGGCATTATGAAGTGAAAAAAATCCTAGATTCCAGGTTATTTAGGGGACACCTTCAGTATCTTATTCTTTGGAAAGGATATTCGCTAGCGGAATCCACGTGGATCAATAGTTGGAAAGTAAAAGCCAACCGGCTAATTAGAAATTTCCATAACAAATACCCAGATAAGCCGAAGGAGCCCCCTGGGGGAGGGAGGGGTGGTTAACATCATTAACTTAATCCCTTGTACTCTTACTCTCTCTTTTGTGTATTGGTAGGAATTGCTTTTCGCTTGAGGGGAGGCGGCCTGACAAAGCACCGTTTGTCACCGTTCTACATAGAAGACACGGAGTAAGGAGGGGGAAGACTATGAGCGTGAGAAGTTAGAGATATCACATTCTTCGTTACTTCTTCAAGGTCATCTTCTGTCCAGCACCTGCAAGAAGCTGGGAGGGGCCGTGCCACGCTGGCAGAAGATGAGTGGTCAACGTGATCCTGATGGGGGTGGGGTGCCCGTTTCCTATCGAGGGGAACTTGGGAGAAAATTAGATTTGGGTTTCCACATGTGTTGCCAACATGGTGTCTGCATTAAATTGGAACTTTGGTAAACTATTTGCCTTGGACTCCGATTTCTGCTCGATTACTATTTGGAACCTTGACAGATTCCTTGGATGAAAATCCTAAAGGGGAAACTCAAGAATCTTGGGAAACTCTGAAAAATATGATCATAAAAGCCCAGGCCAGCACAATACCGCTGAGAAAGAAAAATAAGAAATCCAAGAAGAAACCAGCATGGCTGCACAAAGATCTCTCTGACAAATTGAAAGACAAAAAGGACAAGTACAAAAAATGGAAAGAGGGACACATAACTAAGGCAGATAGCCAGAATCTGCAAAGATGAAGTCAGGAAAGAAAAGGCTCAGAATGAACAAAGACTTGCAACAAAAGTCAAAGATAATAAAAAATGTTTTTCTAACATATAAATAACTAGAAAAAAATTAAGGAAACAGTCGGTCCACTAAAGAGAGAAGATGGCAAGGAAGTAACAGGCAACAGAGAGCAAGCAGAGCTGCTTAACTCATTCTTTGCATCGGTCTTCACGCAAAAAGAAACTATAGCCAGAAACTATACCAGAAAAATAACTGTAAAAAACAGACTGGAAATAAAAGTTAAAATAAGCAAAAAAAAATAGTAAGAGAGCACCTGTCTGATCTTGATGAATACAAATCACCAGGACCGGACGGATTACATCCCAGAGTTCTAAAGGAGCTGGCAGATGTCATCTCAGAACCACTGCACCACAACTTTCAAAAATCCTGGAACACCGGGGAACTACCAGGGGACTGGAAAAGAGCTGATGTGGTTTCCATCTTCAAAAAAGGAAAA
Organism: Diadophis punctatus similis; assembly: GCA_023053685.1. NCBI lineage: Eukaryota > Metazoa > Chordata > Lepidosauria > Squamata > Dipsadidae > Diadophis > Diadophis punctatus. Next base: position 740,109 of record JALIGW010000085.1, read on the forward strand.
AAACCAGACCCAGGAAACTACAGACCAATCAGCCTAACATCAATACCCGGGAAGATACTGGAAAAGATAATAAAAAAACAGATTTGCCAACACCTAGAAATGAGTAAAGTAATAACGAACAGTCAGCATGGGTTTGTTCAAAACAGATCATGCCAAACCAATCTTATTTCATTCTTCTGTCGTAAGGAATATCCTTCTGGGTTCAGTTCCAAGTGGGGGAAAAGACACTGGATTCATGGAATGTCACGGAGTAATTTTCTGATTGTCAGCTGTACTCATATGTATTCATATGTCAGACATTATGACCCAGAGGTTCTTAGCAAAGTGAAGCAGTCACGTGAGGTGTGATCTGCGCAGATGTGAAATTCCTTTCTATTCCTCCATTACTTTTTCTGTTAGTCCTTCATTGAGAAGGACGCATATTTAAGCTGTCAAGATGTAATTATTAAGATTTAGTGTATTTATTTATTTATTTATTTATTTATTTATTTATTTATTTATTTATTTATTTATTTATTTATTTATTTATTTATTTATTATTAATTATTAGGTTCTTCTATGCCGCCCTACTCCCTAAAGACTCAGGGCAGCGTACAACATTTTAAAAGAACACTAAACAATAAACATTCATTTAAAAACAATTTTAAAATATTAAAAAAGTTAAAAAACGTTCAACAACATACATACTGGGGGAGATCTCGGATAAAAACTAGTCTCAAACCCCTGCCTGCAGGAAGAGCCATGTCTTGACGGCTTTCCGGAAGGCCAGCAGGGTGGGGATAATTCGGATCTCTGGGGGAAGTTGGTTCCAGAGCACGGGGCCCCCCACAGAGAAGGCCCTCCCCCTAGGGCCCGCCAGCCGGCATTGTTTGGCTGACGGGACCTGGAGGAGACCCACTCTGTGGGCCCTAACCGGTCGGAGGGAAGTATGAGGCAGAATGCGGTCCCGGAGGTAACCTGGTCCTAAGCCATGTAGGGCTTTAAAGATGATGATCAACACCTTGAATTGTACCCGGAGACCAATGGGCAGCCAATGCAGCTGGCGGAATATGGGTGTTACGTGGGTGTATCTTGACACACCCACCACAGCACGCGCAGCCGCATTTTGCACCAGTTGGAGTCTCCGAATACTCTTCAAGGGTAGCCCCATGTAGAGCGCATTGCAGTAGTCCAGTAGTTTTTATATTTCTTTTGTACCAAAATAAATATTTTATTATTCTTAGAATTTATACTCGAGTTTATTTTGTCAGGAATTGGATTCCGAAAGAAAAGATTCATTACCTCTACAATTTATCTTTCTTATCTTAACTTGGTAGCAGACGGATCGGTTCCTTTCAACCTTTCCTCATTACATTCTTTTGGAATCTATTCAAACAGATTTATGTGTTCCTAGGCCAGTTAGAGAGATAGGGAGTTTTATTGCTTTCTTTGAGGAGAGCACTCTCGTAAATCTTTCAAAATGTCGCTTGATGAAGAGCAACTCCAACAACATTTACAAGAATTGCAAAAGGAAGAAATTATCTCTGGGAATGCTCATTCGACACCCAGGAGAACAAACAGCATTTCTGTCCGGCTTTCTTCTCCGCATCCACCGGCCGCTGCAGAAGCTCCTCAAACACTTGAAGAATGTGAAAGGTTAGTGAGTGAAACGCAAAGCACATTAACCCAAGAAGCAGAATTTATTCGCACTGGAACTAAATCGAAAGTGCACTATGAGCCCGTTCAGGCAGAGATTTATGCTGAAGCTCCCTGTTCCCCTGCACAATCAAGACAGGAAGAATTAAGCCACATTCGGCATTTAGAAGCAGAGTTAGCTGAAGCTAGACACCGTTATCTTGCACAAAATGCAAACCAAGATGTCTGCCAATCCCCCCAAATTCCTGAGTGGACAAAGATGGCTCCATTTCCTGCTTCTTCATACAGATTAGAGGCCCGCCCACCAATAGGTGCCGCCCCTTCCCTCTAGATGAAAGACAAATGTATACGTCAGAAGGGGCTGGCCTCACAGACCAAGATTATTACGGAGCACAGTATGAATTACCAAAAAGTGATGTTGCAGCACCATCTAGTGGCAAAAAAGCCCAATTACAGCAAATGTATAATACAGATTATTTAATTCAAGTAGAACTAGAGACCATGATGTCACGCCTCAACATCCAAGCCCAGCCATCTGTGCCATCTAAAATTTTAGACTCATGCTTTACGCAGCCTCCTAATACAACCTATATGGGATCTCAGGCACAGAGGCCAATACCACAGATCCCACTGCAACAAACACCTCAACCTATTCCTATCTCTGCCCAAGGTGCACAACAGCGGCCATGAGTTCAGGCTGCTCCACGGGCTGGACCACAACCAGTCCGGGCCCCTTTTCAAGCACCCCCATTATAGCAATAGCAATAGCACTTTTCTTATATACCGCTTCATAGTGCTTTACAGCCCTCTCTAAGCGGTTTACAGAGTTCAGCATATTGCCCCCAACAATCTGGGTCCTCATTTTACCGACCTCGGAAGGATGGAAGGCTGAGTCAACCTTGAGCCTAGTGAGATTTGAACAGCTGAACTGTTGAACTAGCAGTCAGCCTGCAATGGCTGCATTTAACCACTGCACCACTTCAGCTCCTTACATATTCCAGTGAGGCAAGCTCAAGCATTACCCCAACCACAACAGGCCTCCATTATTCCACTGACTGGCAATTCTAAGTTAAAACAATCGTGAGAAAATTATAAAGCCTGGGTCAGTGAAATCAGAGTTTTGCTTCGTCGCGAAGGCACACTGGGCATGATTGTTTATCCCCCTCCACTACCAAGGGATGATGTCATAACTGATTTGGATGCCAGGGCAAGCACCCCATTATTGATGTCGATGGACATAGAATTGCAACAAACTTTTGCCCCTGAGGCAACTGCCCAAGAAATTTGGACTCAGCTAGAACTTTGTTTTCATCCAATTTCAATAGAGTCCACATGTTTATTACTGTCAGAATTTCATGGTATGAAACTTAAACCTGGAGAAAGTATTGGGGCACATTTAACAAAAATGAAAAGGATGCGAAAAGACTTAGCTGAAAGAGGCAGTATAGTTGATAATTTCCAAATGATTAGCATTATTGTCAACTCACTAAATTACACATGGAAAGATGCTATTACAAAAATTAATCAAGTGCGACTTCCGGTTTGGCACTGCGGCTTCGCAGACGCTCTTTTTAGGGCGCCCAATCCCAAGCACCGTTAGCCGCCAGAACGGCAGGAAAACAACTGTCTGGCGGCCCGAACATCTCCTCCCTGGGCAAAGGGGAGTGAGGAGAGCTGACGGGTGAAGGTAGAGCCCCCCAAGTGCCCCAGAAGAAATTATGGGGTGCGAAGGGTGAGGGCTCCCTAGGAACCTGTCACTGCTCCGGACTTTGGATGTCTCCGCTTTTTTTATAGCGGAGCAAGAAGCCGCGACCAACTCCTGCTATCAACAAGAATCTTAACATCTAGATTGTGGCAGGCGGAAAAAGCCAGGAGACTCGGACGGCAAGTATCTAAATTTAACTCTAATGTGGATTCACACTTCGGAAGTAACAAATTAGCAAAGTTGTAAGAAATGGCGCTGGAGGCTTGTGAGGGCGTGGAAAGTGAAAGCTAAGAGGAAAGCTAAGAGGAAAGCTAAGAGGAAAGCTAAGCTCGTTTCACTAGCAGCCTTTTCTGTGAAAACTTCTGACTCTGACTCTGACTTTGTCTTTACCTTGATGAACATTTTCTTGGCTTCTGGCTTCTGATCAAAGCATAAAGTGTAAAGTGTAAAGCACAAAAATCTGCTGAAATTCTAAATGGCTTCTAAAAGAACTGTTTCTTCTAAAGGAGCAGGGAGCGCGGATAGCTCCCCCAGTCACATTTCCAGAATGTCAGCCCCCCCTACACAGACTTTAATGCTGGCAATGTTACAAGAGGCTCTCAAAACGATGCAAGGTGAATTAGCAGCTGGATTTAATGTTAAACTTAATGAAACTAATGAGAAAATTACTGAAATTAATGAGAAAATTAATGAAACTAATGAGAGAATACAGGATGTTTCTGAGGAGATTGGAACTCGTAATATGGAAATCAGGGAGGACATAATCGCCACTTTTCAAGGTTTAGCCAACAATTATGAAATATTGGATCAAGAAGTACAAGAAATTAAACAAGCCACAGTAATTCTGGGGGGAAAAGTAGGAGAAATTGAAAACAAAATTGAAAAGGAAGAAGCTGACATAACAATGATGCAATATAGAAATATGGAGTTTGCAATTAGAGTGAGAGGAGTAAAAGAAAATAAACAAGAGAGTCTGAGAGAAATTATGTTAGAAGCGTTTGTCCAAACACTAGGAGCGAGGAAGGAAGTTTTGGCTTGGCAGATTGATAAAATATATCAGGTTAATTCATGGGTGGCTAAAAGCAGAAACCTGCCAAGGGATATTGTAATATACTTTTCTACAAGAACACTGCGCAATGATATTTTGCAGGCAACTTTTATAAATAAGCTCCAAGTGGAAGGGCAGGAACTGATGACAATGAAAGAAATTCCCCACAAAATGTTGAGAGCCAGGAAGGATTATGCCTTCTTGGTGGAAGAACTGAGAAAACAACAAGTACAATACAGGTGGGAAATTCCAGTGGGCTTAGTGGTGACACACATGGGAGTGAGACACCGACTCAATACGCTAGATAAAGCTAGAGATTTTTACGAAGATGTCCTAAAGGCTGGCACACCAAGACCTCCAGAGGGAAAAAGAAAGGAAGATGGTACACAACAAGAGAGAGAAGAGCTGCTGAAAGTAGTTCAAGAAGGGGGAGCCTCGCTGGCTATTCAATTGGATCAAAGCTTGGATGTACTTAATAGACAGGAAATGATTAAAGAACAAAGACAGACTAGAGCAGCTAAACGTAAAGAAGAATTAAGACAACAACGACTTCAGACGGTACTTCAAGAAATTCCTAAATCAGAAGCGGTGGGAGGAGCGAGACCAAAAGAAAGATCTAAGCTAGATCTTCAGGATGTGCTCCAGACGCTTCAGAAGCCCAGAGATGGGAATTAAATTTTTGACCTGGAATGTTAATGGCTTGAACTCCCCACAGAAGAGGAGGAAAATATTTCATTATCTTAATCAATTTAAGAATGATTTAATATGTTTACAAGAGACTCATATTTGGACACAAGACCAAAAATATTTGATAAATACAAGATTAGGTACACATTATGTTGCAGCAGCATCAGAAAAGAAAAATGGCATTGTCATATATGTGAAAAGAGACCTGACTGCCAAGTTAATCGAAGCAGATGATCAAGGAAGATTTTTAGCTATTGAACTTTTAACAAAAGGACAGAAAATACTTGTGATTGGTGTATATGCTCCGAATCAACAACAAGAAAAATTTTATGATCTTTTACACTCAAAGCTGACACAATGGGATTACAAAACCTGCATTTTTTTAGGGGATTGGAACGGTGTTTTGGATGTCAAGAAAGACAAGAAGGGTCCTAAGCAAAATATTTTTTCAAGAGCAAGATTGCCTAAATCTTTTTTTGAGATGATGGAAGACTGGGAGCTAAGAGATATTTGGCATGAAAGAAACCCAGAAGAAAAGGATTTTACTTTTTACTCAGATAGACATCAATCGTTTTCAAGGATTGATTTTATTTTAATTACTAATGATCTTTCTTCTAGGGTGAAGAAAACGAAGATCTGTACAAGGGTACTGACAGATCATAGCCCAGTTTGGTTGGAATTGGGACTTGGTAAAGGACCCAGAAGGTCTTGGAGGTTAAATGATAATTTGTTTAGATATGAAGATAATGTAAAAGAGTGTAAAAAATTTATGAATGAATTTTTTGTCATGAATATGCAGAAGGGTACCTCAATGGAGATGGTTTGGGATGCAAGTAAGGCTTACATGAGAGGTATTTTGATATATTTGGACAATAAATATAGAAGGAAGAAGGAACAAAAAAGAAAAGAATTGGAGGAAGATATTAAAAAACAAGAGAGGGCTTTAATTTTAAAACCATCAGATAAGAAAATTAAGGAGACAATTAATTTACTAAAAGGTCAATTTAATATGTTAATAGCAGATCAAGTGGCAACTAATTTACAATATGCTAAACATAATACTGTTTGCAATGCAAATAAACCGGGTAGGTGGCTAGCTTATATGTTAAGAAAAAAGCAAAAATCAAGGACTATAGAGAAAATAAAATACAAGGGTAAGGAAGTTTTTGAACATGAACTGATTAAAAAATCATTTTTAGAGTTTTATTCAGGGTTGTATAAGGGTGGTAATGTCAAAGAGGAGGATATAGATAGATATTTGCAAAATGGGAATATCCATATAGCTTCCAAGGAGCAGAAGGAAACTTTAAATCAACTGATAACCTCCGAGGAAATTTTGGCGGCAATTAAACAGCTAAAAGTGGGTAAAGCTCCAGGGACAGATGGTTTGACAGCTGTCTATTATAAAAATCTGCAGGAGGAAATGGTGGAACCTTTGAAGGTTTTATTTAACAATATACAACAAGGAGGTGAAGTACCCCCAACTTGGAAGACCGCTTTTATCTCTTTGATCCCAAAAGAGGGTCAAGAGCATACAGATCCCAAAAATTATAGGCCAATTTCACTTTTAAATATAGATTATAAAATTTTTGCTAAAATATTAGCAAACAGATTAATGATAATCATGCAACAAATGATTCATCAAGATCAAACTGGTTTTTTAGTTGGTAGACAAATGAAGAGTAATGTAAGGCAAATAGTTAATTTATTAGAATATTTGGGAAGGAACAACCAGGTACCCGCAGTACTAGTGTTTTTGGATGCTGAGAAAGCTTTTGACAGATTGAATTGGCAATTTTTATTAAAATTAATAGAAAAGATGCAGCTTGGAGATTACTTTACACAATCTATTAGGGTGATATATCAAAAACAAACAGCCCAAATAATAATCAATGGTGGATTAACAGATATTTTTAATATAGAGAAAGGAACAAGACAAGGGTGTCCTTTATCGCCTTTATTGTTTATTTTGTCTATGGAAATTTTACTTAGTAAAATAAGGGAGTTTGAGATAATAAAGGGAATCAAAATTAGACAGGAAGAATACAAGTTACGAGCATTTGCGGATGACCTGGTTGTCACCTTGACCCAACCATATCAATCTATTATAGCTTTGATGGAAATTATTAATTTATATGGACAAGTATCCGGTTTTAAAATAAACATAGATAAAACCAAAATAATAGCCAAAAACATGACTAGAAGCCAAGAAGAAGAAATAGAAAGGGTTACGGGATTTGAGATAGTTAAGAAGGTTAAATATCTAGGGGTTTATATCATGTCTACAAATATGAAATTATACCAGCATAACTATGAACCATTATGGCAAAAAATACAGAAAGATGTGGAAAATTGGAAAAAAAATACAATTGTCTTTGCTGGGCAGGATAGCTGTAGTTAAAATGAATGTTTTACCAAGGTTTTTATTTCTTTTTCAAATGATCCCTATACTTAAAAAAGATGACAATCTGAAGGCATGGCAGAAGGGTATAAATAAATTTATTTGGGCTGGGAAGAAACCGAGAGTAAACCAGAAAATAATGCAAGATATACGAGAGAGGGGAGGACTAAAAATGCCCAACTTAAGATTGTATTATGAAGCAGCTCCCCTCTCAGCAATTACCGATTGGATTAATTTGACGGAAGATAGGATATTAAACATAGAAGGGTATGGTCTGATTTATGGATGGCATGCCTATCTAGTGTACAATAAAAAAGTAGACAGGGCTTTCAAGAGTCATATATTAAGAAACGCGCTATTGCAGTTCTGGAAAAAGTATCAATGTAAATTAAATGATAAATTACCTATTTGGACAGTACCCAGACACGCGATAGAAAACATAAACTTGGAACAAAAGCAAGATAAAATTACATATAAGGAACTTCTTTATGAAGAAGGAATTAGATTACATTTAAAATCTATGGATCAACTAGGTCAAGAAGGAATAATTAGAACTTGGTTTCAATATGGTCAATTGCAGGCTAGATGGAAAGAAGATCTAAAAACTGGTATTTTGCAGCAAGACGATAACTTGATAATTCAAATAAAAAATAAAGGTCCAATGCACATAAAGAGACTGTATAATGTGTTAGTGGAATTAGACTCGGAAACAGAGCTAGTCAAGGATTGTATGATAAAATGGGCTCAAAATATTGGAGAACCTATAATGATGGAAACATGGGAAAAGATATGGGTTAGAAACGTAAAATTTACACAAGCTCAAAATTTAAGAAAATTTTTACAAAATGTTTTATAGATGGCATTTAGATCCCAAAAAACTAGCTCGTATGTACCCAAATTTACAACCTAAATGCTGGAGATGTGAATGTGAAGATGCTACTTATTTTCATATATGGTGGACTTGTAAGAAAATTAAGGCTTTTTGGATTAAAATATGGTGGATTATTCAAAATATCTTAAAGAAAAAGATTAAGTTTACACCACAGTTTTTTTTGTTGGGAATAATTTTGGATAGTACTGTAATAGAGACTAAATTGGTTTTGAATTTGATAACAGCTGCCAGGTTGCTGGTAGCACAGTATTGGAAGAAAGAAGATATACCTACCATCGAGGAATGGACATTAAAAGTTGTACATCTGGCTGAAATGGCAAAAATCTCATCATATCTTAAAGATCATTCAAACGAGAGATACATATTGGAATGGAGTAGATGGACTGATTATATTCAAAAAAAGTATCAGATTAAGAAGATATAAATAGTTTAATAATGATATATGTTAAATTTTTAGAATGTGTTTAAAAGGTTTTAAACAACGAGGAGTTAAAGAACTAGAGAAAATTTGAATTTATAATCTGTTAGTATATTTTAATTTTACGCTTATTGAATATTATACCCTGTGCTTTTTCTGGGAAGTTGGGGGGGGGGAGGATGGGGGGCAAGGGGAGGGGGTTGGGGGGAAGGGGGGGGAGAAAAAGAGAAAAATGTTTGTACTTTGTACTAATAAAACTTTTTGAATTAAAAAAAAATTAATCAAGTGCCTGCTGCTCAGAGAACAGTTGACCATGTTTGCAGAATTTTAACAGAAGAAGAAGCACTCATCCTTGCTGCTCCACATCTGCGATACCCATCAGCACCAGCCAGAGCTCCAGCCAGATGACCTTTCAGAGGCAGAGAGTACACCCCAAGGTTGCCAACTTGTCAACTTTGCGGCAAAGTCGGCCACACAGCCAGCGATTGTTTTCAACGCTCTCAAGTTCCTGTCCAGTACCAGCCCAGAGGAACAGTCTTCAGAGGCAGCAGAGGCAGAGGCAGCGGCGGAAGGCAGCGTCGCCCAGGTCCCAGGCGCGACCAACGACCTCCATACGCCACACTTGCAATCACCAATGGCCCACAACCACAACCTCCATATGCCACGCTTGCTATCACCAACGATCCACAACCACATCAACAGTACAACAGACATCTCTTGTGGACTTTAGATAGCGGGGCAGCGCTCCACGTTACCTACAGAAAAGAACTTTTTAAACAAATGTGTGAACCAGAGCCAGAATTTCGTGAACTTTATGGTTTTGCAGACCAACCCTGCAGAGTTGAAGGAAAAAGGACTGTTTACATTGAAGAGTTGGACATACTTGTTCCAGATGTTTATTATATTCCTGCTGCAACTTCTAATTTGCTTAGCCAAAGTTATTTGTCTAGAGTTTTAAAATTTCAGGTTCTCCACCTTGAAAACGCAACTTACATAGTTAAGGATGGTGATATTGTTGCTGACACAATTTTGATTGGTGGAGTCTACTACTTGAGGCCAAAACCTAAACCAGAAGCGCAGGCAAGTATAGAAATCTCAATACAGAGCATTGCAGGCCCAGAGAGAGATGTCTCAGAGAGAGATCCTGTGATTGCTACATAGGCTCCTAAAGCCATTAAGCCACAAGTAGACAAACAAATTGCTAAATGCAAACCTAAGGTTCCTCATTCAAATGTTAATTTTGCTAATTCACTAACCGGAAAACCTTTGCATTACAGGTGTATTCATAAGTGGCATCGAAGACTGGGGCACCCAAGTTTTGAAGTTCTTAAGAAAATGCCATTTTTCGCACAAGGTTTGGATTTCAAGGGGTGTAAGGTGTATTTGGATTGTGCTGTTTGCAAAAAGGCAAAGTCCAAAGCAGCAGCCGTTCCAAAACGTGCTACACGCAGGTCAACACGCATTTTTGATTTGGTACACACTGATATAGTGGGTCCTTATGGGCCAACAGTTGGCAGTAAAAGGTATTTCTTAACTATTGTTGATAATCAATCTAGATACGGATATGTATATCCTATGAAAGAAAAATCTGAGACCTTTCAGATCTTTAAAGACTTTGCAGTCCAGGCCTACAATCAACACGGAGTGAGGATCTGAAGAATCCAGAGTGACCGAGGTACCGAGTTCATGTCACAACGTTTCCAGGATTGGATGCGTACAAACGGCATCATACACCAAACTTCAGCTCCTTACACTCCATCTCACAACGGAGTTTCAGAAAGACGACAAGGGGTTCTACAAACCATGATGAGATGTCTCCTAGAAGATGCTCATCTCAATCACTCATTTTGGGGTGAAGCTATCAAGTATGCAAACTACCTTGTCAATCGTACTTGGAGTAGTGTGATTGACCAAACACCTTTCTATATGCTACATGGCTACCAGCCAGATATTTCAAACTTACACATTTTTGGTTCATATGCCATGGTGAACATTCCATTGGCACTGAGAAGAAAAGGTGGCCAAATAGCTAAGAGACTGAGATACATGGGTGTTGATGACAATTCAAAATGGGGAAAATTCATTGACTCTCACAATATGATTACAATTTCCAATTCAGCCAATTTTGAAGAAGACTCAGATTGGTCCAGGGTACATTCTAATGATCCTGGAGTTTATTTTCCCAGAGATGATGCAGTGCAACCAGATGACCAAAGTCAACCTGATGTTCCATCCCCACACGCCGTGGATGCTGATGCTAGCGACGATGATGGAGATGAAGAAGACACAGGAGAAGGGACAACTGCCCTGAGACGTTCCAAGAGAACAACAAAAGGTATTCCTCCAAAGAAGTACACACTGCAGTTCACAGATAGACCACCGCCATTGATTTGTAACGTTACACTTCCACCAGAGAACTTTTCTTAAATAAAATATCTTTCTGAAGATGAACAAGAGAAGTGGAACACAGCCATGCAAGTTGAGATGGACAGTCTGCAGAAACTCAAAGTATTTACACCTGCAGCACCTCCAACAAACAAAAAAGTCATTGGCACACGATGGGTCTACAAAATCAAACAGAAGCCAGATGGTGAGTCACTGTACAAAGCAAGACTTGTAGCACAAGGCTACGCACAAAGTTATCCTGAAGATTACACAAACACTTACTCACCTACAGTGCGAACTGAAAGTGTCAAAATTGCCTTAACTACAGTGACCATTCTTGGTCTAGAAGTTTTCCAGTTCGATGTTGAAACAGCATATCTACACGCTGATCTAGATGAAGAAATCTACGTCAGATGCGCCCCCGGGTTCCGTGGCCGAGAAGGGGATACGTGGTTTCTTCACAAAAGTCTTTATGGTCTGAAACAGTCAGGTTTAATGTGGTATTTATGTCTCAAAGACAAACTAAATTCAATGGGCTTTATTAAGTCCGAAACTGATGAGTGCGTGTTCACAAAAAGGTTTGAAAATGCATATGAAATTGTTCTTGTTTATGTTGATGACATTGTTTACATTGGTCCTAACAAATGTATGAGTGAGATTTTTGTTACAGGTTTGCAAAGATACTTCACATTGAAATCACTAGGCCACATTAATGAATATTTAGGTGTTCAGATTGAAAAAACAGAGAAGGGAACAAGATAGAACAACTTTTGCATCATTGCAACATGAAGGATGCTACACCAACATACACACCTATGCAAACAGATTTTCACAATTTGAAGGATGCACAAGGTCCTGAGTTCAAGGATCAAACACTTTATCGTTCAGTAATTGGTTCACTACTATACATTAGTGGTTGGACTAGACCAGACATTGCACTTAGTGTTAATTTGCTGTCACGACACGTAGGCAAAGCAAAAGAATTTCACTGGTCATGTATTAAGTAGTTATTGAAGTATTTGAAATACACACAACACTTAAAATTAAAGATAAAACCAGCACATACTGATTTTGCAGAATTGTATTGTTATGCAGATGCAGATTGGGCAAGTGACAAGGAATCAAGAAAAAGCACTTCAGGCTACATAATATTCCTGAATGGATGCCCAGTTCATTGGAACGTGAGAAAACAAAGTTTTGTTTCTTGTTCTTCTACAGAAGCTGAATACGCGTGCGCCTCAGACGCTTGTAACTCACTAATTTGGTTCGACGCTCTAGTTACAGATATCTGGACCAAGCCGACATATCCAATCATCATGATGGAAGACAATCAATCAGTAGTTTACATTTCAAAAACACGTTTCACAGGTTCAAGGTCCAGACACATTGACATTCGCTATAAAAATGTTAGAGAGTCAGTAAAACAAGGTTTTGTGAAATTTGAGTATGTGCCAACAAAATATCAGATAGCTGACATTTTGAACAAACCATTACCAACAGCTCAACATGAATTCCTGAGAAGTTTAATGTGTGTTGAGTGATACCTCATATTCGCTCAACTGACAAAGAAGGGGTGTCACGGGGTGATTTTCTGATTGTCAGCTGTACTCATATGTATTCATATGTCAGACATTATGACCCAGAGGTTCTTAGCAAAGTGAAGCAGTCACGTGAGGTGTGATCTGCGCAGATGTGAAATTCCTTTCTATTCCTCCATTACTTTTTCTGTTAGTCCTTCATTGAGAAGGACGCATATTTAAGCTGTCAAGATGTAATTATTAAGATTTAGTGTTTTTATATTTCTTTTGTACCAAAATAAATATTTTATTATTCTTAGAATTTATACTCGAGTTTATTTTGTCAGGAATTGGATTCCGAAAGAAAAGATTCATTACCTCTACAATTTATCTTTCTTATCTTAACATGGAAGTTGCTTGGAAAGAAGGTTTAATATGGTGGACAGAGAGCATATGGCATGAGCTCCTGAACAGAAAAGGTGGATCACATGTTTCCAGATGTTGGGTCCAGAGAAAGAAGGGTTGAGATGCTGAAATTTCCTTCTTTTATGCCCTCTCTTGGGCCCCGCCCTAAGAGTTTCCTGTTCCTGTACAGAAATGTATCCCATTGGCTGTCAGACTCCCAGGGGCATGCTGGGGCAACTCTTGTGGGCTGTCCTAAGTCCTAGGCTTGGCTGATGTAATCTTCCCAGGTCCTATGTGGTAGAGGGCTAATCCTATCATGTCCTAAGGGTGAAGGTCTTAATCCCATCACCCTGGAGCTGAAGGGGGGGGGCAGGGAGCTGCAGGAAGCTGCTTTGTATTTAAAACATGTTTCTCCTTTCCTCATTGAGGGAAACATATTCTTCCTTTTTCAATATTTCCTAGGATATTTCATTTTTCTAGGAGAGGGGTGGGTGCTAACTTCCTACAATCCCTCATTTTTTTCCCAAAACATGTGAGTGTGACACACATGTTTTGACACAAGATTCAAATTGATCAGGTCGGGGAGATTGGATGGGTACTTTTAATTTTCCCTGGTGTAAAGGGGAGGACGTTGATAGAAGCAGCAGAAGGATTCCTTCAGTGGCTCCCAAAAGGAGAGCTTTCAACCATGATGGTCTAACAGCCAGGGCAAAAGTTCTGGAACGAAATTTTATAGTATCCAATTTTCCATGCCAATTATGTTCAGATGTTTGATATCACTTTCTGTGAGCTTCCAGACAGGTTTCAAGCAAGCACAGTTCCCAAAATATTTTCCACAGCCATTGTTTTGCTTTAAATTACAGGCTGCCCATTTCCAAGGGATGGTTCTTGAACCTACCCTAGCTCTTACTTTAGTGCATCTAGGATTTGTGATTCCAAATTGAGGTTAGCCAGTGTGCAATCCAGGCTTTTCTTTTCTTTTCTTTTTCTTTTTTTTCTTTTAAAATTACACACAATGAGCCCTGGGACTCCTACTCATGAGACCACCAGTGCAACATATCCTGCTTTACTGGGCAACTGTGCAGCATCATTTGTGAGTCAGTGTCAGGGCTTGGGTTTTGGAGATCCTTTCTGCTAGCTCTTCAAGTGGGGAAATCGCTTGAGGGGACTTGTCCCCTCCCCCATGGGATTAGCAGGGAGATATGGCTGCCTGGGCTTTAGTGCCACAAAGCAGAAACAACAAAACAGACAAACAAACAAAATAAACCAGCAAGCTATGAGCAGCTTTGGGTGGAGGTAGATGAAGGGGATAACCTCAGTCTAATTCTGAATGGGGTGTCTCTGTGTGTGCTTGTGTATGCAGCTAATTTTCTAAAATACAGGCAATACAGACATTCTAGACAAATTTCCCTCCCACTAGATAGAAATCTAAAGTGTACAGAACTCGCTGTGGCAACCACTCCCAAATACAATTCTTACATGAGTACATCAAACTGATTACAATATAGATGAGACAAGAAAGAAAAACTTTACAATGAATTTCTGTGAATGAAGCAAGGAAAGAAAAGAAAAAAAAACCTTAAGATGAATTTCCACCCTCCCTCCAAGTCTTTTCAGCTGTCATCTGGGGATTGAAAATAGACTTTTGGTCTTTATTTGTCCATCTCAGGGCCCTTTCATTCATGTCTGCTGGGTGGCCTTAGGCTTGGTGGTAAGGCTGGTCAGTCAGGCTTGGGAAGATCTGCTCCACTCTGGTTGCTGTGATGACTAGAGGACTAGAGTCAAACCCAATTCTGGCTCAAATGGATGGAAGGTCTCTACTGGAGGCAGTATCTGAGCCCATGTTTTCTGCTTCCATAGGCTTCAGGGTCATCTGTGAAGGACTCAAAGACATGACAACAGGGTCCCCTTCCCCTTTTGCTGGTAATTCTACCAGGAAAGGCATTGTAAAAGGATTAGAGATTGGGGTGTGTGTCTAGATAGCTTGCAGCAGGGTTTGAGGAAAACAAACAACACATCAGTATTGCAGTTAAATCAATTATAATAAAATGGAGACATCAGACGAGGAAGGAAGAAAAACTGGATTCACATGCTTCAGGGGGAAAAATGGACAGACATTTCAA
Organism: Diadophis punctatus similis; assembly: GCA_023053685.1. Lineage (NCBI taxonomy): Eukaryota > Metazoa > Chordata > Lepidosauria > Squamata > Dipsadidae > Diadophis > Diadophis punctatus. Next base: position 755,325 of record JALIGW010000085.1, read on the forward strand.
TCTCAGCAGAGAATTGGCATCCATTCAACATCACAAAAGAGCAATATTAAAAAACTGTTTGCATTTACATACAGTAAATGTAAGAATGAAATTTTCCTGTAAATTAACTTAAAACATTCTCTCTTAAACTTGGGCTTTTCTTAAAAACATAGAGAAGAATAAGAAAATTGAACTCTGTTCCTCTGTCCCAGACTAGGTTGGCCAGACCCAACTTGGCAAAGACATTTTCCTTTCTTTTCAGTGCTTTTAACTCTTTTTTAAACAATTTAAAATTCATATCTCTAGGGAACAGAGACATTTTACAGTTGCAATTACCTCGAGGGCGCACAAGGACTTAAGACATACACATACACAAAAACAGGGACAAAGAGGATAACAGGACTGAGGTTTACACACACACAAGTCATTCCCGCCATAAATCTCAGTTAAATTAGGGAAGGCACAAATCTTAACAAATAAACCACGTGGTTACATAGAAAAGAGAGGAGAGAGAGAAACAAACAAACAAAAACCCCATTTCTCTTTTCTTTTAAGTACCTTTATTTAGCCAAATTGGGGTGGGTTTTTTTTCTGTGTCATCCCTCAGCAAAGCCCATTTCCTACACAATTGCTCTGCTTTACTTTTGCTCATTCCTGTCATACAGGCATATTCCTGGCATCCCAGGCTCCAAGCCCCAACTGTCAAAGGGGGTCCTGCCACCCTCGAACTAGAGCTTCCCATGATCCTGTAAATTTAGGGTTCACTTTGGCTTAGCTAGTGGCATGCTCACAGTTTTCAGAGACTAAAAAACTCTGGGAAGGACTTCCGATTCCCTTATAGAAGTATGGGCCCCTTCCTGTAGGGAATCTCCTTAGGTTTATCAGATCCCAAAAGGGGATCTGCGAGGACGTAGCCGCCCCTTCTGCGACAAGTACTAGGACCGCCACTTCCTATTCACAGGCTTCACATTTTAGAATGGAAAAATTCTGGGGTTTGCTTTTGGGATGTGCACATAATTAAAAAAAATTTGCTTTCCCACCCTTCAATCACACATGCACACACATTCTTCCTCCTTCCCTAACAGAAGGTCCTGTGCTCTGTAAACACTAAACAGAACTTACACAAATCAAAAACAGAGAAAGAGAAGACATTGACACATAGGCTGGTAGATGAGAAAGAAACTCTATACTACCAAATGAGGATAAACAAAAATAATTCAATACTATGAAAAGCTGAATGAGCAAGAAGTTTCAGAAAAGAAAATTAAAGAATATTTGGAAAAAGCGGAATTGCCTAAAGTACCAGAAAAGGTAAAAAACTATGTTAAATGAATGAATATCAATGATGGAATTATCAGAAGCAATCAAGGGACAAAAGAACCACAAAACACCAGGACCAGATGGGCCACTGGCAGAATTTTACAAAGGTTTTACAAGATACTTTAGGCTCATCAATGTTGGAAGTTTATAATGAAGTATTGATTGATGCAAAGGTACCAAATTCGTGGATGGAAGCAAATATGACTTTGATTCCAAAAGAAGATTCAGATTTAATGCAGATAAAACGATAGGCCTATCTCTTTACTGAACGCTGACTATAAAATATATAATTCAATAATGGCAGCAAGACTAAAAGGTTCCTAAATGAATTTATACATTCAGATCTCTTTAAGCTTTTTTTCCTTAAGAGACAGATTAAAAACAAAATGAGAATGATTTTAAATACATAAAAAGGCACAAGAAAAGGATGTCCACTATCTCCCCTGCTATTCATATTGACACTGGAAGTGCTAAATATAAATATTAGGCCAGACACAGAAATTAAAGACATGGAAACTGGAAAACAAAGTCTTAGATTTTAAAAGAGCTGATTTTGATAAACTCAGAGAAAACTTGAGAAAGATTCCTTGGATGAAAGTCCTAAAGGGGAGGAAGAAGGCGTGCCAATCCACGCTGTCCGGGGACCTGGTCTGGACAGGACCAGGTCAGAAACCACCCTGAAGGGGTGGTGAAGAAGAGGGCACTTGCTGGCGGACTGGGAGGGGGCTGCAAACCCCCCAGGGAGCCAGTTTTGCCCTCGACCGTCGGTGACCAGAAGACGGCTCTTAAATGCCGTCCTAGTCGCGGCGGTCACATCGAAATGATTCTTTTGAAGCTGATTGGAGTCATCTGGGAGGAGAAATTTAAAGCGATGTACTGGAGAGTGTGAAGAAGAAAAGAAGTTGGTGAGTGATTTTGCCTGAAAAGACCTTAAGGAAGCAATTTAAATACATCAAGGGAACAAAAGGACTGGAAATTAAGGAGCAACTGCTTAGCTAATGGAGAATATGGAGTGCGGGGGGAAAGTTTCTTTTTCTGAATGGAATATAACTAAAGCCCAATATTGAAGACAGGATTGCTTTTAAAGATTTGGGAATTTGAAGGAGGATAATCTATATACTGGAAAGGATTTATAATGATTTATAAAATGGAAGAATGGAATAACAATTTTAAAAAAAGGCAGAGCTGAGAACTGAGATGGAAAGAGCCATCTACTGGATGGATAAAATTACTGCAATGTTGGAATATTACCAGGGATGTTTTTAACAGCTGTGGACTTTGAATAGAGCAGCTTGTTATTGTATAAAAGATAACATTTGGATTGAGACGGAGAAGAACAAAAGCTGGACTGAAATTTTTAACAACAAATAAAGGAGCAGAAAGTCTGTTTGGATTATTTGGATAAGACTGGACTTGAACAAAGATTGATAATAAAGGAGCAGAAGGACTTGGCTTTTTAACTATAAAATGGAAATTTACAATTGAAAAAGGCTGTGGATTACATTTCTTTTAGCAGCCAGATGGACTGTAAAATTAATAATTTGTGACTCTGAAATATGAAGATAAGTGATTACTAAAGACTGGTGGCTCTGTTTGAGGATTTTTGGTAACAGTTTGACTTTGCTGAATTTGTGGACTTGAAATTAATGAGTTTAAGGAAATGGAGGAAATTGATTATGAAGAGTTGGTTGGACTATTGAAAGATCTCTTTAAAGATTTCAGAAGATCTCTAATTGAAGTAATTGAAGGAAAGAATGACGCACAAGAGGAGGAAGAAAAGAAGACTGATGAAAATATTATACACGAAGCTATAAAAGGAAAAAATATTGAAAATGAAATACAGATTAATGATTATGTTAATCAATATATTACTTATAACGATTCCACTGGGTTTAACAGTGATAAAGGAGAGAAAGATATTAAAAATGTCCATGTTCAGATGGATGATTATTATTCTGAGATGTTTAATGTTAAAAAAGGAATGGAAAAAATTAGAAACATGCAGATAACGTATATAAGAAGGAGAAAAAGAGTGTGGGGAAAGAGAATTTATTGGTGTAAAAATAAAAGAAAGAAAGGGAAGAAGCTAAGGAAATGGGGCTGGAGTAAGGGAAATGAATGATGGGTGTTGAAACATTATAGAAATGTCTCCCCCCCCCTTTCTATGATTACTATATTAGATTTAATTGAGATAAGAATGTTAATTGTTTAGAATTTGGCATAATATAATTATTTTGTTAAGAATTAATAGTTTTTTTCTTTTTATACAGATTAATATTATATATTTGATGGCTGAATTGATAATGGTATTAGATTAATGTTTGGATCTAATATAATTAAATATCTGTATCGATATAGAAAACAAAGAATTAGAGACAGTGGAAACTATGATTGTTTAGTATTTAATACATGAGATCTGTTTAAATCTATTTGAAAAATTTTATTATGTTAAAAGTTGAAGAATTAATTGATTTGGAATAAGGTAGATAGAATAATGATTAATATGAGAAGAATTTTGATGATTAATATAAGAAATTGGAATGTATAATTGGGCATTTAGTTTGAGATCGAATAAAGGATAAAAAAAACATAAACGATGAATAAAGAGACAGAAAAGTGGAGGAAGCAATATGGCTTAAAATTAAGTAGTAGGAGAAATAGTAACTATCTTGAAAATTAAATCAATAGCAGTAAACTTGGAAGAAGAATTTAAAAAATTAATTGTTGAATATCCTAGATGACAAAATTAGACTTTCTTTTTTTTCTTTTTTTTTCTTTTTTTCTTTTTTTTGGAGTAAAATGGAATTAGCAGCATATACCTAGAATAAAGTATTACATATAAAGAAATGATATAATAATAATTTAAAAAAATTCTTTTTTCTCTAAGAAGAGACACGATGAGTTTAAATTTGAGATTTTATCATCAGGCTGTCAAACATAAGAGGACTTAGTATAAAAGAGTACTCAGGGGAAGGCAAAGAGGGTGTAAGAAGAAGTAGAAGGGGAGGAAGAGAAGGAGTAGAGTGAGATAGAGGAGGAGTGAAGGAGTAAGAAAGTAGGAGGAGACGATGGAGGTAGAGAGAGGGGAGTGCAATGGAAAAACAAGCAGAACAGACTGATGATTGATGAAGTTTTATTGTTTCTCTTGTATTGCTGTTAGCCGCTCTGAGTCCTTATCGGATTGAGCGGCCTATAAATGCAATAAAATAAATAAATAAGTAAATGTATAAGATATTGACTTTTGAATGATGGATTATAATGTAAAACTGTGTATCTTATTGTAACATTTTAAGGTATATGTGTATTGAATTGTATAAGTGGTGGAGGAAAAAATAAAAAAAAATTGCAAGAAAAAAAGAAAGTCCTAAAGGGAAAAGCAACTCAAGAAGCTTGGTAAACTCTGAAAAACATGATTATAAAAGCCCAAAACAGCACAATACCAATGAAAAAGAAAAACCAGAAATCCAAGAAGAAACCAGCATTGCTGCACAAAGACCTCACTGACAAAGTGAATGAATAAAGGACAAATACAAAAAAATGGAAAGAGGGACACATAACTAAGGCAGAATATCAGCAGATAGCAAGAATCTGTAAAGAAAAAATCAGGAAAGCAAAGGCCCAGAATGAACAAAGACTTGCAACAAAAGTCAGGGATAATAAAGGTTTCCTCCAACACATAAATAACAAAAAAAATCAAGAAACAGTTGGCCCACTAAAGAGAGAAGGCAACACAGAGAAAGCCATGAGTTGCTTAACTCAGTGTTTCCCAACCTTGGCAACTTGAAGATATCTGGACTTCAACTCCCAGAATTCCCCAGCCAGCATTTGCTGGCTGGGGAATTCTGGGAGTTGAAGTCCAAATATCTTGAAGTTGCCAAGGTTGGGAAACACTGGCTTAACTCATTCTTTGCATCGGTCTTCATGCAAAAAGAAATGCAGCCCAACTAACCAGAAATATAACTGGGGGAAAAAACAGACTGGAAACTAAAGTTAAAATAAGCAAAAAACAGTAAGAGAACACCTGTCTGAACTTGACTAATACAAATCACCAGGACCAGATGGTTTACATCCCAGAGTCCTAAAGGAGCTGGTAGATGAAATTTATTTATTTATTTATTTATTTATTTATTTTGTGAGATTTATATACCGCCTCACAGTGCAAGCACTCTCTAAGTGGTTTACACCAGTAAGCAATGTATATTTATATTGCCCCCAACAATCTGGGTCCTCATTTTACCTACCTCGGAAGGATGGAAGGCTGAGTCAACCTTGAGCCGGTGAGATTTGAACTGCTGACCTGCGGATCACAGTCAGCTAAAGTGGCCTGCAGTACTGCCTCTAACCGCTGCGCCACCTCTTTAATCTCAGAACCACTGCACCACATCATTTTAAAAAAAATCTTGGAACACAGGGGAACTACCTGAGGACTGAAAAGAGCTGATGTGGTTCCCATCTTCAAAAAAGAAAGAAAAAAAACCAAACACTGGGGCCTATCTAACAAAACTTTCGTCCGGTCTCCAACTTACCTTTTTTAGGGAAAGTTGTTGAGAAGGTGGTGGCTGCTCAGCTTCTATGGCTATTGGAGGAAACAGATCATCTAGACTCCTATCAGTTGGGTTTCAGGTGCGGCTTCAGTACAGAAACTGCCTTGGTCGCCCTGATGGATGATCTCTGGCGAGCCCGGGATGGTGGAAATTCCTCCATCCTGGTGCTACTTGACCTCTCAGCGGCTTTCGATACCATCGACCATGGTATCCTTCGTCTCGGCGAGTTGGGAGTGGGAGGCACCGTTTTACGGTGGTTCTCCTCTTATCTCGCCGATAGGATGCAGTCGGTGTTAACAGGAGGGCAGAGATCGCTCCCTAGGCCCCTGTCATGCGGGGTGCCTCAGGGTTCGGTCCTCTCGCCCATCCTGTTCAACATTTACATGAAACCGCTGGGGGAGATCATCCGTAGACACGGGGTGAGTTTTCATCAGTACGCTGACGACACCCAGCTGTACATCACCACCCCGTCTCAATTCAGTGAGGCAGCTGATGCCTGGACGACGTTAGGACCTGGATGGGGAGGAACAGACTCAGACTCAACCCCGACAAGACTGAGTGGCTTTGGATATTGCCTCCTAAGGACTATGACAACTGTCCCTCCTTGGTTCTCGAGGGAGGGAAATTAACTCCCTCGGAGCAGGTCCGCAATTTGGGGGTCCTCCTAGATCCACAGCTAAAATTAGATCAACACCTTACGGCTGTGGCTAGGGGGGCCTATGCACAGGTTCGCCTGGTGCACCAATTGCGGCCATACTTGGAGAAGGAGGCTCTACTCACGGTCACTCATGCCCTTGTCACCTCCCGACTGGACTACTGCAATGCGCTCTACATGGGGCTACCCTTGAAGAGTATTCGGAGACTTCAGTTGGTGCAAAATGCGGCTGCGCATACTGTGGTGGGTGTGCCAAGGTACACCCACGTTACACCTATACTCCGCCAGCTGCATTGGTTGCCCATCGGTCTCCGGGTACAATTCAAGGTGTTGATTATCATCTTTAAAGCCCGGCATGGCTTAGGACCAGGTTACCTTCGGGACCGCATTCTGCCTCATACTTCCCTTCGACCGGTTAGGGCCCACTCTGTGGGGGGCCCCGTGCTCTGGAACCAACTTCCCCCAGAGACCCAAACCATCCCCACCCTGCTGGCCTTCCGAAAAGCCGTTAAGACATGGCTCTTCCTGCAGGCAGGGGGTGAGACTAGTTCCATCTGAGCTCCCCCCCCCGGCATGGCTAATGGTGAATATTTTTTAACTTTTTGTAAATTTTTAATTGCTGTTTTTAACTGCTGTTTATTATTAGTGTTCTCGTATAATTGCTGTACGCCGCCCTGAGTCCCTCGGGAGTAGTGCGGCATAGAAGAACCAATAATAAATAAATAAATAAATAAAAATAAAAAATGAAATTCAATGCAGAGAAAAGTAAAATCCTACACTTAGGTAAGAAAAAACAAAAATATACATAACTATTATAAATTGGTGCAACAAATTAAAACAGATTTGGAGAAGTGGAAAAGTGGAAAAATCTATAACTATCATTGATGGGAAGAGTAGTCACCATATCCTGCCAAGATTCAATGACTAGCAGACAAAAACAGGAGTCAGGAGAAAGGAAGATATATGAAAGGATTTATGATATAAGGAAAAGCCATTAATTTGGTTAAACAAATAGCATGATTATTATTTCCTAAAATGATTTGTACCCAGACAACACACTGTTCAATTGAAATTGGAATTTCATATGCTATAAAATAAAATAAAAACTTATTACCCATACATTTATTCCCTATACTTTCCAGGCTTTCTTTGCAGAACACACAGAACCAAAAACCAGCTATGATTGGGAGAAAGATCCCTTTACATACACAGACACACACACACAGGCATACACACATTTCCCATGGTTTTCTATGCTTTAAATTAAATTTAGAGGTACTCACCTTCTTTCTAAGCAGCCTTTGAGCTCAACTCAAAACCCCCTTAAAACCTAGTTCCAAAATGGCCAAGGTCCAACAAAAACTAACCCACAGACGTCAATGGGTCTGTTGCCAGCAAGGGAAGCTTACGTAGGCCAGGTCCATTTGGAGAGGTTAGCTTGGAGTCCCTTCATGGTCGCCAAATTGTCGTAAGGAATATCCTTCTGGGTTCAGTTCCAAGTGGGGAAAAAGACACTGGATTCATGGAAGTTGCTTGGAAAGAAGGTTTAATATGGTGGACAGAGAGCATATGGCATGAGCTCCTGAACAGAAAAGGTGGATCACATGTTTCCAGATGTTGGGTCCAGAGAAAGAAGGGTCGAGATGCTGAAATTTCCTTCTTTTATGCCCTCTCTTGGGCCCCACCCTAAGAGTTTCCTGTTCCTGTACAGAAATGTATCCCATTGGCTGTCAGACTCCCAGAGGCATGCTGGGGCAACTCTTGTGGGCTGTCCTAAGTCCTAGGCTTGGCTGATGTAATCTTCCCAGGTCCTATGTGGTAGAGGGCTAATCCTATCATGTCCTAAGGGTGAAGGTCTTAATCCCATCACCCTGGAGCTGAAGGGGGGGGGCAGGGAGCTGCAGGAAGCTGCTTTGTATTTAAAACATGTTTCTCCTTTCCTCATTCAGGGAAACATATTCTTCCTTTTTCAATATTTCCTCGGATATTTCATTTTTCTAGGAGAGGGGTGGGTGCTAACTTCCTACACTTCAACACAGTGACTAAATGAGTAGACCAGCGAAATACTGTGGACATAATATACTTAGACTTCAGCAAGGCATTCGACAAAGTAGACCACAACCTACTTCTTCATAAGCTAGAAAAGAGTGGGATAGGCAACCTCACCACCAGATGGATCCACAACTGGCTGGCAAACCGTACTCAACGAGTAGTCCTTAATGGGTCTAAGTCCACATGGAGAGAAGTAAGCAGTGGGCTACCACAAGGCTCCGGTTTAGGCCCAGTACTCTTCAATATCTTCATAAATGACTTAGATGAGGGAATATAAGGGGAACTTACCAAATTTGCAGATGATACTAAGATGGCAGGAATAGCTAACACCCTAGAAGATAGGCTCAAGATCAAGATGGATCTTGACAGACTTGAACACTGGGCCCTATCTAACAAAATGAAATTCAATGTAGAGAAAAGTAAAGTCCTACACTTAGGTAAGAAAAACCAAAAGTACACATATAAACTGGGTGAAACCAGGCTTAATAGCAGTGACTGTGAGAGGGATCTTGGAGCCTTAGTGGACAACCAGCTAAATATGAGCCAGCAGTGTGCAGCAGCAGCCAAAAAAGCCAATGCAATCCTAAATTGCATTAACAGAGGGATACAATCATGATCAAGTGAGGTACTAATACCATTCTATAAAGCTTTAGTAAGACCACAACTAGAGTACTGCATCCAGTTTTGGTCACCACACTATAAAAAGATGTTGAGACTCTAGAAAAAGTGCAGAGGAGAGCAACCAGGATTATTAGGGGACTGTAGACTAAAACATATGAAGAAAGGTTACAGGAACTGGGCATGGCTAGTCTAGTGAAGAGAAGGACCAGGGGAGACATGATAGCAGTGTTCCAATATTTGAGGGGCTGCCACAGAGAGGAGGGGGTCAAGCTATTTTCCAAAGCACCTGAAGGCCAGACAAGGAATAATGGATGGAAACTGATCAAGGAGAGATTTAACCTAGAAATAAGGAGGAACTTTCTGACAGTGAGAACAATCAACCAATGGAACAGCTTGCCTTCGGAAGTTGTGGGAGCTTCCTCACTTGAGACTTTCAAGAAGAGATTGGACTGCCATTTGTCAGAAATGGTGTAGGATCTCCTGCTTGAGGGGAGGTGTTGGACTAGATGACCTACAAGGTCCCTTCCAACTCTGTTAATCAATTAAATCTGTTAACTCCTGCTAGCTCTCCAGAGGAAAGAGAAGCATTAGAGTCAGGGGTGAAATGCTACTGGTTCAGGCCAGTTCCCCGGTTAGTAGCAAATACTTCCGGTTCTCCGAACCGGTAGTTAAAAATGCTTTTAAAAAGTAAAAAAGTACCTCCTTCCCCACTCCGCGGTGACAGTGCGGAGCGGGGAAGGAGGTAGAAGACGAAGCTTGTCCTCTAGCTCTGGTTTTCTTCGGCTTTTGGTGACCCTTCGAGGCGCAAGAAGTCTGGAGGACTTCGTGGAGAAAGAGAGGCGTCCCGTACGCTGCTGAGGCAGAGGGCTGCTGTCCGGCGGCGAGGGATTTTCTCTCTAACCGGAGACCGAAGCACTCATTCGTGCTCTTGGCATGGCGGGTCTGAAGCTCCAGCGGGTCACTCAATAGAGGAAGCTGAGTATATTGAGCTTTCTACAATCTCCTACCTTAGAGAAGTGCCAGATTCCCAGAAAAGTGGTGCTTTATGAGAAGTGAAAAGTGAAAGCGTGACGGCAACAATGTATCGGCTCTGAATGGGACTAGGCGGCCAGTGAAAGGGAGAGCAGAGAGATACAATAAGACTGTGCCGAAGTGAAAGTGGAGAGTTTTAATTTGGCGGATTATTGAAAGGAGAAGGAGATCAATTGATGTGATTTAAAAATTGGACCAGGGAAAGTTTGGAATTTTGACAATTGAAAATGGAGAGTTGCAACTTGTGGATTATAACTAGAAGTGGAAATTGGAGTTGGAGCTGGAAAAGACGTCCTTGAGGCTAGACTCCATATTGAATGAACTTTTGCTGACTAATAGCTTCTATTACAAAAACTTGGGGAGAAAATCTTCCTTGCTAACTGGACATAATTAAGGTGAAACAAAAAACAAAAAACAATAATAATAATTGTTTCTACTAATGATGAACTGGGAAAAAAGTTTATTTACTTATATAATTTTGAATATAATTAATAAGAATTTGTCTCTGTTGATCTAATCTGCCTCTGCCCTTTGTACCTACCTTTTTTGACTTTTTTCTTCCTCTTTTGCTACATTTATTAACTTTATCTATTTTTTCTTTACTCTATATACAATTATAAGTAAATTTGATTAACTGTTTATTCTCTTCCTCTGGATTTTCCTTTCTTTTTTGTAAAATTATTTGTTAATATGTATTGCATTTAATATATTAGAACTACAATTAGAAATAGAACTATATAGAAATTTAAAGTGATTTATTATTGTTATCTTAGGATTGTACTTTCAGATTGATCTACCATCTTCATTTTAGGACTAAGAGATTTTTGTAATAGATTGTGGTAATAGGTTATAACTCACTTGGTTTAATATATATAGATAACTATAAGATTATACAGCTTAGGAATAGATGTTAAATAATTGAAAAGAAATATTTTTATTTTGTCGGACAATATAGATTATCATAGATTAATAATATTGAATGAGAATTTGGAGTGGAATAGCTCAAATTCTAGGGGAACAAAGTAAAATAATTAATGAAATGTTGACTATAACTACCACATCCCTAAAAGCAGGAAAAAAAGCGGCTTCCAATCCAACTGTATCAACACCTTCCTCATTGAGTCAACGCTCCATAGATGAAATGCTGACTATTGAAAAAGGCAACAGCGCATCTTTGATCCAATCAATGAACACTACTTTAAATATGGTGCAAGAGACTATGTTAAAATTTCAGGAAACAATGTCAGCAAATCAGAAAGAAACAAACATGAACTTTCAAAAATTAGAAGAAAAAATGGAAACAATACAAGGTGCAATTCAAAAAAATGAAATACGAATACAATCAGTAGAAGTTAGATCTGATAAGATGGAAAAAAAGGTAGAAAATTTAGGTCAGAATTTTATGAAAACAAAAAAGGAGCTAGAAAATACAATTATTAATTTGGAAATGGACCATTCATCATTTTACTTGCGCTTTCAAAATGTTACAGAAACAAAAGAAGAAGATTTAGAAGAGCTGATGATTGGAATTGCAGAGATATTACAGAAGGATAAAAATGAGGTGATAAATGAAATTGATGAAACCTACCAGGTATTTACAAACTATGCTAAACGTCATCAGCTCCCTAGGGAAATTCACATGAGGTTTGCAAGGAAAAAAATCAGAGACTTGGTATATATGGAAACAAGAGGGGGGACCATCACATACAAAGAAAGGGAAATAATAGTTCTGAAACAAATCCCGAGAAGTGTGAGGGAATTAAGAAAAGAATATAGATTTTTGGCTAATTTACTGAATAGAAAAAATATTCCCTTCCGATGGTTAACCCCTGAAGGAATGTCTATTTCTTGGGAGGGGAAAAGAATTAAAGTAGAAACAACAGACAGTGCAATGGAAATTTTTGAACAGTTAGGAGGAGTAGAGGGAGACTCCCAGGCAAATGTAAGATCGGAACTAAATATTCAGGAGGGAAGACAGGATTTAGGAGAGGAAGAGGAAAGGGATAAAACTAGAAAAGTAGAAGAACAACCAAAACAAAAAGAAGCCCAAACTAGAGCTCAGAAAGCAAATAAAGTAAATTAACACCGGGAGTAGAGAGGAGAAACAAGAGAACTTAAGGAAAATTCAGTTAATATCTCTTAACATCCAGGGATTAAAGGATACTATTAAAAGGAGGAAAACATTAGCAAAACTACTTAAACAAAAAAAAGATATTGTATGTCTACAAGAAACACATATTAAAGGAAGTGATAGGAAATATTTAGAATATTCAAAATTAGGTAAATTATATACAGCGTCAACAGATAAAAAGAAAAGAGGAGTAGTAACATATATTAAAAAGGAATTTAAAAGTAGAGAAATATATAGCGACCCTAAGGGAAGGATACTAATGGTAGAGGTAGAATTAGAAAACACAATTATTTTGATTGTAAATATCTATGCTCCCAATAAAGAACAAAAAGATTTTTATAAAAAGTTACATACAAAAATATTACAGAGTACAAAAATATATGTATAATTGGGGATTTTAACGGGATAATCGACGGGATTAAAGACCATGCAGGGGAGAAAAAGAAAAAACAAACTACACTACCCAAAACCTTCTTCGAAATGGTGGAAGAATTAAATCTTATGGATATATGGAGAACACACAATCCTAGGGAAAGACAATTCACTTTCTACTCACACCCACATAAAACATATACGAGAATAGACATGGCTTTACTATCAAGTGAACTTAATAAATTAGTACAAAAAGTAGAGATAACACCTAATATTTGGGCAGACCATAGCCCTATTAATATACTATGGAAAAGTACAAGACAAATTAACAGGAGATGGACATTTGATACTCAACTAATACAAGATAGCCACTTCACAAAAATGATAGGAAAAGAATTAGAATTATTTTTATTAGAAAATCAAAAACAACCAACATCTACACAAAACTTGTGGGATACTTTGAAAGCATACTCGAGAGGTTTAATAATATCATATACAGCTAAAAAAAAATAAAGAAAGCAAGCTTACAATGATGCATTAAGAGAATTTAAACAACTGGAAGGTGAAGCACAGGAAAATCCAGGAAATAAAAAGATTGAAGAACTACTAATGCAATCCAAACATAAATTAAATTTGATAGACCAAAGAGAATATGCCAGGAATCTTAAATTTGTAAAACAAACACATTTTGAAAATGCAAATAAACCAGGCAGGTGGCTTGCATATAAGATTAGAAAAGAGAGAGGGAATAGAATAATTCACCAATTAAAAGACAAAATAGGAAATTTACAAAATTCGGAAGAAAAAATAAAAGATATAACAGTAGACTTTTTTTGAAAAACTTTATAAACAGGAGGAAACGGAGATAAATAAGATTGAAGAATATCTTAAACAAACATCTGCCCCTATTATAAGTGAAGAAGATAAGCAAATATTAAACAAAGAAATAACTTTAGAAGAATTAAAAACTGCAATTCAGAAACAAAAAAATAATAAGTCACCCGGTCCAGATGGCCTACCTGCAGAATTTTATAAAATAATTAATGAAACTACACAACAAATACAATTAGAGCTATATAATGAGGTTTCGATTAAAGGGAAGATACCAGAGTCATGGAGAGAGTCACATGTCACCACATTGTTGAAAGAATGTACTGAACCAGATTTGATTCAAAATTATAGGACAATCGCGTTGTTAAATGCTGACTATAAAATTTTTATGTGTATAATGGCGGAAAGAATGAAAAAAGTATTAAATAAAATTATTCATTTTGATCAAAATGGATTTTTACCAATGAGGCAAATTAGGACAAATTTAAGAATTGTGTTAAACGTTTTGGAATATTATGAAGAGCATCCAGAAAGGCAAATTGCCCTTGTCTTTCTGGATGCGCAGAAAGCATTTGACAACGTCGATTGGCAATATATGAAATTATTAATTAAAAAAATTGAATTCGCCGACAAATTTTTAAAAATAATCAAAACAATATACTCTTCCCAATCTGCCAGGGTAATAATAAATGGAAGTGTAACCAAAGTGTTTCAGATACAAAAAGGTGTAAGACAGGGATGTCCAATGTCGCCTCTACTCTTCATACTGTCTTTGGAAATATTACTAAACAAAATTAGGAACAATTCGGACATTAAAGGAACCAAAATTTAAAAAGAAAATTATAAACTGCAAGCATTCGCAGATGATTTAGTATTTTTTTGGGAAGACCCACACGAATCAGGTTTAACTCTACTCAATGAAATAGAAAAATATGGTGTAGTAGCCGGACTAAAGATAAATAAACAAAAAACTAAATTATTAACCAAAAACATGACAAGGAAACAAGAGGGATGATTAGAAAAAGAATTAGGCTTACAAGTAGTGAAGAAAATTAAATATTTAGGTATTAATTTAACAAACAAATGTTCATACATAAAAGAAAATAACTATGATAAACTGATACATCAAATAGAAGTAGATCTCAAAAAATGGGAAAACTTACAAATCTTGTTTCTAGGCCGTATTGCCACTATTAAAATGAACATTTTGCCCAAACTACTATACCTATTTCAGACAATACCAATCAAATTAAATACAATTTTTTTATACATTTGAATAGAATAACTACTAAATTTATCTGGCAACATAAAAAATCTAGAATTAAACTAATAGATTTACAAGACAGTAGGAGTAGAGGCGGCTTTGGACTCCCAGATTGTAAATTATATTACACTGCAGCATCTCTGGTGTGGATAAGAGATTGGATCAATCTAAACAATAACCGTATTTTGACCATAGAAGGCCACGATTTACTTATGGGTTGGCACTCTTGCCTTTGGAATAAAGAGAAGATTTCAAAATATTTTTGGAGAGATATAATTAGAGATGCGCTTATAACAATTTGGCTAGAAATAAAAAGAAAATATTACATTAAAATTCCAAATTGGTTCTCAATAATGGAAGCAATTATATACCCAAACACAATCGATAGGAGTAAAATGGTAAAATATAAAGATATATTAGATGGAACTGGTAAATTAAGAGATAGAGAAGATTTACAAAGACAAAACATAAATATAGACTGGTGGCCTTATGCACGGATAAAATCTTGATACAAGACAGATATTGAAGAATGTGGAATTGAAATGGAAACTAAACCATTAGATAAATTATTGACTGGCCCAGAAAATAAAATTATCTCAAAATTATACAATTATTTACTGCAATATGAAAGATTCGAAGATGTAGTAAAAGGTCCCATGATAGCATGGGCCCAGAATGTTGGACACAATATTCACCTGGCAGATTGGGAACAGATATGGACCAGAAACCTTAAAATATCTAAATCTGTAGCATATAAAGAAAATTTTTACAAAATGAGTTATAGATGGCACTTAGCCCCAATTAGACTTGCTAAAATTTATCCAAATTCGAATCCCACATGTTGGAAATGTAAAAAAAACACAGGGTACCTTCTTTCACATGTGGTGGCTGTGCTCTGAAATGAAAAAATTCTGGAATACAACACACAAATGGTTATTGGAAATAACTAACGAGATGATAGAATTTACCCCAGAATTATTTCTCTTGGGTATATTTTAAAAAGATTATCATAAAAACATTAAGTATCTAGTTCTTCATATTACAACCGCAGCCAGGATAACCTTTGCACAACTTTGGAAAAATGCAGAAACACCACCGGAAAACGTAGTAATTAAAAAAATTTACGGATGTGCAGAAATGGATAGACTTACAATGTATTTAAAGGACCAAAAAGATTCGGAATATTATACTACCTGGGAAAAATGGTATCATTGGGCTAAATCAAGAAAAGAAAGGAAATAGTGAAACCATAAGTAGTAAAATGTAAATATGTAAATAAAAACATATATGTAATTATGATATTGGGATATAGAATCAATTGTAATATGGAAATGTGAAAATGAAAAATAACTTTGTGTGATTGTAGAAATGCTTAAGGAAACATGGTAATTGTTATTTTAAAGAAACGTGTTGAAAATCAATAAAATTTAAATTTAAAAAAAAGTAAAAAAAAAGTTTTCCACGATCACGCAGCACAGCTGATTGTGACAGCTGATGAACTTTTTTTTATTTTTTAAAAGCATTTTTACTACCGTACCTATTCCCCAGAGCTGGTAGTAAAAAATGCTTTAAAAAGTAAAAAAAAGAGTCCTGACTCTCAGCTGTTTGACAATCAGCTGAGAGGGGGATTTAGATTTATTATTAGAGTTGGAAGGGACCTTGTAATTTAATTTAATTTAATTTAATTTAATAGATTTGTATGCTGCCCAACTCCCGGGGGACTCTGGGCGGCTCACAGCATGTCCAAATCCATTACAATAAAACATATAACAATTAAAAAATATATAAGAATTAAAAGAAAATCTCCAACATTCATAACTAAAGGGGGGAGACCCCGAGATAATCTACTCGGTCTCACTTTCACCCTGCCTGCCGGAAGAGCCAAGTTTTTATTACTTTACGGAAGGCCAGCAGGGTGGGGATGGCTCTGATCTCCGGAGGGAGTTGGTTCCATAGGGAGGGAGCTCCCACAGAGAAGGCTCTCCCCCTAGGCCCCGCCAACCGGCATTGTTTGGTCGATGGGACCTGGAGGAGACCAACTCTGTGGGACCTAACCGGTCGTAGGGAGGTATGCGGCAGGATGCGGTCCCGAAGGTAGCCTGGCCCTGAGCCATGTAGGGCTTTAAAGGTAACGACCAACACCTTAAATTGGATCCGGAGACTAATGGGCAGCCAATGCAGCTGGCGGAGAATCGGTGTTACGTGGGTGCATCTGGGTACACCCACCACAGCTCGCGCAGCTGCATTTTGCACCAATTGCAGTCGCCGGACACTCTTCAAGGGTAGCCCCATGTAGAGCGCATTGCAGTAATCCAGCCGTGAGGTGATAAGGGCATGAGTGACTGTGAGAAGTGCCTCCTTCTCCAAGTAGGGTCGCAATTGGTGCACAAGACGTACTTGTGCAAAGGTCCCCCTAGCCACAGCTGAAAGATGTTGTTCCAATTTTAGCTGTGGGTCTAGGAGGACACCCAAATTGCAAACCCGTTCTGAGGGAGCTAATTTCTCCCCCCCAAGAACCAAGGAGGGATAATTGGTCAAGTCCTTAGGAGGCAATATCCACAGCCACTCAGTCTTGTCAGGGTTAAGTTTTAGCCGGTTCTTCCCCATCCAGACCCTAACATCGTCCAGGCAGCGGCCCATTACGTCTACGGCTTCCCCGAATTGAGACGGGGTGGAGATGTACAACTGGGTATCGTCAGCATATTGCTGATACCTCACCCCGTGTCGTCGGATGATCTCACCCAGTGGCTTCATGTAGATGTTAAACAGGATGGGTGAGAGGACCGAGCCCTGCGGCACCCCACATAGTAGGGGGCTAGGGCTCGACCTCTGCCCCCCTGTCAACACCGACTGCGTCCTGTCAGAGAGGTAGGAGGAGAACCACTGTAGCACAGTGCCGCCCACTCCCACCTCGCCGAGACGACGCAGAAGGATACCATGGTCAATGGTATTGAAAGCCGCTGAGAGGTCAAGTAGCACCAGGATGGAGGAATGACCACCATCCTGGGCTCGCCAGAGATCATCCATCAGGGTGACCAAAGCCGTTTCCGTACTGTAGCCGCGCCTGAAACCCGATTGAAAGGGATCCAGAAAATCAGTGTCATCCAACAGCCGTAGGAGTTGGAGTGCCACCACTTCCTCTACAACCTTCCCCGCGAAGGGAAGGTTGGAGACCGGATGGAAGTTCTTTAAATCCGCTGGGTCCAGGGAAGGCTTCTTGAGGAGGGGCCTCACCACCGCAACTTTTAAGGGCCATGGGACGGACCCCTCTCTCAGAGAAGCGTTGACCAACGCCTGGAGCCAGCCACGTGAAACCTCCCTGGTGGCCGAAACCAAGAGGAGGGACACGGGTCCAATGAACAAGTGGCGGAACTCATCGCTCCTATGGCCTTGTCTACATCATCAGGAGTCACCGGTTCAAACTCCTCCCATATAACAGGACTAAGGCCTGCCCCTGTCACCTCGGCCTGTACTGCCCAATCGGAGTCCAGGTCTGTCCGAATCTGAGTGACTTTATCCGCCAGAAACCGAGAAAATTCCTCAGCTCTGCCCTGCAAGGGATCTTCGCCACCCTCCTTGGCTAGGAGGGAGCGGGTCACCCTAAACAGGGCGGCTGGGCGGGAGTCAGCGGACGCAATAAGGGCGGAAAAATGCGAACATTTTGCTGCCCGTATCGCCACTAAGTAAGACGTAATGAAAGTTCTTAAAAGTGTAGGTCATCTAGTCCAACCCCCTGCTCAAGCAGGAGTTCCTACACCATTTGAGACAGATGGCAGTCCAGTCTCCCCTTGAAGGTCGCAAGTGTTGGGGCTCTCACAACCTCCGCTGGCAAGCTGTTCCACTGGTTGATCGCTCTCAAGATCTGTATCAAAATATTCAGATGTTTAATGAAGAAAAATAATAAAAAAAAAATTACAAAAAAAAGGTTTAATAAAACTGCGCAGATACAGCTACATACATTAAAAAAAAAAAGAAAGAGTAGGTTGTGGCCTACTTTGTCAAATGCTTTGCTAAAGTCCAGGTATATTATGTCTACTGCATTTCGCTGGTCTACTAATTTGGTCACAGTGTTTATTTATTTATTTATTTATTTGGTATTCTTATATGCCGCCCAACTCCCGGAGGACTCAGGGCGGCGTACAACAGAGAAAAATACAGAATAACCAATTCATAAATAATATTTAAAAACAATATAAAAGTTAAAAGACTCAATATTTAAAATCAACCCAACAGGCATTCAACAACCATACATACTTGGGGGTGAGCTCGAGTGGATTAAGCTCTACCCCCAGCCTGCAAGAAGAGCCATGTCTTAATGGCTTTCCGGAAGGCCAGCAGGGTGGGGATAGTTCGGTTCTCTGGGGGAAGTTGGTTCCAGAGCACGGGGCCGGCCACAGAGAAGGCTCTCCCCCTAGGGCCCGCCAGCCGGCAGTGTTTGGCCGACGGGACCTGGAGGAGGCCGACTCTGTGGGCCCTAACCGGTCGAAGGGAAGTGTGAGGCAGAATGCGGTCCCGGAGGTAGCCTGGTCCTAAGCCATGAAGGGCTTTAAAGATGGTGATCAACACCTTGAATTGGACCCGGAGACCGATGGGCAACCAATGCAGCTGGCGGAGTATAGGTGTCACGTGGGTGTACCTAGGCACACCCACCACAGCACGCGCAGCCGCATTTTGCACCAACTGAAGTCTCCGGATACTCTTCAAGGGTAGCCCCATGTAGAGCGCATTGCAGTAGTCCAGTCGGGAGGTGACAAGGGCATGAGTGACCGTGAGTAGAGCCTCCTTCTCCAAGTATGGCCGCAACTGGTGCACCAGGCGAACCTGTGCAAAGGCCCCCTAGCCACAGCAGAAAGATGATGTTCCAATTTTAGCTGTGGGTCTAGGAGGACCCCCAAGTTGCGGAGCTGATCCGAGGGGGTCAATTTCACTCCCTCGAAAACCAAGGAGGGACAGTTGTCGTAGTCCTTAGGGGGCAATACCCAAAGCCACTCATTCTTGTCGGGATTAAGTCTGAGTTTGTTCCTCCCCATCCAGATCCTAATGTCGTCCAGGCATCGGCACATTACAGCAACTGCCTCACTGAACTCAGACGGGGTGGTGATGTACAGCTGGGTGTCATCAGCGTACTGGTGGAAACGCACCCCATGTCTGCGGATGATCTCCCCCAGCGGCTTCATGTAAATGTTAAACAGGATGGGCGAGAGAACCGACCCCTGAGGCACCCCACATACTAGGGGCCTAGGGGACAATCTCTGCCCTCCTGCCAACACCGACGGCATCCTATCGGCGAGATAGGAGGAGAACCACCGCAAAACGGTGCCTCCCACTCCCAACTCGCCGAGACAATGCAGAAGGATACCATGGTCGATGGTATCGAAGGCCGCTGAGAGTTCAAGTAGCACCAGGACGGAGGAGTTACCCCCGTCTTGGGCCCGCCAGAGATCATCCATCAGCGCGACCAAGGCAGTTTCAGTACTGTAGCCGCGCCTGAAACCCGACTGATAAGGATCTAGATGGTCTGTTTCATCCAGAAGTCGTAGAAGCTGAGTAACCACCACCTTCTCCACAACTTTCTCTAAAAAAGGTAAGTTGGAGACCGGACGATAGCTCTTCAAATCAGCTGGATCCAGGGAAGGCTTCTTCAGGAGGGGTCTCACCACCGCAGCTTTTAACGACTGCGGTACGGATCCCTCCCTCAAAGAAGCGGTGACCACCGCCTGGATCCAGCCGCGTGTCACCTCCCTGCTGGCCGAGACCAACCAGGAGGGGCACGGGTCCAATAAACAGGTGGAGGTACCCATCGCCCCCACAGCTCTGTCCACATCCTCGGGAGAAACAGGCCCAAACTCTTCCCATAACGGTGGACTAAGACTAGCCCCTGTCAACTCTATGGACTCTGCCCAGCCAGAGTCCAGGTTCAACCGAATCTGAGCGACTTTATCCGACAGAAACTCTGCGAATTCCTCAGCTCTGCCTTGTAAGTGTTCCTCGCTCCCCCCTTTGGCAAGGAGGGAGCGAGTCACCCTAAACAAGGCGGCTGGGCGAGAATCTGTGGACGCAATAAGAGCGGTAAAATGGGATCGTTTTGCCGCCCTTATCGCCACTAAATAAGATCTGATGTAAATTCTTAATAGTGTTTGGTCGGATTCGGTTTTGCTGGCCCTCCAGCAGCGCTCCAGACGTCTCTTCTGGCGTTTCATCTCCCGGAGCTCCTCGGTAAACCAGGGAGCTTTCCGGGATCCACTGCCACGGAGAGGTCGCTTAGGCGCAATTCGGTCTAAGGCCCCTGATGCTGCGATGTTCCAGGCAGCCACCAGGGAGTCAGCCGAATTGTGTACCAGGGTTTCAGGTATTTCCCCAAGTTCCCTCTGGAATCCTTCCGGTTCCATTAGGCGCCTGGGGCGGAACCACCTAGTTGGTCCCGCCTCCCTGCGGGGGAGGAATGGGGCTGCGAAATCCAACCTCAGTAGGAAATGATCTGACCATGACAGTGGGGTGATGACTATGTCCCTTATCTTCAGATCATCTCTCCACTGCCCTGAAAGAAACACTAGGTCGAGCGTGTGACCGCCCTCATGAGTCGGACCCTGGATTACTTGGGTCAGGTCCATGGTTGTCATGGAATCCATGAACTCCTGAGCTACTCCAGAGGTTTCGCCAGCAGATGGCAAGTTGAAGTCCCCCAGGACCATAAGCCTAGGGAACTCAACTGCCAAGCCGGCTACTGCCTCGAGCAACTCAGGCAGGGCCTTACTTACGCAGCTGGGAGGCAGGTACGTTAAGAAAAGGCCCACCTGAACCCCTAAGTCCAACTTCAGAAGAAGCGTCTCACACCCAACAATCTCCGGGGCAGGGATCCTACGAGGATGCAGATTTCTGCACGCTATTATTGCCACTCCTCCCCCCATTCCCTGGGGTCGGGAATGATGCTGCACCGAGAAACCGGCTGGGCATATCTTGGAGAGAGCTACTCCCCCCTCCTGCCCCAGCCAGGTCTCGGTAACACACACCAGGTCTGCCCCCTCCTCTGTGATTAAATCACGTATCAGGGGGGCTTTGTTGATAATTGACCTGGCATTGAGCAGCAGCATCCTGAGCCCAGGGCTCTGAAGACCCTGGTTGCCAGGTATCCGGGTTGAGCAAGATGGAACCGGATCAGAGGGGCCGGAACAAGGGATCGCTTGTAAACAGCGAGGTCTTATTCCCCGAGAGCGGCCCTCCCCTCTGCTCCCGCCATATCTGCCTCTTCCCATTATGACCGAGATGTTCCGGCTCTCGCTCCCACCAGAGACCCCCTCCCCCCCCCCCGCTGGTCCCCCTCCCTTCCTGCAGGTCATCCATACCATTCTCACTAGTCGCTGGACACATATACATCCCTATCACTCATCCACTTATATAATCAGACAAGTGTTGAAGAATGAAATGAGGTTGGTTTGGCATGACTTGTTCTTAACAAATCCGTGTTGGCTGTTGGTTATTACTTGGTTTGTTTCTAGATGATGGGAGATCTGGTTTTTAATTATTTTTTCCAGTATTTTCCCAGGTATTGATGTTAGGCTGATTGGTCTGTAGTTTCCTGGGTCTGTTGTTTTTACCTTTTTTGTAGATGGGGACGACGTCAGCTCTTTTCCAGTCCTCAGGGAGTTCCCCTGCGTTCCAGGATTTGTGGAAGATGTGGTGCAGTGGTTCCGAAATGACTTCTGCTAGTTCTTTTAGGACTCTGGGGTGTAATCCGTCTGGTCCTGGTGCTTTGTATTCATTAAGTTCAGATAGGTGATCTCTTACTGTATTTTTGCTTAGGTTGAGTCTTGCTTCGAATCTGTTTTTTATATTTGTGTTGCTGGGTAGTTGAGCTGCAGTTTCCTTTTGTGTGAAGACTGATGAGAAGAACGTGTTCAGTAGCTCTGCTTTGTGTGTGTTGTCTGTTACTTCTTTGCCGTCTTCTCTCTTTAGTGGACCAACTGTTTCTTTGATTTTTTTCTTGTTGTTTATGTGTTGGAAAAAGCTTTTTTTGTTGTCTTTGACTTTTGTTGCGAGTCTTTGTTCGTTCTGGGCCTTTGCTGTCCTGACTGTTTCTTTACAGATTCTGGCTGTCTGTTGGTACTCTGCCTTGGTTATGTGCCCCTCTTTCCATTTTTTGTATTTATCTTTTTTTTCATTCAGTTTATCGGTGAGGTCTTTGTTTAGCCATGCTGGTTTCCTTTTGGATTTCTTGTTTTTCTTCCTCATCGGTATTGTGGTGTTCTGGGCTTTTATGATCGTGTTTTTTAGGATCTCCCAGGCTTCTTGAGTTGTTTTACCCTTTAGTACTTTCATCCAAGGGATCTTCCCCAAGTTTTCTCTGAGTTTATTGAAGTCGGCTTTTTTAAAGTCTGGGATATAGGTGTCGTTATGTTCAGTTATTTGTGTTTGCTTTATGGTGAATTTTAGTATTACGTGGTCACTCTTGCCCAGTGTTCCCGCAGCTTCAACTCCTTCTATTGTTTCTTCTCTGTTTGTAAGTATTAAATCCAGTATGGCTGCCCCTCTAGTTCCCTCCTCCACTTTTTGGACAATGAAGTTGTCAGCTAGGCTGGTTAGGAATCTGTTAGATTTCTCACTTGGTGCTGAGTTGGTTT
Source organism: Diadophis punctatus similis (assembly GCA_023053685.1). NCBI lineage: Eukaryota > Metazoa > Chordata > Lepidosauria > Squamata > Dipsadidae > Diadophis > Diadophis punctatus. The sequence continues at coordinate 778,744 of JALIGW010000085.1, forward strand.
TCCAGTTGATATCCGGGTAGTTGAAGTCTCCCATTATTACAATGTTGTTTTTCTTGCATATGTTCTTTAGCTGGTTGGTAAATAGGGTGTCCATTGTTTCTGTTTGGTTTGGTGGTCTGTAGTATACTCCTATAGTTGTGTCGTTCTTTTTTTCTTTTATGTTGACCCATATGCATTCTAATGGGTTTTCTTCCTTGGTTACTTGGATCATCAGAACCTTTTTTTTTTACTTTTTTAAAGCATTTTTAAAAACTACCTATTCGCTGGAACTGTGACTCTGTGAGGTTCCTGCTTTGTTGCAGGGGCCATTTTGTGTGAAGTCCAGCTGCTTTTGCATTGTGTGTGAGTCAGTTGTGTAGGAGTCAGTTGTGTAGCTTTTGTGTTATTTTTGTGTAAAGTGTGATAGTTGGTTTTTGAGCTCTTTGTGGCTCTGTGAGGTTCCTGCTTGTTGTTGCAGGGGCCATTTTGTGTGCTTTTGCATTGTGTGTGAGTCAGTTGTGTGACTTTTGTGTTATTTTTGTGCAAAGTGTGATAGTTGGTTTTTGAGCTCTCTGTGACTCTGTGAGCTTCCTGCTTGTTGTTGCAGGGGCCATTTTGTGTGAAGTCAGCTGCTTTTGCATTGTGTGTGAGTCAGTTGTGTAGCTTTTGTGTTATTTTTGTGTAAAGTGTAAAAGTTGGTTTTTGAGCTCTTTGTGGCTCTGTGAGGTTCCTGCCTGTTGTTGCAGGGGCCATTTTGTGTGCTTTTGCATTGTGTGTGAGTCAGTTGTGTGGCTTTTGTGTTATTTTTGTGCAAAGTGTGATAGTTGGTTTTTGAGCTCTCTGTGACTCTGTGAGCTTCCTGCTTGTTGTTGCAGGGGCCATTTTGTGTGAAGTCAGCTGCTTTTGCATTGTGTGTGAGTCAGTTGTGTGGCTTTTGTGTTGTTTGTGTGTGAAGTGTGAAAGTTGGTATGTACTGGTTTGTTTTAATTCAAAGTAATGAAAGGCCAAGAGGCAACATGGTGTTGCACTGGAGATATGAAAACCATCCACTGTTCCATCCCATTCTTCTTTAAGTAAGTTGCTTCCCATCAGTCTATAATCCTCAAGAATGCTAAGCTTGGGCAGTTTTGATTTTGGAGGAAGGGAGTGGCACCCCAACCGTACAGATTTTTAAATTTTGTTTTCTCAATAATTTCTGGATTTCTGCAAACTTCAAGAGGATTTCTGGATGGAGCCGTGGTGGCGCAGTGGTTAGAATGCAGCATTGCAGGCTAATTCTGCTGACTGCCGTCTGCCAGCAGTTCAGCAGTTCGAGTCTCACTGGCTCAAGATTGACTCAGCCTTCCATCCTTCCGAGGTGGGTAAAATGAGGACCCAGATTGTTGGGGACAATATGCTGACTCTGTAAACCGCTTAGAGAGGGCTGTAAAGCACTGTGAAGCGGTATATAAGTCTAAGTGCTATTGCTGTTATTATTTGGGTGATGTCAACTGTAGCATATTTGCTCCTAGCTGGACCATTGAATAGTTGAGTTTCAGGGCTGCGGAAACCCAGCTATTCTTTTAGTATGTTCAATCAGGACAACACATCAGCCCTAATGTAGGTGTATCGTACTGTACACACATGTATGAGTCTCTTAAGGAGACGCAGAAAACTACAAATATACAAATACCGGTATAAGTGGCCAGTGATAGCCTTTAAGAGCAGTCAGGAGAGAGTCCACTGGTGGTTGACTCCTGGTTGTTGATTCTGTTTGGGAAGCAGGAAAACAGCATTGAAAAATGGAAATGTGGGAGGCTGCCTTATATAAAATCAGCACACCGAGGTTATTTACGCAGCTCCAGAAACCCTGGTTGGCAGCTGCAATCCCAGGTTTCTGGCAAGGCTCCTCTCATTCTTGCTTCAAGAGCCCAGAGACTGAATTTGGGACTTTTTAAATGGAAAGTATGTTCTGCTACAGAAGTATAAGCCTTTCACTAAGCAAACTCTTTATACTAAATTCAGCTATTCATCTAGTTCTCAGCAGTCCACTTTAATCTTCCATATTTTCTGCTACCAGCAATTGAACCTAAGTCCTTTGTTGGAAGGAAAATCCATCTCATTCAGTTCCAAGCTGGGAGAAAGATGCTGGAAACAACATGGAGGCTGATTTAATTTAATTTTAATTTAATAATAAAATTTCTATGCCGCCCAACTCCCAGGGGACTCTGGGCGGCTAACAACAAGTAAAAACATATAATCAAATAAGAAAAACAATTTAAAAACATATTAAAATACAATCCATATCAAAAAAGATCTTTCAATCACACATACATACATGGGCCGATCTAAAAAGACCTTGTCGAAGGGTCATTGGCCCCAGGCCTGCCGGAAAAGCCATGTCTTAACGGCTTTCCGGAAGGCCAGTAAGGTGGGGGTAATACGGATCTCGGGAGGTAGTTGGTTCCAAAGAGTCAGAGCAGCTACAGAGAAGGCCTTCCCCCGTGGGCCCGCCAGCCGACATTGTCTAGCTGACGGGACCTGAAGAAGGCCGACCCTGTGCGATCTCACTGGTCATTGGGAGGAATGCTGTAGAAGGTGGTCATGCAGATAAACTGGTCCTGAGCCACGTAGGGCTTTAAAGGTAAGAACCAACAACTTAAATTGCGTCCAGAGACCAATCGGAAGCCAGTGCAGCTGGCGAAGGATGGGTTTAGTGTGGGTGTATCTTGTAGCGCCCACCACAGCTCGCACAGCTACATTCTGGACTAACTAGTCTCCGAACACTCTTCAAGGGTAGCCCCATGTAGAGCGCGTTGCAATAATCAAGCCGTGAGGTGATAAGGGCATGAGTGACCGTGAGTAGAGCCTCTTGATCCAAGTAGGGCTGCAATTGGTGCACTAGGCGAACCTGTGCAAAGGTCCCCCTAGCCACAGCTGTCAGATGTTGGTCTAATCTCAGCTGTGGATCTAGGAGGATGCCCAAATTGCAAACCCGTTCTTAGTGGATTAAATTTTCTCTCCCCAGAACCACGGAAGGACGATCTACATGGTCCTTTGGAGGCAATATCCACATCCACTCGGTCTTGTCTGGGTTAAGTTTGAGCCTGTTGACTCCCATCCAGACCCTTACATCGTCCAGGCACCGACCCATCACGTCCACCGCTTCACTGAATTGACATGGGGTGGAGATGTATAACTGGGTATCATCAGCATATTGCTGGCACCTCACCCCATGCCGTCGGATGATCTCACCCAGTGGTTTCATGTAGATGTTAAATAAGAGGGGAGAGAGGACTGAGCCCTGAGGCACCCCACAAATGAGGGGCCAAGGGGTCGATCTCTGCCCCCCTGCCAACATCGACTGTGACCGGCCAGAGAGATAGGAGGAGAACCACCGTAAAACGGTGCCACCCACTCCCAACTCCCTTAGTCGGCACAGAAGGATACCGTGGTCAACAGTATCGAAAGCAGCTGAGAGGTCAAGTAGCACCAAGATGGAGGGAAAACCCCCATCTCGGGCTCGCCAGAGATCATCCATCAGCATGACCAAAGCAGTTTCCGTGCTGTAGCCAGGCCTGAAACCCGATTGAAAAGGGTCTAGATCAGGGGTGAAATCCTCCCGGTTCGCCCGGGCCAGTCCTTTGGCGTATAGCCGATGGAACTGGCGGCGGTCGCGGCGCGGAGCTTCTCCCGCCCGCTTTCCCGGCCCGGCTGAACGCCGCCATTCGGGTTATTTTTCCCTCTGTGCATGCGCGCGCATGCACAGAGGGAAAAATAACCCGAATGATTGTGTTCAGCCGGGCCGGGAAAGCGGTGATTGTGTTCAGCCGGGCCGGGAAAGCGGGCGGGAGAAGCTCCGCGCCGCGACCGCCGCCAGTTCCATCGGCTATACGCCGAAGGACTGGCCCAGGGAAACCGGGAGGATTTCACCCCTGGTCTAGATAATCCGTTTCCTCCAACAACCATTGGAGCTGGAGCACCACCACTTTCTCAACAACTTTACCCACAAAGGGTAGGTTGGAGACTGGACGAAAGTTCTTAAATTCTGCTGGATCCAGGGAAGGCTTCTTGAGGAGGGGTCTAATCACCGCAACCTTCAATGGCTGCGGGACAGACCCCTCTCTCAAGGAGGTATTAATCAAAACCTGGAGCCAGCCTCGTGTCACCTCCCTGCTGGAGGAAACCAGCCAGGAGGGGCACGGGTCCAATAAACAAGTGGAGGAGCTCATCTCTCCAATAGCCTTGTCCACTTCCTCAGGGGTCGCGGGCTCAAATTCCTCCCATATAATAGGACTAAGATCTGCCCCTGTCATCTCGGCCTGAATTGCCCAATCAGAGTCCAGGTCCATCCAAATCTGAGCGACTTTATCCGACAGAAACTGCACGAATTCCTCAGCTCTACCCTGTAAAGGTTCCTCCTTTCCCTCTATGTTAAGGAGGGAACGAGTTACCTTAAACAGGGCGGCCAGGCGCGAATCTGCGGATGCAATAAGATTGGAAAGAAAGTTTATTGAACAGAACCACAAAGACGGTGTGCAGTTCTGGGTCAGCTGAACAACTAGCTAGATGAGTGCCAGGATTTTATACAGGTCCTGAAATGCTGCTGGGGTGTGTGTGTGTGCAATGTCTGAAATGCCCTTAGGAAATTGTGCAATGTAGTGAGCTCTGTGTCTTCTGCTAAATAGTAGTGGGTTAATCCTAAATGGTCATGTCATTTCCAAGGGTTGCTTCCTGAACCTACCTTAGCTCTTAGTTTTGTGCATACAGGGTTTGTGAGGCCAAATTGAGGTTAGCCAGTGTGCAATCCAGGCTATTAATATTTTTGAAATTGCACACAATGAACCCTGGGACTCCTTCTAATGAGACCACCAGTGCAACATATTCTGCCTTACTGGGCAACTGTGCATGTTAAGGAGTTATTGTGCTGTTAAGCACATACACAGTGAAATGTGTTGTAGTTATGGTGTTGCAGTTTGATATGAATGCTATTCAGTCAATAAACAGAATATCTTTAATATGTACAAAATAGTTTTTACTTGAATAGTAGCAAAGTTAAATAGGAAGTCCAAGTCATACACAGTTATTCAGTCAATGTGAAGTTTCTTCTTCTTGCCTATCTTTGTTTTAACTCACAAACAAACATTACAGCTATCACTTAATTCTATACTATCACAGATAGTTACTCTTCTTTTCACAGCAATTTCACATAGCCATAAAGTAATCTACTCATCAGTAAAGCAGCACAGAGAGTTTTCAATCCGGAACACACCGTCAAACACAACCACCAACCATAAACCATTAACCACATTGAGCATGCTCTCCTGCTTGCTTATATAGTAATCATCCACAATGCATTTAAAGCAATATACACATAACAATGATTTGTGGCTTAATCATATATTAACACACCCAATCGTTTGAACAGGGTTCTAACATTCTCCCCTTTGGGTTGTTAATATATAACTTACAATCTTACAATCTTAGATTATAACTGTCGTGCCAAGGTCGACATATGCACCTTGGTGGGAGGGAGAGACACTGGACGGGGGATGGATGGTTGCCAACACAACAAACTCTTATCAGCAGTTCAATGCCTGACGCCGGTGATTAACGTCCTGTTACATGAGACGCTGAGAAAGCCAAGCACAGAGAAACGCTGCCACCGGAAGAGACAATCTAAGCCAGGAATACAAAAAGTATGCGGATAAACGCCGAAGGGATCATAAACCATTCCAGATCGGGGATAGGGTGTATTTATCAACTAAATATCTAAAACTTCAAATACCTAGTAAACAACTAGGTCCTAAGTATCTCGGCCCATTCCCAATCACTCAGGTGATTATTCCTGTAACGGTAGCATTGAAATTACCACCCTTATTAGGGAAGGTGCATCCCGTTTTTCACGTTAGTCTCCTTAAACCTGTAGGAGTAACTCGGGACCTACCAACAACCCCTGGTCTCCTATATAGGGACCATTACGAGGTAGCTGAAGTCCTTGACTCCAGACTATTTCGAGGCAACCTCCAATATCTGGTGTATTGGAAAGGATATCCGATTACGGAGGCTACCTGGGTGGCTGCGCATGACATACAAGCTGAACGATTATTAAGGCGATTTCATCGAAAATATCCACACAAACCAGGTCCCAATCAGGATTATTCAAATGTGGCTAACCCTTTTGCTTTATCCCCTGCAGGTGGACTCCTGGTAGAGGGGAGCCACCTGTCGTGCCAAGGCCGACATATGCACCTTGGTGGGTGGGAGAGCCACTGGACGGGGGATGGATGGTTGCCAACACAACAAACTCTTATCAGCAGTTCAATGCCTGACGCCGGTGATTAACGTCCTGTTACATGAGACGCTGAGAAAGCCAAGCACAGAGAAATGCTGCCACCGGAAGAGACAATCTAAGCCAGGAATACAAAAAGTTGAAGTCCTTACTTTGAAAGTGTCTTGAAGTCATTAACGCACAGGTCTGACTTAGCCAGTCCGACAATAACCTTCACAACTTTCTTTATGTCTATCAGCAGTTTGCGCTTTCGTAAAATGATCTGCTAAATTACATTCACTAGTACAATACTCTAGTTTAATCATTTTCCTCTGTACACATTGTCTAACATTAAGATATCTAAGATCTGTATGCTTTGATCTCGTTCTAACACCAATATTTGTTGCCATATTAATTGCTGCTTGATTGTCTTCAAATACACATATTGGTTCATTTACAACAATCCTCAAATCTTTACATAATTGTGAAAAATAAATAAGCTCTGTACATAATAGTGATAAACATGAAAATTCGGCCTCCATGGTAGACAAACTTATGTGCTTTTGTCTTATTGACCTCCAACTAATCAACATGTTACCTAATAATATAGCAATCCCTGAAGTTGACTTTCGTGTTATCCTGTCAGTTGCAAAACTTGCGTCTGCATAGGCCTTTAAATCAAGTTCTGACCTTGGCTCTAAATACATTGCATTATACATTGTATGTTTTAAATATCTTAATATACGCTTTGCTGCATTCCAATGTCGTTCACACGGTTCTGAGTTGTACCTTGCCAACTGATTTACGCTATACGATATATCTGGCCTTGACCAGTTTGCCAAATACGATAAACTACCAATTAGTGCTTGATATATGTTACTATCAAACTTTGAATCAGTTACCTCACTATGCTCAAATTCAGTACTCAGGAGTTTTTGCTTCTTTACAACTATCCATATTCTAGCGCTTCAATAAACTATTTATTTTCTGAACCTGTGATATTTTAAATCCTTTACTGGTTCTAGTAACATCTAGACCTAAATAATGCTTTATTTCACCCAAATATCTGATCCTAAATTTATCTTTCAGTTTATCTACAATATCCTTTACTATATCTTCTGATTTAGCAATAATTGCAATATCATCAGTAAACAATAATATAAAGTGATATCACCATCTTGTTCTTTCTTAAATAGACATGGATCAGCCAAACCTGCATTAAACCCTAATCTTTCCAATTCTTTGGTAATGCATTGGTTCCATTCAAAACCAGCCTGCTTCAAACCATACAAGCTTTTATTTAATTTCCAATAACCTTTACCATTACTATTTAATCCTTGTGGTTTTCTCATTATATATCTCATGCTGTAACTTAGCATGTAAATATGCCGTATCAACATCAACATGATGTACCACACTATTATTTCTAGCTGCCCACACCAATGCTGCCCTCAACGTGCTCGCCTTCAGACTAGGAACGAAAACTTCATCGTAGTCTGTTATACTCTGACCGAATCCCTGAGCAACCAATCTTGCCTTGTGGGTTATAGTGCCATCACTGGCTGTCTTTAACTTAAAAACCCATCTGCAGCCTATAGCTTTATTTCCTTGTGGCAAACTAACATCCTCATATACATCAAGATCCTTCAAAGACTTCAATTCCTTATTTATTGCTTCTTTCCAAGCAATTTGTTCCTTCTCAGAATATAACTTAATCTCATCATAGTTAGAAGGTTCTGGACTTATTTCACAAACAACATTTGCCCGATACCTATCAGATGACCTTCTTACTCTAGTCCCTCTTCTAGGCAAAGGAATACTATTAGTAGCAATATCCTCATCTTTAACTTCTAACTTTACCTCCCCTATCGGAGATCTCTCTTCATCTAATAAATCCTCCTCTTCTGGTGATTCTACCTCTTCTATATTACTCTCCAAATACTTCTTAGGAGTAATATCTTGTTGGAACAATGGAGTTTCTAACACAACACTATCTTCCTGCTCCAATTTCTTCCATCCCACATGTTTCATGAATTTGGCACTTGCACTTTTATAAGTATTTCTGGTGCCTTTATCCCAGAATCTAAAACTTTTATGATTTTTACCATAACCTACAAAATACATTAGTTTTGCCCTATGTTGTCCTTTCTTTCTAACTTGTGTTGGAATATGCACCCAAGCCGGTGCTCCAAATACATGCAAATAATCCAATTCAGGTTTCCTACCAAACCATCTTGTAAAAGGTATCTCGCCTGTCATAGCATTGTTAAGTATATGGTTAGCGCACATAAGAGCCTCTCCCCATAAATTATCAGGCAAACCAGAATCATTAATCATTGTCCTTATCATTGCCTGCAACGTTTGTCCTCCATAAGAGTTATGTTCTGGCCGATAAGGAGCTGAACATTTGTGTTCTATCCCTGCTCTTGCTAACAAATTAACAAACCTACTATTAGTGAATTCCATGCCGTTATCTGTTACTACACATACTAACTTATTCTTCTGTTTCCTCTCTACAAACTTTATCCAATTAGAGAAATGTTGATAAGTTTCTATTTTGCTTTTCATTACATAGCAAAAACCATATCGAGAATAATGATCAACAATACTAAGAATATAGTTAGCTCCACCTAAACTTGGTTTCTTAGGTCCTATTAGATCAACAAACACTACATCTAATGGTGCTGTTGTTTTGAAACCATTATACCTATTAGCAGAAGTAACCTTGCTTTTTTCTTGATTACAGGCATTGCAATTCAGATACTTAGTACATGGTTTTATTTTAATTCCTTTAGCCAATTCTGCAGTTTTCTGTAACAATTTAAAATTCAAATGCCCCATTCTTCTGTGGAGTAAATGTATGCAATTGTTATGAGGTTGTTTGTTCTCAAAAACCGAATTAGCTTTTTCTACTGGGTTTTCATGCAGTATATATAGACCATTTTCTAATCTAACTATAACATTGTTACCTTCTTTCTGAATTGTACATTTATCATCCATAAATGTTACACTGTATCCTGCTTTGACCAATACTTGCACAGATAATAGATTATAAACCAATCTTGGCATATATAACATTGGCAGTTTGTTATTGATTCCTGAACAATATGCATTTCCTTCACCATTTCCTTTCATCTTCCAACCGTTTGCTAACGCAACATATTGACTACTTTTCTGCATCTTTACAAACTTTTCCTTATTGTTTGTTATACAGTTAGTAGCCCCACTATCTATAACCCATAAATCATGGTTTATCTTATTAGTTACGTTATGCATAGTCAAACTAACATTTTTGCGTTCTCTCTGATCATTTCTGATATTCTGCTTTCTATTCTTTCTACAAAACTTGGCTATATGTCCTCTAGCCCCACAAGTAAAACATTTCCTAACAAAATAAACATTAGGAACATTAGAAGATGTCTTCTCTTCATCTTGTGGATGTTTTGTTCTCATCAATTTTCTGTCTTCTCGTCTTCTGGACTCCTCAAGTAGTCTTCCAGTTACGTTAGGTATTGTCAATTCATCCCTAGTCAAAACCTCGAAGGAAGAAACATAGTCATCATAGCTATCGTCCAGTGAGGACAGAATTATGTACACCTGCTGTAACTCTGTATAAATCAGTTCTTTTTCATGCAGTTCCTGAAGAATCTTCTTCATATTCTCCAAATGAGTGAGCATATCGCCTCCTTTCATTAAACGAGTTTGAAAAAGTTTTCTTGTTATATGAATGTGTGCACCAACACTATCCCTTACATAAATCTTTTTCAATATGTCCCAACACTTTGCAGCTTGTTCTTCTCCACGAATATGGACAAGTTGCTGGTCATTTAGTGTTAGTCCAATTATACTTAAGGCTCTATCATTGTCTCGTTTAAATTCAGCTAGCTTCTTCGCGTCTTCATCTTTTTTTTATTGAAAAGTTTTAAAAGTACAAAGTACATACATTTTTCTCTTTTCTCCCGCCCCCCTTCCCCCCTCCACCCTTCCCCCCCTACTCACCCTTCCCCCCACCCACCCCCCGGACTTCCCAGAAAAAGCACAAGGTATAATTTCAAAAAAAATAAAGTATAAAACTACAAAATACTAAAAGAAAATTATTAGTTCAAAAATATCTTTTCCATTCTTAACTCTTTGTTACTCCAAAAACTTGAAAGTATAATCTAAAATTTCTCAAACATCTAACATTAATAAACTGTTTGGGTTATCTTAATCTGATACTTTTTCTGAATATATTCAGTCCACCTACTCCATTCCAATATATATCTTTCATTTGAGTGGTCCTTAAGATATGATGAAATCTTGGCCATTTCAGCCAGATGTGTCACTTTCAATGTCCATTCTTCAATTGTAGGTATATCTTCCTTCTTCCAGTATTGTGCCACCAATAACCTGGCAGCAGTTATAAAGTTCAAAACCAACTTAGTCTCTATAACAGAACAATCCGTAATTATTCCCAGCAAAAAAAACTGTGGTGTGAACTTAATCTTTTTCTTTAAAATATTTTGTATAATCCACCAAATTTTTATCCAAAAAGCCTTAATTTTTTTACAAGTCCACCATATATGAAAATATGTAGCATCCTCACATTCACATCTCCAACATTTAGGATGTAAATTTGGGTACATACAAGCTAGTTTTTTGGGGTCTAAATGCCATCTATAAAACATTTTATAAAAATTTTCTCTTAAATTTTGAGCCTGTGTAAATTTAACATTTCTAACCCATATCTTTTCCCATGTTTCCATCATTATAGGTTCTCCAATATTTTGAGCCCATTTTATCATACAATCCTTAACTAGTTCTGTTTCTGAGTCTAATTCCAATATAATATTATACAATCTTTTTATATGCATTGGGCCCTTATCTTTTATTTGTACAATCAGATTATCCTCATTTTTCAAAATACCAGTTTTTTGATCGTCTCTCCATCTAACCTGTAGTTGTCTATATTGAAACCATGTTCTGATTATTCCTTCCTCTCTTAATTTCTCAAACGGTTTTAATTGAAATGAAATTCCTTCTTCAGAGAGAAATTCTTTATATGTAATCTTATCTCATTTTTGTTCCAAATTTTTGTTTTCTATCGCGTGTCTGGGTACTGTCCATAAAGGTAACTTATCATTTAATTTACATTGGTACCTTTTCCAGACATGCAATAAAGCATTTCTTAATATATGGCTCTTAAAAGCTTTATCTACTTTTTTATCATATACTAAGTAGGCATGCCACCCATATAACAAACCATATCCCTCAATATTTAATACCCTCTCTTCCGTTAGATTAATCCAATCCGTGATTGCTGAGAGAACTGCTGCTTCATAATACAGTTTTAAATTAGGCATTTTTAATCCACCTCTTTCGCGTGTATCCTGCATAATCTTCTGGTTTACCCTTGGCTTCTTCCCTGCCCAAATAAATTTATTTATACCCTTTTGCCACTCCTTTAAATTTTCATCTTTTTTGAGTATTGGTATCATTTGAAAGAGGAATAAAAATCTTGGTAAGACATTCATTTTGACTGCAGCTATCCTACCCAGCAAAGACAATTGTAGTTTCCCCCAGTTTTCCATATCTTTCTGTATTTTTAACCAGAGTGGTTCATAATTATATTGATATAGTTTTGTATTTTGTATTTGTGGACATAATATAAACCCCTAAATATTTAATCTTTTGGACTATCTCAAAACCTGTTACCTTTTCTATTTCTTCTTTTTGGTTTCTTGTCACATTTTTAGCTATTATTTTTGTTTTAGCTATATTTATTTTAAAACCAGATACTTGTCCATATGAGTTAATTGTATCCATCAAAATTCTAATAGATTGTAATGGTTGAGTCAAAGTAAGTAACAACCAGTCTTCATCTTTTGTTGGATCCCAACCTGTTGTATCCGGTGGATTTGTTATCAAAGACCATAAGCCTTCATTTCTCAAAAGTAGGCTACAATTTGTAGACCAAGTAGCATAGTTAGTGCCATCCAGCCGGGTTATCATCGATAGATACGTTGACTTTGCTTGAGCCATTTTTGCTGTAATACTTCTTAAACTTTCTGTTAATATTGAAACTGAATTTTCACATTCAATATCTTTTTACTTGCAACAAACCACTATCTCTACTCCTTAGAAACTCACTGGGCCCATAACCAATGTTAAGGAGTTATTGTGCTGTTAAGCACATACACAGCGAAATGTGTTGTAGTAATGGTGTTGCAGTTTGATATGAATGCTATTCAGTCAATAAACAGAATATCTTTAATATGTACAAAATAGTTTTTACTTGAATAGTAGCAAAGTTAAATAGGAAGTCCAAGTCATACACAGTTATTCAGTCAATGCGAAGTTTCTTCTTCTTGCCTATCTTTGTTTTAACTCACAAAGATTACAGCTATCACTTAATTCTATACTATCACAGATAGTTACTCTTCTTTTCACAGCAATTTCACACAGCCATAAAGTAATCTACTCATCAGTAAAGCAGCACAGAGAGTTTTCAATCCGGAACACACCATCAAACACAACCACCAACCATAAACCATCAACCACATTGAGCATGCTCTCTTGCTTGCTTATATAGTAGCCATCCACAATACATTTAAAGCAATATACACATAACAATGATTTGTGGCTTAATCATATATTAACACACCCAATCATTTGAACAGGGTTCTAACAGTGCAGCATCATTTGTGAGTCACAATCAGGGCTTGGGGTTTGGAGATTTCTTTTCTGCTACTTCTTCAGTGAGGGAATTGCCTGAGGGGGCATGCCCCCTCCCCCATGGAATTGGCAGGGAGGTATGACTGCATGAGCCTTAGTGCCACAGAGCAAGAACCAGCCTAGGGGAAGCTTTATGTGGAGGTAGGTGAAGTGGATAGCCTCAGTCTGAATGGTATATGTGTGCATGCAGCTACTTCTACAAGACAGGCAATGCGAACATCCTGAACAAATTTCCCTCCCACTAGACAGAAGGCCAAGGTGTTCAGGACTTGCTGTGCCAACCACTCCCAAATGCCATCCCTCCACGAATCCATTTAACTAATTACAATGTGAATGAGGCAAAGAAAGAAAACCTTACAGTGAGTTTCCACCCCCCCCATAGTCTTTCCAGCTGTCTTCTGAGACTTTGAAGAGAGTCTTTAGTCTTCACTGGTCCATCTCAGAGTCTTCTCTTTCATGTCTGCTGGGTGGCGTTAGGCTTGGCTTGGTGGTAAGGCCTGTCAGTCTGGCTTGGGAAAGTCTGTTCCATTCTGGTTGGATGGTGACTTTCTAGTGGATGGCTGGATCCAAACCCAATTCCCTGGCTCAAATGAATGGAAGGTCTCCTCTGGAGGCAGTGTCTGGGTCACTGTGATCTGCTTTGTGGAGTGTCTGTGCAGGGCTAAAAGATATGAGAACAGGGGCCCCTCTCCCCCCTTTGTGGGTGATCCTCCCAGGAAAGGCATTTTTGGAGGATAAGAGATGGAGAGGTGGAGTGGGAGTGGATAGATAGCCTGCAGGCAGAGTTTGAGGGGGGAAAACATCAGTACTGCAGTTGTTAAACAGATAAACCAGTCACAACAAAATGGGGACACCACAGATGAGGAAAAAAGAAGCTGGATTCATATGCTTCAGGAAAAGGATGGACAGATAAATTCCCCTTACAAGACATACAGTAAATGAAAACAAACAAACAAGCAAAATATGTTAACTCAAATTAGGGAAGGCATAAATCTTAACAAACATATTACATGGTTGCATAGAAGACAGAGAGAGAAGGGGGGAAAATCAATGTTCATATATATATATATCTTCTTCTTATCAGCCAGGACGGGCAGTCGCCTCTCATCCCAAGCATCGAGTAAGTCTCCTAGTGGGAGCCTGGTTTGTCCCTCAAGCTAGAGCATCCTATGCCTCTCTATTTCCGATTTCCGGGTCCCTTGGCAACTAAGTCTCTTTACAAGCTTCCGTCCCACCTGAGGTTTTCAGACCAAAAATAAGCAAAGGGTCTGGGAGGACTCTGGTTTCCTTCTCAAAGTACTGGCCCCTCCTCCTAGGGAATACCCTTCCCCCTGCCATTATTACAACTATGATGATTGAGGAGGTAAAGGGGGTTTGTGGCCTTCTCTGCATGTTGACACACGGACTGAGAAACGAGGAAAATTATCTTCCTGAGGGAGAGAGACTTTGGAGTCATCAATATCATCTGTGTTGGGAGACCTACATTTTCTCCCCAGAGAACTGCTCCAGTCTGCGACACCATCTGGGTTGGGAAACCTACATCTTCCCCCATACTATAACTTCGACTGACCGAGGGGAGGTTTCCATCTGGCTGCAGATCCTTCTTCTCCCTGTTACCAGGTGGGATATTTCGGCAATGTTTGACTCGCCTGCCTTTGGGCTGTTCCATCTTCTGCTGCCTGACTCTGACATCATAGCAGAAATTGGATTGGTGCACCTATATAGAGTCCCAAGGGAACAAAGATTTTACACTACCCTTGATACTGTGTCATCTAAGGGAGTCGAAGACATTAACATTATAAGACTTAACCATCAGTTGTTGGTCAGTAGAGAAAGAACCACGGCTTCTAGACTTTTATATTTAATATCAGCCAGTCTTTATATTAACTCCTTAATATAAACCCCGGGGGAGAGTATCTGTGAGCATGTTTATGGATGGATGGTATGAATAAATGTGTGTGGTTTAATTGTATGAGTATATGAGTGAGCTGGGTGGTTGGACCCTGCCCCCCTCTGCTGAGTGTGGAAACAGAAGCGGAGGGGTTTTTTGGCCCACCCCCAGGCTCAGTATGAATGGTATGCATGGCCTGCCGGGAGAATGGGGGACCAGCGGGGGAGGGGAGGGGATCTCTGGGGGGGCAGGGAGTAGGAATATTATGGTCATAATGGGGAGAGGCAGGTATGGCGGGAACAGAGGGGTAGGCCGCTATCGGGGAACGAGAATTCGCTGTTTACAAGCGATTCCTTGTTCTGGCCCCTCTGGTTTGGTTCCATCTAGCTCAACCCGAGCACCTGGTAACCAGGGATGTCAGGGCCCTGGGCTCAAGCTGCTGCTGTTAAACGCCAGGTCGATTACCAACAAGGCCCCCCTTATCCGGGATTTAATCCTAGAAGAGGGGGCTGACCTGGCATGTATTACCGAGACCTGGCTGGGCCAGGAGGTGGAGTGCCCCTTTCGGAGATATGCCCGGACGGGTTCTCGGTTCAGCATCAGCCGCGACCCCAGGGAAGGGGTGGAGGAGTGGCTATCATAGCTCGCCAGAATCTGTGTCCTCGAAGGAGCCCTGCCCCGGAGATTGTTGGGTGTGAGACGCTCCTTCTGAAGTTGGACTTAGGGGTTCAGGTGGGCCTTTTGCTAATGTACCTGCCTCCTGGCTGCGTTGCAAAGGCCCTGCCTGTTCTGCTCAAGGCGGTTGCAGGGCTGGCGATTGAGTTCCCCAGGTTGATGGTGCTGGGGGACTTTAATCTGCCATCGCCCGGCGAAGCCTCGGGGGCAGTCCAGGAGTTCATGGCTTCCATGACAACCATGGACCTGACCCAAGTAGTTCAGGGTCCGACTCATGAGGGTGGTCACACGCTTGACATTGTGTTTCTCTTGGGGCAGTGGAAAGATGATCTGGGGCTGAGGGGTTTAGTCACAGTACCCTTGTCATGGTCAGATCATTTCCTTCTGAGGTTGGATTTCATGGCACCACGCCTCCACCGCAAGGAGGCGGGACCGATTAAGTGGTTCCGCCCCAGGCGCCTAATGGAACCTGACGGATTCCAGAGGGAACTTGGGGAAATACCTGAATCCCTGGTACACAGTTCATCCGAGTCTCTGGTCGCGGCCTGGAATCAGGCAGCAATGGGGGCTCTGGATCGGATTGCGCCTTTGCGACCTCTCCGTGGAAGTGGATCCAGGAGGGCTCCTTGGTTTACCGAGGAACTCCGGGAGATGAAGCGCCACAAGAGACGCCTAGAGCGACGATGGAGATCTAGTAAAGCTGAGTCTGACCGGACACTTTTAAGAACTTTCATTAAGTCTTACTTAGTGGCGATACGGGCGGCAAAATGTTCTCATTTTTCCGCTCTTATTGCGTCCGTTGACTCCCGTCCAGCCGCCCTGTTTAGGGTGACCCGCACCCTTCTTGCTAAGGAGGAAGGCGGAGATCCCTTGCAGGGTAGAGCTGAGGAATTTTCTCGGTTTCTGGCGGATAAAGTAATTCAGATTCGGACAGACCTGGACTCCGATTGGGCAGTACAGGCTGAGACGACTGGGGCAGGTCTTAGTCCGGTTATATGGGATAGGTTTGAACCGGTGACTCCTGAGGATGTGGACAAGGCCATAGGAGCGATGACCTCCGCCACTTGTTTATTGGACCCGTGCCCTTCCTGGCTGGTTTCGGCCACCAGGGAGGTTTCACGTGGCTGGCTCCAGGCGTTGGTCAATGCCTCTTTGAGAGAGGGGTCCATCCCGCAGCCCTTAAAAGCTGCGGTGGTGAGACCCCTCCTAAAGAAGCCTTCCCTGGACCCGGCGGATTTAAAGAACTTCCATCCAGTCTCCAACCTTCCCTTCTTGGGGAAGGTTGTTGAGAAAGTGGTGGCGCTCCAGTTCCTACGGCTGTTGGATGACACTGATTTTCTGGATCCCTTTCAATCAGGTTTCAGGCGTGGCTACAGTACGGAAACGGCTTTGGTCACCCTGATGGATGATCTCTGGCGAGCCCGGGATGGGCGTTACTCCTCTATCCTGGTGCTACTTGACCTCTCAGCGGCCTTCGATACCATTGACCATGGTATCGTTCTGCGTCGTCTCGGAGAGGTGGGGGTGGGCGGCACTGTTTTGCAGTGGTTCTCCTCCTTCCTCTCTGACAGGACACAGTCAGTGTTGACAGGGGGGCAGAGGTCGAGCCCTAGCCCCCTACTATGTGGGGTGCCGCAGGGCTCGGTCCTCTCACCCATCCTGTTTAACATCTACATGAAGCCACTGGGTGAGATCATCCGACGACACGGGGTGAGGTATCAGCAATATGCTGACGATACCCAGTTGTACATCTCCACCCCGTCTCAATTCGGGGAAGCCGTAGACGTAATGGGCCGCTGCCTGGATGATGTTAGGGTCTGGATGGGGAAGAACCGGCTAAAACTTAACCCTGACAAGACTGAGTGGCTGTGGATATTGCCTTCTAAGGACTTGACCAATTATCCCTCCTTGGTTCTTGGGGGGGAGAAATTAGCTCCCTCAGAACGGGTTTGCAATTTGGGTGTCCTCCTAGACCCACAGCTAAAATTGGAACAACATCTTTCAGCTGTGGCTAGGGGGACCTTTGCACAAGTACGTCTTGTGCACCAATTGCGACCCTACTTGGAGAAGGAGGCACTTCTCACAGTCACTCATGCCCTTATCACCTCACGGCTGGATTACTGCAATGCGCTCTACATGGGGCTGGCTACCCTTGAAGAGTGTCCGGTGACTGCAATTGGTGCAAAATGCAGCTGCGCGAGCTGTGGTGGGTGCACCCAGATGCACCCACGTAACACCGATTCTCCGCCAGCTGCATTGGCTGCCCATTAGTCTCCGGATCCAATTTAAGGTGTTGGTCGTTACCTTTAAAGCCCTACATGGCTCAGGGCCAGGTTACCTTCGGGACCGCATCCTGCCGCATACCTCCCTACGACCGGTTAGGTCCCACAGAGTTGGTCTCCTCCAGGTCCCATCGACCAAACAATGCCGGTTGGCGGGGCCAAGGGGGAGAGCCTTCTCTGTGGGAGCCCCCTCCCTTTGGAACCAACTCCCTCCAGAGATCAGGACTATCCCCACCCTGCTGGCCTTCCGTAAAGCAATAAAAACTTGGCTCTTCCGGCAGGCGGGGTATGAGTGAAAGTTCTTTTAAAAGATTGAGAGTATTTTAACATGTTTTTAAAATTGTTTTTTATTGATTATATTTCTATACCTGTTGTTAGCTGCCCAGAGTCCCCCGGGAGTTGGGCGGCATATAAATTTTAATAAATAAAATAAATAAATAAATAAATAAATAAATAAATAAATAAATAAATAAATAAATAAATACCCGGCTCCAGTTTTCAGATCAAAAACAGGTCCAAGAGGACCTCTGCTCCCCTGCAGTAGTACGGGCACCTCCTACTGAATGGACTTCACTCAGTGACTTCCCAGCTGGCTGCCCAGGTTCAACTCTCTCATTCACTTTTCCATTCCATTTTCACACAGCATCTCCCTTTTCCCTAACAGAAGATGCTGCACTCTGGCCAATCCCCCATACTTTCCAGGGTCTGTCAGTTGAACAGATCTTTCTGTGGTTAGGAAAGGCACAAAGGGAGCAGGATCCAGCTGTGATTGGGAGAAGGGTCCTCTCACTCACACACACACACAGGCATACAAACATTTCCCTCACTTTCCTGGACTTTAAAAGTTAAAATTTAAAGATACTCAGCTTCTTTCCAAGCAGCCTTTGAGCTCAAAACTCAAAACTCCCTTTACTACCCTTGCTCCAAACAGCCAAGGTCCAGGGGAACCCACCGACAGACACAATGGGTCTGCTGCCGGCAAGGTGGAGGCTTACCCAGGCCAGGTCCATTGGTCAGGTTAGCTTGGAGTCCCATCTGGGGTGCCAAGTTGTGGGAAGGAAAATCCATCTCGTTCAGTTCCAAGCTGGGAGAAAGACGCTGGAAACAACATGGAGGCTGATTGGAAAGAAAGTTTATTGAACAGTGTGCAGTTCTGGGTCAGCTAAACAACTAGCTAGATGAGTGCCAGGATTTTATACATGTCCTGAAATGCTGGGGGAGGGGGCGAGGAATATGTAATGTCTGAAATGCCCCTAGGAAATTGTGCAATGTAGTGAGCTCTGTGTCTTCTGCTAAATGGTAGTGGGTTAATCCTAAATGGTCATGTCCTGTTCTTAGAATTTGGGTGGAGGAGAATGTAAAATTTTAATCCCATCGCTGGAGGTGAAAGTCTTTTGTTTCTGAATAAGCTGGCCCAATCTTTCTTAATGTTCACAAAATATCTGCTGGGGACTATTAAGAAAGACTGAGTCTGCTTTCTGTCTTTAAGAGCATCTTTCTCCATTTCTCCTTTAGGGAAATATAATATTCTGCCTTTTTTAATATTTCCAAAAATATTTCATTCTTCTAGGAGGTGGGGGCTTCCCACATCTTGTTTATATTAAAAAAAAATCCTTCACGGCAGAGCTACATATATTTTTCTTAAAAATCCCCCTCCAGTCCCTAGTTGTAATGCTAAAAACAGCTTTTCTGGCTACATTTCTAACAGCAGGTAACTTTTTAAGGTGCACCAGCCTTTTTAGAAGAAAACCAACCATCTCCCCATACCAGTGCACTTGCACACTCTCACACATTCTCAGCACGTGATACAACCTTGTGATCTGCTGTGATCAGAGTGCTCCAGCCAGCAGTTCTGTCATCACGTCAGCCAGGTCTTCCTCTTTCTTGTCCATGATATTCTGAAATCTCAAATAATAGGCTGCCTTTTCCATCTCTAGGAAAATTACTGTCTCTTCTAATTCTCTATTGGCCTGTGATAGCCTTTGGTCCATTTCCTCCATTTTTTTTTCTGTTTGCTCAGCCTTTATTTCTATTTTCTGTATCCTCTGTTCATTCTTTGCTATCATTTGCTGAAAATTCCCTATCTTTTCATCCATCTTCCATATATCTCCCTTCATCTCCCCCATTTCATTCTTAATCTCCTCATGGTTTTTTGTCATAGCTTCCTGACTTTTGGTCATGGCTTCTTGAATCGATAGTAGCATCGCTTGCATACTCTGAAGGGAACTTGTTTTATCCAAACCTAGGATGCTTTCTATCAATCTTTGATTGGATGGGTTTGATGCTGCTTCTGCTGCTGCTGATGAGGGTGTAGATGCAGCTTTATTCCCTATCTTAGACATATTTGATATACTTGTCATCTCTAATCTTCAGCAAGGAGCTTGTCAAGGGGGGAAAGACAAAAAAGTTATATCTATTTAATTAAAAGTTCTTATAGGCCGCCCAATCCCGTAGGACTCAGGGCGGCGTACAACAGAAATAAGAACGATACAATAAAATAATTTAAAAACATTTCATTACATTTAAAAACCAATTCATACATGGGGGAATCCGCTCTTCTTCACCCCGCTTGCCGGAAGAGCCATGTTTTCACGGCTTTACGGAAGGCCAGTAGAGTGGGGATAATCCGGATCTCTGGTGGGAGTTGGTTCCAGAGAGATGGGGCTCCCACAGAGAAGGCTCTCCCCCTAGGACCCGCCAGCCGACATTGTCAGCTGGAGGAGGCCAACTCTGTGGGACCTCACTGGTCATAGGGAGGTATGTGGTAGGATGCGGTCCCGGAGGTAACCTGGTCCTGAGCCATGTAGGGCTTTAAAGGTCAAAACCAACACCTTAAATTGCAACCGGAGACTAATAGGCAGCCAATGCAGCTGGCGGAGAATAGGTGTTACATGGGTGTATCTCGGCACACCCACCACAGCTTGCGCAGCTGCATTCTGTACCAATTGCAGTCTCCGGATGCTCTTTGAGGGTAGCCCCATGTAGAGCGCATTACAGTAGTCTAGCCGTGAGGTGACAAGGGCATGAGTGACTGTGAGCAAAGCCTCCCTCTCCAAGTAGGGTCGCAATTGGTGCACAAGACGAACCTGTGCAAAAGCCCCCCTAGCCACAGCTGAAAGATGTTGCTCCAATTTTAGCTGTGGATTTTTAGCTCTACACAGAGAAAGACTATTTCCCACACCCCCAGGTGTACCTCCTTCAATTCTCTGGTATTGTATCTGTAAAAATATACCCACAATCTAAGATTTCCAATCACCACCATTTAACAAAAATATATATCTTTAGTCTACAGTATTAATAGTCTTAGCAAGTCCGTTAATTACTCATAGATCCCTTAAGGGTAGGTGCTTCCTCTATTCTTCTTCCTCCAACCTTCAAATTTATAATCCACATAGGTCAGTCCACACTGCTATTGTTATAGTCCTTTTAAGAATCCTTTTAAGAATTAAAATGTATAATCCACCAAGGCCCCAAAACCCATCAGGTCACTGAGCTTTCATTTCAGAGCAGTACCTAGATGAAAACACGTTTTCCAAGTTCACAAAGGATACTTCCCTTTTTTCACTTTTCCACAGCTCAAGCTGCTCATGTCCTCACCAATTGTCTCTGGTTAGCTCAAGAGTCTTTATGGAGTCTTTATGGGTTTTTATAAATCTAACCACAGTCACTTCCTCTTCTTACAATCTCTTCTGGACAATAGATGGTGCCCTTACTCTCTTTTAAATGCTCAAAAAGTTTCCCCTTAAGAGTTACAAATCCAACGTCAGTCCAAAAAATACTAATCAGTCCAATAAGTACTAATAAATATATTACTACTAATCTTCCAATATTTAAAGTTCTTTCAATGTAGTTGGTCCGGGTTTTCCTTTAACTCAAGCTTAATTCCTTTATGGTCATTTCTCCCATTCTTTTCCAGATCTGTCAGTAGCTCTAAAAGCTTCGGAGCCACTATTTTCGGGGAGCAGAGATCCTGCTCCACCTTTTTTTTTGAGTCCCACTTTTCATAAAGTTTTTAATATGAAATCAGGATAGATTCATTTGCAGAAAGTTAGAAGTTCCTCATCCAGTACAGCCATGTTGCTCTTTGATTTTTCCCTTCCTGTCTCTCACCAAGCTGTCACAGCTTTGGGTTGGCCATGTCTCTGTGGCCGGCCCCGCGCTCTGGAACCAACTCCCCCCAGAGACCCGAACTATCCCCACCCTGCTGGCCTTCCGAAAAGCCGTTAAGACATGGCTCTTCCTGCAGGCAGGGGGTAGAGCTTAATTCCATCTACACTCTCCCCCGGGTATGTCTGGCGGTTGAATGGTGCTTTTATATTGAAATTTTTAATTTTTATATTTTGATTTTAAATTGAATTTATTGGTTTTCTTGTATTTTTCCTGTGTTGTAAGCCGCCCTGAGTCCCTCGGGAGTGGGGCGGCATATAAGAAACCATAAATAAATAAATAAATAAATAAATAAATAAATGTTGACCATCTTCTCTCCTGTCAGCTCCAAGGGGTTTCCCCTCGTTCTAGCAGGAGATTGCCTTTCTCCACGCAGTCTTTGGGGCTTCCCCTCTACCTTCGTCAACCCCTCCGGGGTTAACTTTGACCATTGAAGGTCTCCAGACAGGCGAAATTGGATGGGAATAATGGAGCGCTGTTTCCCCTGTCCGCTTCGCTGTGACATCACTACCGGAAGTCTGCAAATGAAGAACAGGAAAGCAGAGAGGAGATAGAAAGCAACAGTCAAGATGAAATACAAATAGAAGAAAAAGCCCTAGATCAAGAAGAAAGAGAGAAGGTGAAAAATGAGCAGGCAGAACGAGAAGGTGCAAGAATAAAAAGACAGAGAGACATAAGAACAACTAGAAGGGTAAGACCTATATATAAATGAAAAGATAGAAGAAGTTGTTATCCATTAACATAAATGGATTGAACTCCCCCATGAAAAGAAAAAAAAAAACCTTCACAAAACTACAAAGATTAAAATTGGATATAATTTGTCTTCAAGAAGTGCATATTATAAAACAACATGGCAACTTATTGGAATACCCCAAAATCGGGAAACTATATTCTGCGTTAGCACATCAAAAGAAAAGAGGGGTGGCGTTATATGCTAGAGAACCATTAAAAACCAAACAAATATAAGCAGATGAAGAAGGGAGAATATTAATGGTGGAGGTGCTAATAAACCAGAAACAGATTCTTTTGATTGCAATATACGTTCCAAACAATAAGCAGGAAGAGTTCTACAACAGACTTCACAAAAAGATAACCGAAATGGACCACGAAAACATATGCATGATAGGGGATTTCAATGCAATTGTGGATGCCAAAATAGATTATAGAAGCAGTAAAAAAGTAAAAAAATAAGGACACTTCCAAAAACCTTTTGTCAGGCCAAAGCCATTTTATTTGGGATCTTAGGCCTGCCACACTTTATACTATTCTACTATGCATTTTCTATTGTGGGAAAATGGGAGGGGGGATTGTTTGGAGTTGCTAGCGTGTAGCCATAACAAATTCTTTCTAGAAAGCCAAGGTCATCCTTTGTCTCTGCACCTCTGCACCTGCACGGAAGGAGATGGGTGGATTCTGCCAGCATGGCAATAGAAGATTGGACAATGTGATGGACTTGTGGGTGTGGGGGCAAGGACTTGAACTTTCGACTGGGTGGTGAAACCTGGGAAGATTCAGATTCGGGTTTCACCCAGATGTGCCAACATGGCTCTATTAATAAATTGGAACTTTGAGGAATACTTTGCCTTGGACTCTGATTTACTTTTGGATGCTATTTGGAACCCTGACACCTTTTTTGAAATGACACAAGAAATAGGCCTACAGGATGTATGGAGAGAGCTAAACCCAAAGACAAACCAATATACATTTTATTTGAATAGACATCAATCATAGTCATGGCGTGGATGACATCAGAAACAAGAACAGATGTCCAAGAGGTAGATATAGAAACGAACATTTGGGCAGACCACAACCCTATAAAAATTACATGGAAGGGACAAAGGAAGAAACCAAGGTGGACACTGAATCAAACTATTTTAAAAGACAAGGAGTTAACACAAATGATGGGAAAAGAAATGGAATTTTTCTTCAAAGAAAATAGAAAAGAGGAAACATCACTGCAAACTGTTTGGGAAACGGCAAAAGCATACATCCGAGGGTTAGCGATAACATATATAGCAAGAAAAATTAAGAAAAGAAAACAACAGCAAAATACGCTACAAGACGAGCTTACAAAATTGGAGATAGAATTGCAGAATGATCCTCAAAAAAATAAGATGAAAGAGAAAATTGATCTAATAAAACATAAACTGAATCTAATAGTACAAGATGAAATGGCATAAAAAATTAAAATGACGAAACAAAACTTTTTTGAAAACGCAAATAAGCCAGGTAGTTGGCTAGTGTACAAATTGAAAAAAGAGAAAGAGAAGAGAACGTTATACAAACTGATAGATGAGAAGGGGATTCTCCATCACCACAATGAAGACAAAAAGAAAATAACCCAGGAATTTTTTAGGAAACTTTACAGTTAAGAAAAAATGTCAGAAGATACAATAAAACAATATGTGGAAAAGGCTGGTCTACCTAAAATACTAGACACAGTGAGAGCAATGTAAATGAAAGAATAACGGCAATGGAAATAACAGAAGCAATTAAAAGACAAAAAAACAATAAAACACCTGGACCAGAAGGGCTTCCAGCAGAACTCTATAAAAATTTACAAGAAGTACTAGGACTGTCAATGCTGGAGGTCTATAATGAAGCACTATCAAAGTCCAAGCTCCCCAAAACATGGACAGAAGCATACTGTATATTACATTAATACCAAAGGAAGATACAGATTCTCAACAGATAAAAAACTACAGACCAATATCATTATTAAATGTAGACTATAAAATATATGCCTCTATAATTTCAGAGAGATTAAAAAGATTTTAAAATGAATTCATACATCCTGACCAGAATGGTTTGCTACCTAAAAGACAACTGAAAAATAATATGAGGATTATCTTGAATGTATTGGAATATTACGAAGCCCATTCTGAAAAACAGCTAGCGTTGATTTTCTTGGATACGCAAAAAGCCTTTGATAATATGAGCTGGCAGTTTATGACACTATAATTGAAAGGTATGGACTTTGGCGAAAACTTCGTAAATATGATCCAAGCAATATACTCCAAACAAATGGCGAAAGTGATAGTAAACAGGGAAATAACA
This sequence comes from Diadophis punctatus similis, assembly GCA_023053685.1. Classification (NCBI taxonomy): domain Eukaryota; kingdom Metazoa; phylum Chordata; class Lepidosauria; order Squamata; family Dipsadidae; genus Diadophis; species Diadophis punctatus. The sequence continues at coordinate 803,759 of JALIGW010000085.1, forward strand.
GAAAATTTTAACATAAGCAAAGGCACGAGACAAGGATGTCCACTATCTCCTCTATTATCCATACTAACCCTGGAAGTCTTGCTTAGAAAGTTCAGACAAGATCCAGAAATAAAAGGTTTGGAAATATAAAAAGAATGTTACAAAGTACAAGCATTCGCAGACAACTTAGTATTTATTTTGGAGGAACCCCTAGAAATGGGACCCAAATTAATAAAAAGAATAGAAGAATTTGGTGAGGTGGCAGGACTAAAAATAAACAAGGAAAAGACTAAGATATTGACAAAGAATCTTACAAACAAACAGAAAAATGAACTGACGGAAAAGATGGACATGCAGATACCGTATTTTTCGGAGTATAAGACGCACGTTTTACCCCCAAAAAGAGGGTGAAAACTTGGGTGCGTCTTATACACCGAATGTAGCCCCACCCACCCAGCCACCCCCACCCTTTGGCCTCTGTCTTCCAGCAATTTACCTGTTTGCAGCAAACAGGGACGAGCCTGTTAAGACAAGCAAGTCCTTAGCAGCTTCCCGATGCCCAGCTGATTTGCCACGTGCTAAAATGAAACTGAAACTGAAACTGCAAAGAGGCAAATAGCTGGGAGAGACACACAGATTTTTATTTTCTGCTGAACTGGATGAAAGAGGGTAAGTGAATATAAATGTCTGTAGAATGTTCAAATTATTAGACTTATTTTTTAAAGACTGCTTTATTATTGTTCTAGAGCCAGGGGTCTCCAACCTTGGCAATTTTAAGACTTGTGGACTTCAACTCCCAGAATTCCACAGCCAGCTTTGTTAGCTTTGCTGGCTGTGGAATTCTGGGAGTTGAAGTCCACAAGTCTTAAAGTTGCCAAGGTTGGAGACCCCTGTAAATCTAGAAAACTTAACAAAATAAAGAAGCTTTTTAAAATAAATGCTTGCTCTGAAGAGGCCCAGTGCTATTGTATCTTCTTTTAAATAATAGACAATAATGTATACTTCCAGAAATTTTAATTAATTTTAACAGCTCTGTACAAGTATAGTCTGAAATGTAACAGTGTCCTGTTTAGTATTAGAGTTAAATCCTGACTTATCTTGGAGTATTTATTTATTTATTTATTTGGAGGTTCTTCTATGCCGCCCTACTCCCTGAGGACTCAGGGCGGCATACAACATTTTAATAAAACAACCAACCAAATCATTAAAAGCAATTTAAAAACAATTAATAACATCTATATCACACAAACATACATGGGGGAGAACATCCGATGTAATAGTCTCTCAAAATTACCCCGCCTGCAGGAAGAGCCATGTCTTAATGGCTTTTCGGAAGGCCAGCAGGGTGGGGATAATCCGGATCTCCGGGGGGAGTTGGTTCCAGAGAACTGGGGCCCCTACAGAGAAGGCCCTCCCCCTAGGCCCCGCCAGTCGGCATTGTTTGGCTGACGGGACCTGGAGGAGGCCCACTCTGTGGGACCTCACCGGTCGAAGGGAAGTGTGTGGGAGGATGCGGTCCCGGAGGTAACCTGGTCCTAAGCCACGTAGAGCTTTAAAGATGATGATCAACACCTTGAATTGCACCTGGAGACTGATGGGCAGCCAATGCAGCTGGCGGAGTATCGGTGTTACATGGGTGTATCGTGAAACACCCACCACAGCACGCGCAGTCGCATTTTGCACCAATTGGAGTCTCCAGATACTCTTCAGGGGTAGCCCCATGTAGAGCGTGTTACAGTAATCCAGTCTAGAGGTGACAAGGGCATGAGTGACTGTGAGTAGAGCCTTCTTCTCTAAGTATGGTCGCAATTGGTGCACCAGGCGAACCTGTGCAAAAGCTCCCCTAGCCACAGCTGTAAGATGTTGGTCTAATTTTAGCTGTGGATCTAGGAGAACTCCCAAATTGCGAACCCGTTCTGAGGGGGTTAAATTTTCTCCCCCAAGAACCAAAGAGGGACAGTCGGAATAGTCCTTAGGGGGCAATATCCAGAGCCACTCAGTCTTGTCGGGGTTAAGCTTGAGTCTGTTCCTCCCCATCCAGATCCTGACATCGTCCAGGCATCGGCACATTACATCCACTGCCTCCCTGAATTGAAACGGGGTGGAAATGTACAGCTGGGTGTCATCAGCGTACTGTTGAAAACTCACCCCGTGTCGACAGATGATCTCCCCCAGCGGTTTCATGTAAATGTTAAACAGGATGGGCGAGAGGACCGAACCCTGCGGCACCCCGCAATTCAGGGGCCTGGGAGCCGACCTCTGCCCTCCTGCCAACACCGACTGCGTCCTATCAGCGAGGTAAGAGGAGAACCACCGCAAAACGGTGCCTCCCACTCCCACCTCGCCAAGGCGACGCAGCAGGATACCATGGTCGATGGTATCGAAAGCCGCCGAGAGGTCAAGTAGCACCAGGATGGAAGAATAACCCCCATCCCGGGCTCGCCAGAGATCATCCATCAGGGCGACCAAGGCAGTTTCTGTACTGTAGCCGCATCTGAAACCCGATTGAAAGGAATCTAGATAATCGGTTTCCTCCAATAACCGTAGCAGCTGAGAAGCTACCACCTTCTCAACAACTTTCCCTATAAAAGGTAAGTTGGAGACAGGACGAAAGTTTTTCAAGTCCGCTGGGTCCAGGGAAGGCTTCTTCAGGAGGGGTCTCACCACCGCAACCTTTAAAGACTGCGGTACGGATCCCTCCCTAAAAGAAGCATTGATCACCGCCTGGATCCAGCCGCGTGCCACCTCCCTGCTGGCCGAAGCCAGCCAGGAGGGGCACGGGTCCAATAAACAGGTGGAAGAGCTCATCGCACCCACGGCCTTGTCCACGTCATCAGGAGTCACTCGCTCAAACTCTTCCCACAAAGATGGACTAAGACTTGCCCCTGTCAGCTCACTTGGCTCTGTCCAGCCGGAGTCCAGGTTCGACCGAATCTGAGCGACTTTATCCGTCAGAAACTGCGCGAATTCCTCAGCTCTACCTTGCAAGTGTTCCTCGCTCCCCCCTTTAGCAAGGAGGGAGCGAGTCACCCTAAACAAGGCGGCTGGGCGCGAATCTGCGGACGCAATAAGAGCGGAAAAATGAAAGCGTTTTGCCGCCCTTATCGCCACTAAATAAGACTTGATGTAGGTTCTTAAAAGTGTTCGATCAGACTCAGATTTACTGGCTCTCCAGCGTCACTCCAGACGTCTCTTCTGGCGCTTCATCTCCCGGAACTCCTCGGTAAACCAGGGAGCTTTCTGGGATCCACTGCCACGGAGAGGTCGCAAAGGCGCAATCCGATCTAATGCCTCTGTTGCTGCGGTGTTCCAGGCAGCTACCAGAGACTCAGATGAATTGTGGATCAGGGTTTCAGGTATTTCCCCAAGTTCCCTCTGGAATCCTTCTGGCTCCATTAGGCGCCTGGGGCGGAACCACCTAGTCGGTCCCGCCTCCCTGCGGGGGAGGAGTGGGGCTGTGAAATCTAGCCTCAGTAGGAAATGATCTGACCATGACAGCGGGGTGATGACTATATCACCAAGTTTCAGATCATCTCTCCACTGCCCCGAGAGAAATACTAGGTCCAGCATGTGACCTCCCTCATGAGTCGGACTCTGGATTACCTGGGTCAGGTCCATGGTTGTCATGGAATCCATGAACTCCTGAGCTGCACCCGAGGTTTCACCCGCCGCTGGCAGGTTAAAGTCCCCCATAACCATAAGCCTGGGGAACTCCACCGCCAGGCTTGCTACTGCCTCAAGCAGCTCAGGTCACGTAGCTGGGAGGCAGGTACACTTGTTCACGTAGCTGGGAGGCAGGTACACCAACAAAAGGCCCACCTGGACCCCTACGTCCAACTTCAGAAGGAGAGTCTCACACCCGACAATCTCCGGGGCAGGGCTCCTACGAGGATACAGATTTCGGCATGTTATAATAGCCACTCCTGCCCCCCTTCCCTGGGATCGCGGCTGATGCATCACTGAGTACCTGTCTGGGCATATCTCAGAGAGGGCTACTCCCCCCTCCAGGCCCAGCCAGGTCTCAGTTATGCAATGCAGGTCAACCCCCTTACTTGTGATTTGATCACGTATCAAGGGGGCTTTGTTGACAATTGACCTGGCATTCAACAGCATCAGCTTGAGTCCAGGGCCCTGAGGATCCGTAGATCTATTTAAATAATTGGGAGGAGTTAGTGTGACTACTTTTAAGAAAACTTTCTGGCATAATGTACATTTCTCCAATTCTTTGCTATTTCTATGGGTCAGGCACACATGCACAGAAATACACAGCAAACAGTGTATATCATCTGTGCTGTTTGCTGTTTGCTGTTTGGCAAATTGCTTGGAGGCAGAGGCCTTTTTTCCCTTGTTTTCCTCCCCCAAAACTAAGGTGCGTCTTATACTCCGAAAAATACGGTAACTAAAAAAGTTAAATACTTGGGAATTTGGCTAACAGCAAGATGTACAACCATCAAAGAAGACAACTACATTAAATTATTACAACAAATAAAGACAGACTTGGAAAAATGGAGAAATCTACGGTTGACGTTGGTCGGAAGGATAGCCACAACAAAAATGAATATCCTACCAAAACTGCTATTTTTATTTAAAGCAATTCCAATAAAACTAGGGAAAAAGTTCTTTGAGGACTTAAACAAATTGATTCTAAAGTTCGTCTGGCAAGGCAAAAAAGCAAGAATCAAACTGAAAATGCTACAAGACACCAAAAATAAGGGGTTTTTGGGCTACGGCACTGGGAGCTGTATTACCAGGCTTCAGTGCTCACATGGGTGAAGGAGTGGATACATCTGAAGAACAAAAGAATATTGATGTTAGAAGGACACGACTTACAATTGGGGTGGCATGCATTTGTATGGTATGGGAAAAGTAAAATACACAGATACTTCCAAAGACACTACATCAGGAATGCTCTGCTTTCAGTATGGGGAAAGATCAAACAGAATCATTACATAAAAATACCGGTCTGGCTATCCACGATGGAAGCGCTAATATATCCTAATGTAAATGTATATATAGATATACAGTATATAAGCATAACATTATAAGCAATATTATCATTGGATTATATTTGATTACAGATCAAATTGTATAGAGCGACTAGAAGTGAAGATTATATTGTATATATTATGAGAATAATGGTTATAATTATGATGTATAATATTATGTATATTCAAAAGAGATTTGATACAGACAGTACACTGTCATTGCAGAAATGGAAACGTGATGTATAACAAAGGAAAATGTATAATAAAAAGTTATATATATATAAGACACCCAAAATCTTCCATGCCTCTCTGCTGGGGAATCTGCTCTGCTGGGAAGATTTCCCATGACTTCATTGTGGCCTTGAAAACTCTGCCAGCAGATCACAAGGTTGTATCACATGCTGAGAATGTGTGAGAGTGTGCGAGTGCGCTGGTATGGGGAGATGGAGGCTGCAGCTGCTGGCCATTTGCGCCGGCAAAGAGGCTGCAGCGGCAGGCTGTCCGTGCCGGAAAAGAGGCTGCAGGTGCAGGCCATTTGCACCGGCAAAGAGGCAGCGGCGGCGGCGGCAGGCCACTGTCTCGGGGTGGAGTTGTGCCCAGCTGCACCAACAAAGGCCGGAAGTAGCCGCCCGCCATTTCCTGCTGCAAAAAACTTTTTAAAAACCCTGACTGTCGGGCAGCGAGAGCCAGCAAGAGATGCGGCGTCGGAGAATCACCATTGCTGTTGCTGCACAAAGGTAAGTCTAAGGCTCCGGCCATCGTCACCGCCGCTTTGGCCCGCCTGCGCCGCCCCACCTTGCCGTGAGTGACATTGAGTTGGCCACTCCCACTCAGTCACATGACACACCCCCAGCCACGCCCACCTGGTCATTAGGAAGAACCGGTTGTTAATGTAGTTGAATCCCACCACTGCTTTGATCCAGTCAGCCTCCTGGGGTCCATTTAACTAAGCATCCTCTCTGCTTCTTGGCAGAGAACATCAGGATGGATTACTTTCTGTATACATTATGTATCTGTTCTTTTTTCCCCTCCTGTTTTTCCACTTGCACTCCCTCTCCCTCTCCCTCCCTCCCCCCCTCTGATTTGGATTGGGAATTTTTTTTGTATGTTAAATCAAAAATCACTAGGCATACAAGACTATCTGGGCTGCAAACATCAAGCCCACCACTAGATGTCAGCAGAGATTGTGTGTGGGGGGGTATCTCTTTGCTGCCACTTACTGGTCACTGACCTTCTGGAAACTCTAATATCAGAGAGGAGAGGTTAAAAAGATCAGTGTTCACTACCCACCAGCATTCTGCAAGCTATGACACAGAGAGCAAAGTTTTCTTGTAAAAATGGTAGATGGGTAAGACATTGATATAGTTGAAGACAGTCTTGTAAGAAGAAGGATCCTTCAAAAATAGTCCACTAGATTTCATCCCATTCAACCTCATTAAAGAGAGTAGCAGTAAGTTCCATCCACCTTTTCCTTTCTCTGTACAGATAGTCCGCGACTTACAACCATTCATTTAGTGACTGTTCAAAGTTACAACGGGACTGAAAAAAATGACTTGCAACAGTTTTTCACACAGCTATTTTAGCATCCCTATGGTCAAGTGATGAAAATTCAGATGCTTGGCAACTGACTCATACTTATGACTGTTGCAGTGTCCCAAGGTCATGTGATCACCTCTTGTGACCTGACAAGCAAAGTCAATGGGGAAGCCAGAGTCACTTAACAACCATGTTACTAACTTAACAACTGCAGTGATTCACAACACCTGTGGCAAGAAAGATAATAAAATGGGTCAAAATTCACTTAACTGTCTTGCTTAGCAACAGAAATTTGGGCTCAGTTATGGTCATAAGTCGAGGACTACCTGAATCAGGTTTCATCATGTTATGCAGTAGGGCAAAGATGTAAATGTTTCTCGATTATGCTTTAAAGCAGCCTGTGCACAGATTTAGAGTCAATGAAGGTAACATAAATGTTAAAAGAAAGCAAGGGTTGTCTAACAAACCACCTCTGTCCTGGAAGCTAGTATTCTGAGATGCAAGGGTGGGGAGGACAATTTGAAGTAAAATTACATCCAGAAAGGAATCTTTTTAAAATGTTTTCATGAGTTAAATGCCACCCAGTCTTGATGGAAACCAATAAGTTCTGGTAAGCAATACAGTAGAACAGTGTTTCAAGACGTGTGGATTTCAACTCCCAAAAGTTGAGAGCAGATGGGCGAGGGTAGAGCCCCCCAAGTGCCCCAGGAGAAAATCTGGGGCGCAAAGGGTGAGGGCTCCCCAGCAGCCTGTCATTTGCTCCGGGACCTGGGACGCCTCTGCTTAAGCGGAGCAAGATGCCGCGACCAACTCTGCTTTCAACATGTGATTTTTAACATTTAGATTTACAGCAGACAGAAAAAGCCAGGAGACTCGGATGGCAAGTATTTAAATTTAACTTCAATGTTGATTCTCCTTTCGGAAGTGACAAACTAATTGTGTTAACGAGCAACAAAATGGCAATTGAAGTTTCAAAGGGCGTGAAAAGTGAAAGTTAAAAGGAAAGTTTCGTTCCACTAGCAGCCCTCTGTATGAAAACGCCTGACTTTGATGAACTTTCTCTTTTCTTTCTGACTTTGGAGTAAAATAAGAAGTCTAATTTTAAAGTTTAAATGGCCTCAAAATCTGGAAAGACTGTTTTTAACAAAGGACTTGATAGTCCTCCTGCTCATTTTTCAAGAGTGCAACCTATTGTTTATTCAACACCCCCACAGACTTTTTTAAAGAAGCCTTAAAAGCCATGAAGGGTGAACTTGTTATGGAGTTTAATTTAAAAATCAATGAAATTAATGAAAAAATAAAGGCTGTTTCAGAGGAGATTGTAACTCGGAACCAGCAATTAAGGGAAGACATATTATTGGTATTTAAAGGACTGGTAGAAAATATCGAAATTTTGGAAGAGGAGGTGGAAGAAATTAAACAATCTGTGACAACTTTGGGTGACGATATAGTAAAGACTCAAAATAAAATTGAAAAGTATGAAGTTGAGGTATTAATGATTCAATACAGAAATATGGAGTTTGCTTTAAGAATAAGGGGTGTAAAGGAGAACAAACAAGGAAACTTAAAAGAAATGATGTTGGAGGCATTTGTGCAAACGTTAGGGGTGAAAAAAGAGGAATTGGGTATGCAGATTTACAAGATATATCGTGCCAACTCCTGGGTGGCTAAACAGAAACATCTGCCTAGAGATATAGTAATATATTTTACTACAAGGACATTACGTAATGAAATTTTACAGGCGACTTTTAAGAACAAGCTCCAGGTAGATGGACAGGAGGTGATGACAATGGAAGAAATTCCTCCCAAAATGTTGAGAGCCAGAAAGGATTACGCCTTTCTGGTGGATGAATTGAAAAAACAGTAAATACAGTATAGATGGGAAGCTCCAGCTGGTATAGTGGTGATACATCTGGGAAAGAGATATCGGCTTAATACGATATGGAAAGGAAGAGATTTTTATGTAAAAGTGTTAAAGGCCGAGATATCCAAAATACCAGAAGGAAGAAGAATGAAGGAAGTAACGGAAGGAGAGAGAGGAGAGACAGTAGCTCAATTGGGAGGAACTTTGATGAGTCAAGGTGATTTACAGAACCAGAGTGATGTTCATAATTTGAATCTATTTGATATACAAGAAGAGATAAAGGATCAGAGTCAGACCAGAGCAGCGGCTATATGTAAGGAGGAATCAAGACAACAACAATTCAAGTTGACAACTCAAGAATGTATTAAACCACAAGTGGGTGGAAGAGTTGGATCTAAAGGTCGAATGAGAAGAAGGAACAACTAGAATTTGGCTTCACTATGGGTAATCGTAGGCCAGATGGAGAGAAGATCTAAAATTGGTATTTTGCAGTAAGATGTCAATTTGACAATACAAATAAAAGATAACAGTTAAATGCATATAGAAAGGTTGTATGATGTGTTAATGGAATTAAATTTAGAAACTGAGTTTAAGGATTGTATGAAAATGGGGTAAAAATAGTGGAGAAATTATAAGGATGGAAATGTGGGAAAAGATTAAATCTATAATTTAAATGTGGGTGATGTGAAGATGTTATGTATTTTTGTATACGATGGTTATGTTAAAAAAAGAAAAGAAAATTTAGGCTTTTTGGATAAAAATATGGTGGACTATTCAAAATATTTTACAGAAAAGATCAAGTTTATAACACAATTTTTCCTGCTGGGAACAACTACGGACTGTACTGTAATAGTAATTAAGTTGACTCTAAATGCCAGACTATTGGAGGTATAGTGTTGGAAGAAGGAAGATTCATTTATTATCGAGGAATTGACATTGATGGTTGCGCATCTGGCCAAGATGGCGAAGAAAATTTCCCTTTTCTCTTTTTATTATTATATTTTAAAGATTATCTAAATGAAAGATATATAGTGGAATGGACTAGAGACGATACAATAGAATATTTTTTTTTCCTTTTTTCTTTTTTTTGGGGGGACTACTCTTAAAAGGTTTTGAGTTATATGGAATTAAAGATCTAGAATAATTGTGAAATTAATAATTTGATATATTGGAATGTTAGTTTATTAATGATATACGCCTAATTTTTAGATTATGTTTTAAAGGTTTTGAGTAATAAGGAGTTAAAGAACTAGAGAAATTTTGAAATTAATAATCTGTTAGTATATTTTAATATTATGTTTATTGAATACTATACCCTGTGCTTTTTCTGGGAAGGTGAAAGGGGGGGAGGGTAAGGGGGTGGGGAGGGGGGGTGGGGAGGGGTTTGGGGGGAAGGGGGTGGGGAGAAAAGAGAAAAATGTTTGTACTTTGTACTAATAAAACTTTTTGAATTAAAAAAAAAAGATTGAGAAACACTGCAGTAGATGTCTATGGAGATTCTCAGTCAGTCCAGGTCATGGTTGTTGCAAGGGTGCTTTTTTGCTCCACACCCATTTGCACTACTCAGGTGACCCTGAGGACACAGAGGAACCTCCAAGTGGCCTCAATGACTCTCTAAAAGAATGCAAATGACCAGCTGTCTGCAAGGAATATAAATCCTTCCATTCCCTACCATCCAGTCAGAGCTGAAGAAGCTTCTTGGATGGGAGGAGGGGCATGGCCAGCAGCAGCACAGCATGGAACTCTGGAATGCTCCAGAGAAAAGTGCTGAATTCAAGTCATTTTTGGGGTCTCTTTAGACCATAGTCTTCCTGTAGGGAAGATAAAGAACCAAAGCACAGGCAGGTGTAGAAAGGGAAACCGCATTTTCCCTGGAACACCAGCGAAGAGTTTTGGACCGGACGGCTTGGAAGGCAGCCATGGAGAGCTGCCAATAGTTGAGGTGGCCTCTCGGAAGGAGAAAGAAAGCTGTGTGAATCATCTGGGTGAGATCTATTTAATTTTGTCTTGTATACAAAGTGACTCTGATTTTAAGTGGTTCTTCCTTTGAAGAAGATCGTTTAAGGAAAAGTTTGGCAAAGAAAAGCAGGGGGAGCGTAACTTAATGGCTCCTTCCCTGCATTAAGAAAAAGCGGCGAAATAACTAGGATCCAAAAAAAAAAAAGAAATTGATTGAATAAGCTAATATTATGAAGAAATTATAGTGGGATTGAAAGCAAATTGGAATTAGTATTATATTATTTACTTTCCTTTTTTGTTTACGATTGGAATAGTTTAAAGTGAAAAGTGGAAACTTTTTGAACAAAAGTCAAGTTGCAGTGCCATCTAGTGGCAGAAAAAAAGAAAAGAAAAGGAGAAAGGGAATTTTTGAATGACCTTGACATTTGTTGTAGTCTAAACAACATGTGGATATAGCTTTTGTTTTTACTTTATATATCTATGAAACGTTTTTAAAAGAAAAAAGAGTCAAAGACTGAATTAATTTAGTTATTTTTTATTCTGCTTTTTTACTCTTTACGCTTGGAGCTTGAAGAAATTATTATTCACTGGTAATTTTGTTCTTATGCTTTTATCTGTATTATTGGAAACTATTTTTCTTCTTTTTGGATTTTGATTTATAAGGATTATGGGTTTTTTTCTCTTTTCTTTTCTGGATTTTGATTTATGAGGATCATATTGACTATTGGAATCTCTCTACTCACATATATGTTCTTTTTATTTTTCTTCCCTTTGTTTTTTCTATTTTTTGATTGGAGAAGAAATTTCTCTTGCTTCTTTTTGAGTATTTTTTATATACTTGCAAGACTTGTTAAATTTTTGGATTTTTTGGATTTTTTCTCTTTTGGACATTTTTATTATTGGGGTGGTTGTTTTTTCTTCTGCTTGTTGCTTTTTATCTTTTTTATTTTATTTTTATTTTCTTTCCTTTTCTCTGCCTCTTCTTCTTGAGGCTGGCTTTTAGTCAAATTGGATTAAGGTATCAAGAGCCTGAAGCTTGCCTATTTGGATTAAAGTATCAAGATCCTGAAGACGGTAGATAAAAAATTGGATTAGGGTAAGAAGAACCTGAAGATAAACAAATTCGTGACTTGGATTATAAAATTGGTGGTTTAAAGGCAGAAATAAAAATGAAGAAGATAACAACATACGCATCAACAACAGCAGTGAGTTCCGGGACACAAAGAACAGCAGATACATCACCACATCAGGAAAAGATGAATCCAGAACTAAAACATATGTTACAGGCAATGCATGAAGATATAAGAGAGGTAAAAGAAGAAATAAAGAAAGTAAATGAGAAGATAGAAAAAGTAGTGGGAGAAGTAAAGGAGGTAAAAGAGATGATGGGAAAAACAGAAGAAAGAGTACAGAAAGTGGAAGAAAAAACTGACATGACAGAGAAAAAAGTGGAAGAGATAGATCAAAGATTAACTGCATTTGGGAGGAGTCATGAAAAAACAATAGTAGCGTTAGAGATGGATAAGGCCGAGTTTTACTTAAGATTTCAAAATGTGGAAGAAGAAAAAGGAGAGAACTTGGCAGAAATAATATCAGAAGCTCACACAGTTGACTGCCTTTAGCTGAATTAAATAACTTCTTTATAATCATATCAAAATATTTACAGTACCATACATTCTTCTTTACAGCAAGTAGAAAGCATACTTCTTCCAGACATCATAGCACAATGAAAACTTCACAGAGAGAGATACAGAGACAGACCGAGACTGGAGAACACATCCATCTCCTAGCTTAATTCTTTGCACATGCTCAGTAGCACTTTACTCACATTGGCTGACTGAGTTACCACATGACACGGTAGAACACTGCGGTAGAAGTTGCCAAGGTTGAGAACTCCTGCAGAGAAACACTATCAAACCACTTCTCCTATAACATTGGATATTGAGGCTGCGAGGGTGATCAACGAGGCGACGAGGGATGAGAGAAGTAGAACATCAAGGCCAGAGTTTTTGGACCCATTGGGGAAACTGCTGAGTGGACTGAGAAGGGTCTTCCCAGATGATATTTTGGAGCTGAGCTTCATTATTACCAACATTGGGGGGGGGGGAGAGCAGTGGACAATTACAGAGAAATTTGGACGCTTTTAATGACCACTGTGGACCTTGGTGTAGGAGTCAAGGACTAAGGACTAATCTTGACTGGTCTGGAGGTTGCACGTATGCACTCCCTATTGGCTATTATTATTGACTATTAGCTATTTTAATCTTACCCCGGAAGTGGTGTGGTTGGTGTGAAATGGATTTGGTTACGATTGGGAAAACGAATGTGTAGATGGAAGAAGTATGGTGTCAAGGTTCCAAATAGTAATCGAGCAGAAATCAGAGTCCAAGGCAAAAGGTTCACCAAAGTTCGAATTTATTGCAGATACCATGTTGGCAACTCATGGGAAAACCCAAATCTAACGTGTCTCCCAAGTTCCCTTTCAATAGGAAATGGCCACTCCTTATTCCCCACCCCAATCCGGGTCACATTGCCCACTAAGCTTCTGCCAGCGTGGCAACCCCTCCTTGCAGGTGCTGGACAAGGATGACCTTGGAGAAGCCACGAAGAATGTGCTATCTGCCGCTTCTCACGCTCTTTGCTTTCCCCCTCCCCACTTCTATGTAGAACGTTCTTCTATGTAGAACGGTGGCAAACGATGCTTTGTCATATGGTGTGATAGAATGAGTGAGTCGGGGACTGGGGTTCGGCCCCCTCTGCTGAGTGTGGAAACAGAAGCGGAGGGGGGGCGGACTCTGCTACCCGGCTCAGTGAGAATGGTATGCATGGCCTGCAGGGAGGGAGGAGGACCAGTGGGGGAGGGGAGGGGATCTATGGAGGGGACGAGAGCCAGAGCATCTCGGTCATAATGGGGAGAGATAGGTATAGCGGGAGCCGAGGGGTAGGCCGCTCTCGGGCAACTAGAACTCGCTCGCTCCAAGCGATTTCTTGTTCTGGCCCCTCTGATTTGGTTCCAATGAGCTCAACCCGAGTACCTGGTGACCGGGGATCTCAAGGCCCTGGGCTCAAGCTGCTGCTGTTGAATGCCAGGCCGATTACTAACAAAGCTCCCCTGGTACGGGATTTAATCTTGGAAGAGGGGGCTGACCTGGCATGCATAACTGAGACCTGGCTTGGCAAGGAGGGGGGGTGCCCCTCTCAGAGATGTGCCTGGATGGGTTCTCAGTTCAGCATCAGCCGCGACCTCAGGGAATGGGTGGAGGAGTGGCTGTTATAGCTCGCCGGACTCTTTGCCCTCGTAGTCCGGTTTTATGGGACGAATTTGAGCCAGTCACTCCTGAGTATGTAGACAAGGCCATGGGAGCGATGAGCACCTCCACTTGTTTGTTGGACCCATGCCCCTCCTGGCTGGTTTCGGCCAGCAGGGAGGTTTCACATGGCTGGCTCCAGGTGGTTTTGAACGCTTCTTTGAGAGAGGGATCCATGCCGCAACCCTTAAAAGTTGCGGTTGTGCGGCCCCTCCTCAAGAAGCCTTCCCTGGACCCAGCAGATTTAAAGAACTTCAGTCCGGTCTCCAACCTGCCCTTTGTGGGTAAGGTTGTAGAGAAAGTGGTGGCGCTCCAGCTCCAATGGTTGTTGGATGACACTGATTATCTAGATCCCTTTCAATCGGGTTTCAGGCTCGGCTACAGCACGGAAACTGCTTTGGTCACCCTGATGGATGATCTCTGGCGAGCCCAGGATGGTGGTCATTCCTCCATCCTGGTGCTACTTGACCTCTCAGCGGCTTTTGATACCATTGACCATGGTATCCTTCTGCGCCGACTCGGCGGGTTAGGAGTGGGAGGCACCGTTTTACGATGGTTCTCCTCCTACCTCTCCGATAGGACGCAGTCGGTGTTGACAGGGGGACAGAGGTCAAGCCCTAGGCCCCTGATTTGTGGGGTGCCTCAGGGCTCAGTACTCTCGCCCATCCTGTTTAACATCTACATGAAACCACTGGGTGAGATCATCCGACGACACGGGGTGAGGTTCCAGCATTATGCTGATGACACCCAGTTGTACATCTCCACCCCGTCTCAATTTAGGGAAGCAGTGGATGTAATGTGCCGCTGCCTGGACGATGTTAGGGTCTGGATGAGAATGAACAGGCTCAAGCTAAACCTTGACAAGACCGAGTGGCTATGGATATTGCCTCCCAGGGATTATGTCGATTGCCCCTCCTTGGTTCTCGGGGGAGAGAAATTAACTCCCTCGGAACGGGTTCGCAATTTGGGTGTTCTCCTAGATCCACAGCTAAAATTGGATCAACATCTGTCAGCTGTGGCTAGGGGGACCTTTGCACAGGTTTGCCTGGTGCACCAATTGCGACCCTACCTGGAGAGGGAGGCCTTACTCACGGTCACTCATGCCCTCATCACCTCACGGCTGGATGACTGCAACGCGCTCTACATGGGGCAACCCTTAAAGAGCATCCAGAGACTGCAACTGGTACAAAATGCAGCTGCACGAGCTGTAGTGGGTGTTCCTAGATACACCCACGTAACACCTATTCTCCGCCAGCTACATTGGTTGCCCATTAGTTTCCGGATGCAATTCAAGGTGTTGGTTTTAACCTTTAAAGCCTTACATGGCTCAGGGCCAGGTTACCTGCGGGACCGCATCCTACTGCATGCCTCCCTATGACCGGTTAGGTCCCACAGAGTTGGTCTCCTCCAGGTCCCATCAACCAAGCAATGTCGGTTGGCGGGACCGTGGGGGAGAGCCTTCTCTGTGGGAGCTCCGTCTCTCTGGAACCAACTTCCCCCAGAGATCCGGACTATCCCCACCCTACTGGTCTTCCACAAAGCCGTTAAAACATGGCTCTTCCTGCAGGTGGGGTGAAATAGAGATCAATCCCCCATGTATGAATGTTGATTTGTTTTTAATTTTTGTAATTCTTTTAAACTATTATTATCGTTTTTTATGAATTGTTCTCTCATTATGCTGTAAGCCACCCTGAGTCCCGTGGGAGTTGGGCGGCCTATAAGAATGATAAATAAATAAATAAATATTTTATAAACCTCTTTTTAGATATTGCTTTCCCCTTCCAAGCTAAAAAGTGCAAATAGCAATAACAATAGCATTTATGCTTATATACTGCCCTATAGCACTTTACTGCACTCTCTTGGTGGTTTAAAATGTAGAACCATTATTTGCATATTGTCCCCAACAACCTGGGTCCTCATTTTACCGATCTCAGAAGGATGGAAGACTGAGTCAACCTTGAGCCCTGTCAGAATCGAACACAGGCTGTGGGCAGAGTTTGCTTGCAATACTACTCTTTTAACTACTGTGCCACCAGGTGTCATGCCCCCATCGGTGCCTGAATCTGTGGGGGAAGACGAGCTGGAACCTGAGCCGTCAGAGATTGAGGGGGCGGCTTCATTGTCTTTGGAAGAAAATGGAGAGGGCCAGGGCCTTTCAGGATTAGGACAGTTTGTAGACAGGGAGAAACAGGGACAGGATGAACATGAGAGACAGAGCTCAGGCAAGGAGCAAGGACCACCCCCTCCTGATCCAAGAGCTCTTAGAGTGGAGAGAAGGCGAGATTATCCTCCTTTATGCCCTGTGCACATATATTCCCATTCCTTTTGATGAGACACTTCCCTTTTTCAAAAGTGGTCTCAAAACCTTGTTTGTCTCAATTAGACACACTTAACAAATTATGTTCCATCTCAGGTACACATAACACATTGGTAAACCTTGATTCCAAATATGGAATTTTCACACCGCCTCTTCCAATGACTTTCGCTTTCTGGCCATTTGCCAAGGCTACAGCTTCTTGAGCTACTGGAACAAAGCTGTAAAAGAATTCAGAGTCATTAACAATTGTTTGACTGGCCCCACTGTCTATTAGCCACTTGTCTCTGTTATTGCTATAGCAAACTTTTGCAACACCAAAATGTTCCTTTTGCAAATCAGTCTTCTTTGCTTGCACATTTGTCGTTCGCTGCAAATTGTTTCTCCGCAAACAGTTCCTTTTCAGATGTGTGCTTGCACCGCAAATGTAGCAATTTCTCTCTTGCTGAGCTCTCTGCTTGCACAATCTTTCCTGTGTTGTAACTTGGTCCCATCTGCTGCTTGTTCCTTCTCCGGAGACTTGCAGTCTGGACCCCCTCCTCGGGAATTTCACCTCCTCGTGGCTGCTCCTAAAATGGTGCTTTTCTTCCTCATTAAGCAAGCATGCCTTTAAAGCCTCAAAATTTAAGTCTTGCTCTTCTTTACACTCAAATATCGCAGAAACTGTGTCCCAGGTTTTATCTAAACTGTTCAACACCAATAAAACCTTCTGGGACTCAGGGAATTTAATCCCACGTTGTTCTAAGTCCAAAAATAAACTTTGCATTTTATTTAAATGCTGTTCCACAGATTTGCCTGGTTGCAAACAGGTCCTGTAAAGTTTTCTCAACAATTGCACGATATTACATGAAGAAACATTCACGTGCACAGCTCTTAATTTCAACCAAATCTCCTTTGCAGTCTTTAAATTGGCAACATTTAGAAATTGTTCATCATCTAAATTCAAGATGAGATAAGCCATTGCTCAATCATGGCTTTTCTGATCAGCAGCTGCAAACACTTGTGGTGGATTTTCTACGATATACCACAGCTCTTTAGCTTTCAGCAAACATTCCATTTTCACAGCCCAAACAATATAATTCTTCTGGCCCAAACGAGGCACAGAGCTTTCCTTAAATTCCATTGCAGCCATTCTGCTAATTCTGCCTTGTTTTTACACTTTCTAAACACAGGCAATTTCTTCCAGCTTTAAATTACTATGCAGTCCTTAGTGTGCTCTGGGCCCATAACTTTTCAGAGAATTTTAATTCTCTGTTGAAGAATAAATCAGAAGCTCACACAGCTGACTGCCTTTAGCTGAATTAAATAACTTCTTTATAATCATATCAAAATATTTACAGTACCATACATTCTTCTTTACAGCAAGCAGAAAGCATACTTCTTCCAGACATCATAGCACAATGAAGACTTCACACAGAGAGATACAGAGACAGACCGAGACTGGAGAACACATCCATCTCCTAGCTTAATTCTTTGCACATGCTCAGTAGCACTTTACTCACATTGGCTGACTGAGTTACCACATGATTCTTCCAGCTCATGAATATTCCAACAAATAATGACAGAGATATTGGTAGAGCCAATGGAGGAGAGTAAAGAGAAGATACTAAATGAGAGACTTCCTGTTGGCTCCGCGATCGTCATGGACGCTCCCTTTTGGAGCGCCGATCCTTGGCACCGTAAAAGCTGCCAGAAAGCTAAAAAACAGCTGACTGGCGGCTGAAAACCCCCTTCCCGGGCAAAGGGAAGGGCGAAGAGCGCGCAGGCACAGGTAGAGCCCCCCAAGTGCCCTAGGACAGGGGTAGGCAAAGTTGGCTCTTCTATGACTTGTAGACTTCAACTCCCAGAATTCTTGAGCCAATCATGCTAGCTCAGGAATTCTGGGAGTTGAAGTCCACGAGTCATAGAAGAGCCAACTTTGCCTACCTCTGCCCTAGGAGAAGTCCTGGGGGGGTGAAGGGTGAGGGCTCCCTGGGAACCTGCTGCTGCTCCGGACCTTGGATATCTCCGCTGTTTTGCAGAGCAAGAAGATCGCGACCAGCACTGCTCTAAACGATTGATTTTAACTGAAGATTATTTGCAGCAGCAGAGAAAACCAGGAGGCAAGACTGGGCAAGTAACCACCACTTAACTCTCACTGATTTTTATTTGACAAGTAACAAAGTAGCAAGCTGATTTTAAAATGGCGTTGAAAGCTTGAAAGGGAGAGGAAGCAAAAGTGAGAACAAAGAGAAAAAGTTTCCGTTTTGCTGGCAGGCTTCTGCACGAGAGCTGCTGGAATTGACTTGAATTTGCATTTATATTTGGGACTTTTCTTCTTTTTGGTACCAGATTAAAATAATTTGGAATATTTGATTAAAGATTTACTTTAATCCAGATGGCTTCTAAATCTGTGAAGACGGTTTCTTCCAAAAGTGCGGAGAGCTCTCCCACTCCCACCACTAAACTGCAAACTCTTGCAGCACAATCTCAGCCTCAGCCTCAGCCATTAACTCTGGTGATGTTGCAAGAAAGCCTTAAAGCTATGCAGGTCCAAATGTCTACCAACTTTAATAAAAAAAATTGATGAATCTAATGAGACAATTAAGGAGATGATGAATGATAAAATACAAGTTGTTTCTGACAAAATTGAAATCTGCAATAATGAAATTAGAGCTGATATCTTGGTGGCATTCAAAGGACTGGCAAATAATGTGGAATATTTGGATGAGCAAGTTCAACAAGTTAGAGATATTACAGCAACCTTAAGAGAGAAAATAGATGAGGTTGAAGAGAAAACTACAGATGAAATTACAATGGTTCATTACAGGAACATGGAATTTGCGATCAGAATTAGAGGATTAAAAGAGGAGAAAAGTGAGAATTTGAAATAATTGTTGGGAGAAGCCCTTGCTCAAGTGATGGATATCAACAAGGAAGTGCTGATGTGGCAGATTGATAAGATATACAGAGTCAACTCGCGTGTGGCTAGATTGAGAAACCTTCCAAGAGATATTGTAGTATATTTCAATAACAGAACACTGCGTAATGATATTCTTCAAGCAACGTACCAAAACAAACTACAGGCGGGTGGACAAGAATTGATGACATTGAAAGAGATCCCCCCAAGAATGCTGAGGGCCAGAAGAGATTTTTCTTTTTTTGTAGAGTAGCTTAAAAGACAACAATTGCCATTCAGATGGGAGGTACCAGCTGGTATTTCCTTGATTTATGCTGGAGAAAGACATCGACTTAATACGGTTCAGAAAGCAAGAGATTTCTACACATACATTTTAAAGGCTGGGACACCGAGATCACCAGAGGGAAGGAGAAAAGAGAGTGACAGAGCAAGACAATGAGAAGTCCAGCAAATTGAGGCCTCATCTGGTCAAGGTGATATGGTTACAACTTACTCCGACCAAAGTCTGGATTTATTTGGAGAACAACAGATAAAAGAACAGAGACAGACCAGAGCGGCAACCAAACGTATGCAGGAAATGGCACAACAGCAATCTCAGCTCGAAGTCAAAGAACCTACTAAAACTGAAGTAGTGGGAGGAGCAAGACGAAAGGAACTAAAGTTTTTAGACCACCAGTCAATGTTCCAGATGCTTCAGAAGCCCGCAGATGGGAAGTAGATTTTTAACCTGGAATGTTAATGGATTAAATTCACCACAGAAAAGAAGGAAAATATTTCATTATCTTAAACAATTTAACAATGACAATAACAATTCTCCGCCTTCAAGAAACACATATTAGAAAACAAGACCAAAAATATTTGATAAACTCAAGATTAGGATCATACTTTGTTTCATCGGCACCAGAAAAGAAAAATGGTATTGTAATATATGTTAAAAAAATTTGATTGCCAAATTGATTGAAGCAGATGATCAAGGAAGATTTTTAGCTATAGAACTTTTAATTAAAGGAGACAGAATACTGGTGATTGGTGTATATGCCCCGAACCAACAACAAGAGAAATTTTATGACTTTTTACATACAAAGTTAATACAATGGGATTGTAATACCTGTATCCTTCTGGGAGATTGGAATGGTGTACCAGACGTCAAAAAGGATAAGAAGGGTCCAAACCAAAATACTTTTTCAAGAGCTAAATTGCCAAAGTCTTTCTTTGAGATGATGGAGGATTGGGAGTTGAGGGACATTTGGCGCGAAATAAATATAGAAGAAAAGGACTTTACTTTCTTTTCCGATAGACACCAATCCTTTTCAAGGATTGATTTTATTTTGATTACTAATAATCTTTTTTCCAAGGTAAAGAAGACGAAGATATGTTCAAGAGTATTAACGGATCATAGCCCGGTCTGGTTGGAATTGCAAGACGGAAATGGACCCAGAAGGTCATGGAGGTTAAATGACAATTTATTTAGATACTAGGATAATGTGAAGGAATGTAAAAAATTAATGAAAGATTTTTTTGTTAACAATATGCAGAAGGGTACGTCTATGGAAATGGTTTGGGATGCTAGTAAAGCTTATATGAGAGGTATTTTGATATATTTGAATAATAAATTTAGAAGGAAAAAAGAGGAAAAGAGGAAAGAACTGGAAGAAGAGATTAAAAGACAGGAGAGGGCTTTAATTTCTAATCCAGCGGATAAGAAAATTAAAGAGGTAATTAATTTATTAAAGGGTCAGTTTAATACGTTAATGGCAGACCAAGTGGCAACTAATTTACAGTATGCAAAATTTAATATTTTTAGCAATGCAAACAAACCGGGAAGGTGGTTGGCATATATGTTAAGAAAGAAGCAAAAATCAAGAACTATTGAAAAAATAAGATATAAGGGTAAAGAAGTTTATGAACAAGAACTTATCAAAAAATCCTTTTTAGAATTTTATTCAGGATTATATAGTGGGGATAAAGTCAAAGAAGAAGATATAGATAGGTACTTACAGCAACAAAATATTCATATAACTACTAAGATTCAGAGAGATACTTTAAATCAATTGATAACCTCAGAAGAGATTATATTTGCAATTAAACAATTAAAAGTGGGCAAGGCCCTAGGGACAGATGGGTTAACTGCTGTTTATTATAAAAAACTGCAGGATGAAATGGTGGAACCACTTAAAGAACTGTTTAATAATATTCAAAAGGGAGGCATTGTACCTCCATCTTGGAAAACTGCTTTTATCTCTCTGATCCCAAAAGAGGGTCAAGATCTTACAGATCCAAAAAATTACAGGCCGATCTCACTTTTAAATTTAGATTACAAAATCTTTGCAAAAATTTTAGCAAATATATTAATGACAGTTTTGCAACAGACAATACATCATGATCAAACTGGTTTCTTAACTGGTAGACAAATGAAAACCAATGTTAGACAAATTGTTAACTTATTGGAGTATTTGGGAAAGAACAACCAGGTCCCTGCAGCATTGGTATTTTTGGATGCTGAGAAAGCCTTCGATAGATTGAATTGGCGGTTTTTACTAAAGCTAATAGAAAAATTACAACTTGGAGATTATTTTGTACAATCTATTCAGGCAATATATCAAAAACAAACAGCGCAAATAATAATTAATGGTGGATTAACAGATAATTTCAATATAGAAAAGGGAACAAGACAAGGATGTCCCTTATCTCCCTTGTTGTTTATTTTAAGTTTGGAAATATTACTTAGCAAAATAAGATAACTTGACACAATAAAGGGAATTAAAATCAGACAGGAAGAATACAAGCTAAGAGCCTTTGCAGACGACCTGGTTGTTACTCTGACCCAACCACTACAATCTATTAGAATTTTGATGGATACAATTAATCTATATGGACAAGTATCTGGTTTTAAGATAAATATAGTTAAAACAAAAATAATAGTTAAAAATGTGACAAGAAACCAAAAAGAAGAAATAGAAAAGGTAACAGGTTTTGAAATAGTTCAAAAGATTAAATACCTAGGGGTTTATATTATGTCCACAAATACAAAACTATACCAATATAATTATGAACCACTATGGTTAAAAATACAGAAAGATATGGAAAATTGGGAAAAATTACAATTGTCGTTGCTGGGAAGGATAGCTGCTGTTAAAATGAATGTTCTACCAAGGTTTTTATTCCTCTTTCAAATGATACCAATACTTAAAAAAGATGGAATTTTAAAGGAGTGGCAAAAGGGCATAAATAAATTTATCTGGGCGGGGAAGAAGCCAAGGGTAAATCAGAAGATTATGCAGGACATACGTGAAAGAGGTGGTTTAAAAATGCCTAATTTAAAATTGTATTATGAAGCAGCGGCCCTCTCAGCAATTACGGATTGGATTAATTTAACGGAAGAGAGTGTATTAAACATTGAGGGATATGGTTTGGTTTTTGGGTGGCATGCTTATTTAATATATGATTAAAAAAATATATTGGTTGGAAAAAAATATATGAATGAATAGAGGGGAAATAAGAATGAAAGAGAAACCCAGATGACACACTTGAAATGGAAGAGGGGAGGGGAAGGGAAATATAGAAAAAGTATACTAGACAAATATACATTGGAAATGGAATATATTAATAAGTGAAAAATGTGAAAGAAATAGAAAAGAAAAGAGGCTTTAAATAAATAATGAATTGAGACTGCTGGAAGACCACCCCGAGATCTATTTGAATAAAAGAACACAACAATAGAAAAGGAAAGAGAAAGAGGAGGATGAGGAGGAAAGACGAAAGGGAGAGGAGAGCAATAGCAATAGCACTTTACTTATATACCGCTTCATAGTGCTTTACAGCACTCTCTAAGCGGTTTACAGAGTTCAGCATATTGCCCCCAACAATCTGGGTCCTCATTTTACCCACCTCGGAAGGATGGAAGGCTGAGTCAACCTTGAGCCTAGTGAGATTTGAACAGCTGAACTGCTGAACTAGCAATCAGCTGAAGGTCGCAATGCTGCTTTTAACCACTGCGCTATCTCAGCTCCAGAGGAGGTTAAGGAGGGGAAAAGAGGATAGGAGAGAAGGGAAGAGGAGGGAAGAGGAGAGTAGTAGGAGAGAGAAAGGGATGTAGAGAAGGACGGAAGGGAGGGAAAGGAAAGTAAGAGTAGAGGGAGGAGAAGAGGGAGAAGGGTTGTGGGAAATAAAAAGGGGGAGTAAGGGATGGCAAAAAAGCAGTCTCGATGGTATAAAAAATAACAATTGTTTTAATGAAACAGAAAATATGTATAAGAGTATTGTATTATTATTGAGAAAATGAAATCGTATATTTGTGATGTAAAGATGTGAAATAAAATACAAAAATTTGTTTAAAAAAAGCTTCTTGGATGAGAAGAAGAAAAAACAAGAAAGTCCAGTTGCCTCCTGAAAAAGCACCTTTGGGACTGCAGTAGAAACACTGCAAAGTAGATCACCACAGTTAAAGTCCAGACACCTTGAAGTTGCCATGTTTGAGAAATACTGTAGTAGAAGTTGAGAAAAACTACAGTAGAATTACTGCAGTAGAAATCACTACAGTGAGAAACACAGCAGGAGAAGCAGAGAAGTACTGTGGTAGAACACTGCGGTAGAAGTTGTCAAGGTTGAGAACTCCTGCAGAGAAACACTATCCAACCACTTCTCCTATAACATTGGATATTTTATAAACCTCTTTTTAGATATTGCTTTCCCCTTCCAAGCTAAAAAGTGCAAATAGCAATAACAATAGCATTTATTCTTATATACCGCCCTATAGCACTTTACTGCACTCTCTTGGTGGTTTAAAATGTAGAACCATTATTTGCATATTGTCCCCAACAACCTGGGTCCTCATTTTACCGATCTCAGAAGGATGGAAGACTGAGTCAACCTTGAGCCCTGTCAGAATCGAACACAGGCTGTGGGCAGAGTTTGCTTGCAATACTACACTTTTAACTACTGTGCCACCAGGTGTCATGCCCCCGTCGGAGCCTGAATCTGTGGGGGAAGACGAGCTGGAACCTGAGCCGACAGAGATTGAGGGGGCGGCTTCATTGTCTTTGGAAGAAAATGGAGAGGGCCAGGGCCTTTCAGGATTAGGACAGCTTGTAGACAGGGAGGAACAGGGGCAGGATGAACATGAGAGACAGAGCTCAGGCAAGGAGCAAGGACCACCCTTTCCTGATCCAAGAGCTCTTAGAGTGGAGAGAAGGCGAGAACTGCGCAGGCTGAGCAGGCTACTTGGGAGAAGAGTGCCCCGCCCATCTTCACGAGGCACACCTGGGGAATGAGACTTAAGGAGATGCTGTGGGGAGGGGCATTTGTCAGGAACAAACACTGAGTTCCTGACGTGTTGAGTGCCGACGTTTGAACTTTCCAAGAGTCCTTGCATTCTTTCTGGCGTTCTGGACTAATTACCTGGATCTTTTGCTTCCTGAACTTCTTGATTTGGCCTGCTGGATTTATTGCTGTGCAGCCCTGGTGTACACAGCGCTGGGCTGGACTAATTGCAGCCAGAGGCTGCTTGAGGTTTGTGTGCGGGTTTGTTATCACTTTGGTCTGGGACTTGCCAGAAACATGGGAGCATTTGGGGAAATTTGGAGCAATAAAGGGGCGGTTTGAACTGCCAGCTGTTTGTGTTATCTCTGTGCCATGCCCTGGGTCATCATACCAGGGCTCTGGTTTTTTTTTATCCTTCTTCAACCAAATGTCTCCCAGATGTGATGGATTCTTATTCCCCCTTTCAGTGAATTATCTTGCAGAAAACATACAACTGGGTGGAAACCTGATTCTAGCATCTTACTTGACCAACAGCAATGGTGCTTCTTTGTTTTGTTTTTCCCACTTTTCTATAGGACCAAGGATTTCACTTGGGAACCAAATTGACTTACCTTGTAAAACCTGTGGCCTCTTGCCATTGGCACCCATGTGCCTGTATGCAATTTTCTTGCAACCCATCTCACCCCTACCCCAGCTGATTTTTTTTAAATTAAGCCATAAGGTTACCATATCTGGGCTGAGAAATTCCAGATGACCACTAGATCAGTGGTTCCCAAACTTTTTCAGTCCACCGCCCCCTTGGTGCTACAAACTCATCCTCACCGTCCCCCCCACCCCCCTCAGGTGGGCGTGGCTTGGTGGTCAGGTGACCGGGTGGGCATGGCCAACTTGTAAAATGTGGTGAAACTCACTCACAACGCTCTTGCTTAGCAACCAAAATGTTAGGCTCAATTGTGGTCATAAGTCTTTCTTTCTTTCTTTCTTTCTTTCTTTCTTTCTTTCTTTCTTTCTTTCTTTCTTTCTTTCTTTCTTTCTTTCTTTCTTTCTTTCTTTCTTTTTCTTTCTTTCTGTCTTCCTTCCTTCCTAGCATCTTCCTTCCTTCCTGCCTTCCTACCATATTTCTTTCTTTCTTTTTCTTTCTTTCTTTCCTCCCTTCCCTTCCCTCCCTCCCTCCTTTCTTTTTCTTTCTTTCTTTCTTTCTTTCTTTCTTTCTTTCTTTCTTTCTTTCTTTCTTTCTTTCTTCCTTCCTTCCTTCCTTCCTTCCTTCCTTCCTTCCTTCCTTCCTTCCTTCCTTCCTTCCTTCCTTCCTCCCTCCTTCCCTCCCTCCCTCCCTCCCTTCCTCCCTCTCTCTTTCTTTCTTTCATTCTTTCCTTTTTCTTTCCTTATTCCCTCCCTCCCTTCCCTCCCTCCTTTCTTTTTCTGTCTGTCTGTCTTCCTTCCTTCCTACCATCTTCCCCCATCGAGGAAGGCTGGGTGGGGAGGTGCACCAATTGTCTCTTTGGCGGCTTGGCCAAGGAAGAGGAGCGTGTTTGAAAACGCTGCCGGAGGCAGCCCAGAGCAGCCGAGCCAGTCCTGCGGGGTGTGCGCATAGGTGCCTCTCGATTGCGCTCTCTCTCTCTCTCTCTCTCTCTCTCTCTCTCTCTCTCTCTCTCCCTCCCTCCCTCCCTCCCTCCCTCCCCTGGCCAAAAGAGTACCCACCGCAGAAAGAGTGGCTCCCGGCCGTGAGAGTGAGAGCAATAGCAAGCGAGAGGTGGGTGCGCACACACCCCGCGGGACTAGATCGGCTCCTCTGGGCTCTGCCTACGGCAATTTAAAACATGCTTCTGTCTGCGAAGAAGAGGGACGTGTTTGAAAATGCTGCCAGAGGCAGCCCAGAGCAGCCAAGCCAGTCCCGCGGGGTGTGCGCGTGGCTGCCTCTCAATTGCTCTAGCTCTGTCTCTCTCTCGCAGCAAGGGGGAGAATCGGGACAGGCAGAAGCCGCCGGGTAAAGAGCGACCAGAATCGAGGAAATCCTCTCCCGCAACAGCTGAAGAGCAGTAAAAACCGTATTTTTACTCCCAGTAAAGAGAAAAGTATGCAAAATAATGTGGCTTAAGCACCATGAATAATTCATTTTATTTCAAAAAGCCCACGAGCAGCTAAGGAATCCTAGTACTTTTTAAAATGCCCCCCCCCTTTATTGTCACCAGCCTGCACAGATTACAATCTTGAGAGCATAGGATCTGGGCACATAATGTGCTGATGGGAAGCGCATGTTTTTAAATGAGGGCGAGAGTGGCGCTGGACGAAATACGGGAAAGTTGTTTCATTCCTGGTCGGCCAACAAGCTAGGACCCCAATCTATTTATGGCCACACTGGGGCCGCCTGGTACAGTATATTTTGGCCTCCCGTTCTGGAATCGCTCTTGTAATCACAGCAACTCTTGGCTGTCACCTCTCCTCCGCACGCACGCCCCGGACGCTTAGACCGCCGGCAACGAAGAGACCCCTTGGCCAAGGATACAGCGGCTCCAGCCGAAGGCAGGGAAGGGGGTGTAGGCCTTCCATTCACCGTCCTCAGCCCCTTGAGTGACAGTAGCGCTGGGAAGGGGAGGGAGTTGCCCCCATCTGCTTTTTGCCCCCTCTGCGGGGGACGCGTCTCGCAACCAGCAGCCTGCGCCCACTTCCACAAAGCCCAGCACCTCATGGGGCTGAGGATGGTGAACGGAAGGCCTACACCCCCCCATCACCCCCAAACTGTGTCCCACTGCGAGACGGGCATCTTACTGGTTTAACAGCTTCGTGTGTCTGTCGGCTGGTCTCTTTAGGAAAAAAAGCTTGCAAAATACAGAAACTCTTCTCGCTGAGAGAAGTTTATTTATTTATTTATTTATTATTGGTTCTTCTAGGCCGCCCTACTCCCGAGGGACTCAAGTTGTTAATTGCTCACCCTCGTGAGAAGAGTTTCTGTATTTTGCAAGATTTTTTTCCCTTAAGAGACCAGCTGAGAGACCATGGAGCTGCCAAACTCCAGTAAGACACCCGTCTCGCGGCCCGCCCAGCCCCCGCCGGGAAAAGAGTGGCAGGAAAAGCGGCGAGCGGGCGATTGGGTGGACATGGGCGGCGGCGCAGAGATAGGACCGGCGAACCACCTGCTGCCCCCCTGGCCCCTCTTAGCGCCCCCCTGCTGCCACCCTTGCCTCTTAGCGCCCCCTAAGGTATCCCACCGCCCCCCAGGGGGCGGTACTGCCCACTTTGGGAACCACTGCACTAGATGGTACCAAAAAGATATAGGAACACCTAACCCTTTGCTTCCATCTAGTGGTCATCTAGTTACTTGGTTTATGCAGCCTAGATCAGGCAGCTCTAAATGTTTCCACCATGTTTCCACCAGCCCCAAATGTTCTAGACTAGAGCCTAATACTAAACTGCAGAATGATTTGATTGCTATAAACCTGACATTTGGTATGAAATCAGTGGTTGTGAGTTAAAGCCATGATTAAAACAAACAGCTATTGTTTAGAAGGATGGATGACTGCAATTGCTGTTACTCTCTTTTAAAAGGATTAATCTGGCTGGGAACATAAATCCCTTACTGAACAGCAGTAATTTTGTCTTTGGAGTGTGGGCATATGTGTCTTTGTCCCTCCCCATCTATGCTACCAATTGGAATTGGGTGGCATCCAAATGAAATAAATAAATACATGCTATGTCAAGTTATTCAGTGATAATTACTGTTTCTGTCTGGAACTGTACATGTATTTCTAGGGTCATAAACAAGTTTAATCAGTAACATTTCCTATTGTCAAAGGCAACACAGTTAAATTAGTAAAGGTCACTTGGCTTAAGTTTCAGTTTTTGAGTGCAATCTGGATTCAGGGACCTAATTCACAACTTCAGTTCAGCTATAATTTAACAGTAATTTCTATAAAAAAGTTGTATTTGCTAAGTCATAAAACAAAACAATAACTCCAGAATGTCTGGTTTCATATCACATGCTAAATCAAAAACCAAACAAAGCACAAAATGGCTTTGTGTGTTGTGTGAACCATATTGGTGGGAAGGAACCCACAGAACATTAAGCTCTAAAGCAGGGCTGTCAAACTCGCTGCCCGCAGGCCGGATGTGTCATGTGCTGGCCACACCCATGCCCGGTTTAGTGAAGGGGAAAAAAGTCACGATAAGTCACGTGATGACGCGGTGATGACGCAAGTTTGACACTCCTACTCTAAAGTAATTGTTCAAACAATGGTTGGGTTCACACTATAGTTTCAGAAACCACAACTGCCCTGGTTTACACATCCAGCTGTCATAAATTGTAGTTCACAGTGGCTGATTTCAGAAAACACACTAAGCCAAAAATCAAATCAACCTTCTTAAGGTTTACTGTCATGCATCAGCCAGGCCAATCATACTTAAAAGATTCTTATTGACATCAATAGGACAAGGTAGCCATTGATGCAATGGGTCTCTTTTAAGAATTATCAGCCTCTCTCATCCTACTTTAACTTTTTTTCTTGACAACTAGAAACATGTCTAAAGCAGTTTGTTTATTTATTTATTTATTTATTTATTTATTTATTTATTTATTTATTTATTTATTTATTTATTTATTTATTTATTTATTTATTTATTTATTTATTTATTTATTTATTTCTTATAGGCCGCCCAACTCCCACGGGACTCAGGGCGGCGTACAGCATAAAAAGAAGAACAATTTATTAAAAAACAATAATAATAATTAAAACAGTTATAAAAATTAAAAAACATAAAAAAGTTATAAAAAATAAAAAAATTACTGGGTTGCATTCAACCATCATTCTTAGTTTTCTTAGGGGGGCGATGGTGTGCTGTGGTTACACACATGGGAGTTAAGTTAAAGACCCAGTTTGTCTAGTCATTAAGATGCTGACTTAGAAACCAGGAGATGGTGAGTTTTAGTCCTGCCTCAGGCATGAAAGCTGGCTGGGTGCCTTTGGGGCCAGTCACTTTCTCACAGGGTTGTTATTATGGGGAAAATACAAGTAGTCCTTGACTTACAACAGTTCATTTAGTGACCATTCAAAGTTACAGCAGCATTGAAAAAAGTGACTTATGACTGTTTTTCACACTTAACGACCATGGCAGCATCCCCATGGTCACATGATCAAAATTCAGATGCTTGGCAACTGACTCATATTTATGACAATTGCAGTGTCCCAGACCTATGTGATCCCCTTCTGAGACCTTCTGACAAGCAAAGTCAATGGGAAAGCCAGATTCACTTAATAACCGTGTTACTAACTTAACAACTGCAGTGATTCACTTAACAACAGTGTCAAGAAAGGTTGTAAAATGGCCCAAAACTCACTTAACTTAGTAATCTGACTAAGTAGCTGAATCACTGTTTCTGTCCATGACAGTGAACAGTGTGGGAGGATTATACGGCCTTGGAAAATGATGTAGAAATGGTGAAGGGCTCCTTGGAGCATATCTGGACTTCGGGACAGACATCCCCAGGTAAATCCTAAATATGAGGGATAGAGTTTTCTAAGTAGTGGCTCCAAACATACAAAACTCTATTCCTGTGGACACCTGCTAGGCTGCACTGCTAAGTAGACCATAGTCACTCACTGATATGAGCCTTTGATTGAGTTAACACCTTATTGGGTGATGCAATACATCATGTTTTTCTGGTTTCTGTTATTAATTTATTAATACAGAATTTAATAATAATAATAACAGAGTTGGAAGGGACCTTGGAGGTCTTGTAGTCCAACCCCCTGCTTAGGCAGGAAACCCTACACCACTTCAGACAAATGGTTATCCAACATCTTATTAAAAACTTCCAGTGTTGGAGCATTCACAACTTCTGGAGGCAAGCTGTTCCACTGATTAATTGTTCTAACTGTCAGGAAATTTCTCCTTAGTTCTAAGTTACTTCTCTCCTTGTTTAGTTTCCACCCATTGCTTCTTGTTCTACCCTCAGGTGCTTTGGAGAATAGTTTGACTCCCTCTTCTTTGTGGCAACCCCTGAGATATTGGAACACTGCTATCATGTCTCCCCTGATCCTTCTTTTCATTAAACTAGACATACCCAGTTCCTGCAACCGTTCTTCATATGTTTTAGCCTCCAGTCCCCTAATCATCTTTGTTGCTCTTCTCTGCACTCTTTCCAAAGTCTCAACATCCCTGTTACATCGTGGCGACCAAAACTGAATGCAGTATGTCAAGTGTGACCTTACCAAGGCATTATAAAGTGATATTATCACTTCGCGTGATCTTGATTCTATCCCTCTGTTAATGCAGCCTAGAACTGTGTTGGCTTTTTTGGCAGCTGCTGCACACTGCTGGCTCATATTTAAATGGTTGTCCACTAGGACTCCAAGATCCCTCTCACAGTTACTACTGTTGAGCAAGGTACCACATATACTGTACCTGTGCATTTTGTTTTTCTTGGCTAAATTTAACAGATTAACAGAGTTGGAAGGGACCTTGCAGGTCATCTAGTCCAACCCCCTGCCCAAGCAGGAGACCCTACATTTGCCTCTACCTAGGATCGAACGCACAACCTGCTGATTGTGAGGCAAGAGCTCCACCTCTAACCTCTAGGCCACCGTATATTGTAGAACCTTACTTTTTTCACCATTGAATTTCATTTTGTTTGATAGCGCCCAATGTTCAAGTCTGTCAAGATCCTTCTGTATCTTGAGCCTATCTTCTGGAGAGTTGGCTATTCCTGCCAGTTTGGTGTCATCTGCAAATTTGATGAGTTCCCCATCTATCCCCTCGTCCAAGTCATTGATGAAGATGTTGAAGAGTACTGGGCCTAAAACAGAGCCTTGGGGTACTCCACTCCATACTTCCCTCCATGTAGATGCAGTTCCATTGAGCACTACACGTTGAGTGTGATTGGTTAGCCAGTTTTGGATCCATCTGGTGGTGTTGCTGTCCATCCCACATTTTTCTACTTTATCTAGTAGTAGGTTATGGTCTACTTTATCAAATGCCTTACAGAAGTTCAAGTAAACCACATCGACAACATTCCTCTGGTCCACTAATTTTGTCACTTTGTCAAAGAATGCAATAAGATTAGTCTGGCATGATCTGTTTTTGACAAACCCATGTTGGCTTTTGGTTATTACTTTGTTTGCTTCTAGGTGTTCATTGATTCATTGCTTGATTATCTTTTCCAAAATCTTCCCTGGTATTGAGGTCAGGCTGATAGGTCTGTAGTTTCCTGGATCTGGTTTTTTTCCCTTTTTTGAAGATGGGAACTACATCAGCTCTTTTCCAGTCCTCTGGCAGTTCCCCGGTGCTCCAGGATCTTTGAAAGATATAGTTCAGTGGTTCTGAGATCTCATCTGCCAGTTCCTTCAGAACCTTGGGGTGTAATCCATCTGGTCCTGGTGATTTGAATTCGTCTAGGGTAGACAGATGTTCCCTTACCATTTTCTTCCCTATTTTAACTTGTGTTCCTAATATGTTTTTTGCGATGCTGTTTTTGATAGGTTGGACTGTTTTTTCCCTTTGTGTAAAGACAGATGCAAAAAACGTGTTAAGTAGCTCTGCTTTCTCCCTGTTACTTGTCACCTTCTTGCCACTTTCTCCCTGCAATGGACCAATTGTTTCCTTGACTTTTTTCTTGTTTTTAATATGTTGGAAGAAGTTTTTTTTGTTACTTTTCACGTTTGTCGCAAGCCTTTGTTCATTGTGAGCCTTAGCTTTCCTCACTTCATCTTTACAGGCTCGAGCTATTTGCTGGTATTCTGCCTTAGTTATTTCCCCTTCTTTCCACTTTTTATACTTGTCCTTTTTGTCTTTCAATTTGTTAGAGAGTTCTTTATGCAGCCATGCTGGTTTCTTTTGAGATCTATTATTTTTCTTCTTCATTGGTATTGTGCTAGTCTGGGCTTTTATAATCTCACTTTTCAAAATTTCCCAAGCTTCTTGAATTGTTTTCCCCTTGAGGATTCTTATCCATGGAATCTTTCCCAAGTTCTCTCTAAGTTTTTTGAAATTAGCTCTGTTAAAGTCCAAGACTCTAGTTTGACTTTGTTCTACTGCTTGTGTTTGCATAATGTTGAATTCCAATTTGCTGGCTATTTAATTGTAAAATTTTAATGTCAGTTTTGGAAGCCATTATTTCTGTTTGCTTCAACTGCCACATATTTTAGCCTGGGAAATTGGGAGGGTTTTTTTTGTTGGAGCGGTAGAAACTTAGTCATAACAAAATTCTTTACTCAAGGACAAATGCCTGCACCTGCGTGGAGATTGTATCCAGTTGAGTGTGAAGATTTGATTGAACCATGTGATGAGCTTGTGGGTGTGGGGCAGGGTTGTGAACTTTCAACTGGGTGGGGAAATCCTGGAAGCTTTCAGATTCGGGTTTCCCCAGATGTGCCAACATGACATCTCTAATAAATTGGAACTTTGAGTGTGGGTGGAATATCAGAATCTAATGCACTAATATGATATAGCCTACACCTAACTAGGCAATGTGGGTGGACTATCAGACATGATATAGCCTACGTGCTTAACCAGACAACCCACTCCTTTGATTAGTTTAAAGAAATAATTATTAGTTCAAGCTTCTGTTTACCTAAGGTAATTAAAACCCTTCTGTTTGTCTAAGGTAAAAACTAACTAGATACTCTTTTGTTTATTTAGCAATCATACCTTGATAGGATTTTGTCTGTATACTATGTGTCACATATTAACCAATTTATTCATTGTAACTAAATTAGTAAAGTTAATCTTTTATACTTGTACACACAAGAAACTTGTTATAAATAATAAACCAAGTTCTGGGCAAGATAGATCTGAACAAGCATACCCAGAGAGACAGATCTGATCTGAACAAGCATACCCAGAGAGAAGTCAGATCTCTGAACAGCATACCCAGAGAGAGAACAGGTCTCTGAACAGAGAGGCTTTGCAGCCCAGAGAGAAGGTCTTCTTAGCCCGGAACTGCTTTGCTCAAGAAACCATGTCTCCGTGTCTGTGATTACTACATTTGAGGAACTTCTAGCCTCGGAGTTTTATTTTGTTGGGGGTGTTTCTTGGAACCCTGACATTTAAATTATATACATGTACAGTAGTTTAATTATCATAGGCTACTATAGGAGAGTTTCATTGATAAGTTAGCTTTTGAACTTTAATGTTAACTAAAATGAATGCATGGAACTAATAAACAATTAATTTGGTATTTTACAGCCATAAAAAAGATAAATACTTTCAGTTTATACACATTATTCTGCATTGTGATGGGGATAGGGGGCACATTTATACAACCAGCACACACAAACAGGTATATTCCTAGTCTAATTATTTAATAATAGGGACAGAAACTAGGAGACAACCTGGATGCCCATCTTCAGGGTCCATCCACCCTCTTTTTTCATCTATAGGAATTCCTGTTTCTCTTTGATTAATTGCTAAACTAGAAAGTTACTTTTAAACAATGAAAGAAAGAGAAAAAAGTAAAAAGGCCTCAATATCTGTACATTTGATGTCAACACATACTGAACATTCCTATCCATGGAAGAAATACTGCACATCTTTAGAAATAACTATCTACCTTTAAAAATTATGGGAGTGTTTGATAGCAGTGCTCCTGTCACTTGAGAGATTTCAGCTCTTGTCCAGAAGTGGTGATGGGAAAAGGCGAAAAGGTAGGAGGTGTGTCGTCGTCTCCATTTGTCCTTCAATTCCCTTCCCTTAGGACCAAGCAGCAGCTCAACAGGATTTGTGGAGAATCCATGACCTCCTGGCGGGATTGAGATGCAGCCCAGCAAATTATCCCACCCTAGAAAACAGAAGATCAGGTGCTTAATGCAATGTGATCAGCACCAAACTGCGGTGGAGTGGGGGCAGAGTGGGATAGTTCTCTGTTATGGATAATCAGCATTGCAACCAAAGGGTTCTTTCCTTATCAGGTATGTCTCATTTTTATACCTGGGTTTTGTTCATGGGAAAGGTACGCCACCTTTCCACCAATAGAGGGAAGTAATCATTGTTGATTACTGTCAAAGAAATAAAGTCAACAATGCAGTTGAGAAGGTAAAGATACCCTTGAATCAATGTGATTCTCAATGACTATCTGGACCAGGCCTGTCAAACTGGCAGCCCGCGGGCCAGATACGTCACGTGCAGGCCACACCCACCCTGGCTCTGCAAAGGCAAAAAAGTCACAATACATCACGATCCGGCTCGTGATGCTATCGAGTTTGACACCTGTGATCTGGACCCTTAAATGCAATTTTTTTCATTCTTCTGAGGTGGCTTCCAGCTTCCCAGTCTAACCTACAGTCCTGTTATCTATTCCCTGAAGGGCCTCACTTCCAATTAACAGAATAACAGAATTGGAAGGGACCTCTGAGGTCTTCTCGTCCAACCCGCTAATCAAGCAGGAGACTGCACCATTTCAGAAAAAGTGATTGTCCAATTTCTTCTTTAAAATCTCCAGGGTTAGCACCTATAACTTCTGATTAATGTTCCACTGATTAATTGTTCTGTCAAGAAATTACTCCTTAGTTCTAGGTTGCTTCTCTCCTTGATTAGTTTCCATCCATTGCTTCTTGTCCTGCCCTCAGGTGCTTTGGAGAAGAGGTTGACCCCCTCTTCTTTGTGGCAGCCCCTCAAATATTAGAACACTGCTATCCTGTCACCCCTAGACAGAAAGAGTGAAAGCACCCAGCCGGCCAGGCACTGAAGCTGCGCCACTGCCGCCGGAGGGAGGGAGAGAAAGAAAGAAAGAGAGAGAGAGAGAGAGAGATCTCCGATCCAACCTCTCTCTCTGTGTGTGTGTGAGAGAGAGAGCACACCACTGCCAGCCCTGATATAACTCTCCAAGATTGGATCGGAGATCTCTCTCTCTCCCTCTCTCTCCCTCTCTCTCCCTCTCCCTCTCCCTCTCTCTCTGTCTCTCTCTCTCACACACACAGAAGTTGGATCAGATCTCTCTCTTGCGCTCTCTCTTGCTCGCTCGCTGTAGTGGCAGTGGCAGCGCTTTAGTGCCTGGCGGACAAGGTGCTTCTCACTCGGCCGCTTTCCCTCTTTTTTCTCCCCAGTCCTCCTCCTCCTTCAGACAAAAGCTGTTAATATGTAACCCTATTAATATCTCTTCTTCATCCTGCGGGTAAAGCTTTAGGCAGGCTTAGAAAGTCTGCCAGTGCTGTTCCTCGCTTGGCAATGCTTAAGGAGAATTAGGGGCTAGAGACAGTTGATATTCTCATCTCTGCTACAGGTGAGGCTGTCAGAAAGACTTTTTGGCAAGCACACAATGCCTTCTCCTCAGCCTCTCTGGCACTAATGAGAGGCGTAGCTCTACTGCCCAGGGGAGGCAAAACCTGTCATTTTGTACACACCATCCACTGCTGGCAGATATGCACATATGGGTGGCGTGGCAGGTCCATCCTGGGCGCGGTAGTTCTGCAGCTAGCCTGGCAGCCTGGCCTGAGCCACTTTTTTAAAAAAAATTTCCCTAGGGGGCACTACCCAAATGGGAAGCGCGCCTCTGCCTGTGTAACTAGGGGGAGACTCTCCGCCCCGCAAAAACCAATGGCTCCAAAGCGGCTCCTCTGCCACCATCCCCATTCCCCCGCTGCCTTCCCCAAACACCTCCCCCCATTGCAAACGTGGCCTGCTGTTTGGGTGGGAAATGCCTGGAATACAATAAAGCCCACACACTCACCTCCCACTGGCAGGCTGGCTAATTGTCAACATTCCAAATAGTAATCGAGCAGAAATCAGAGTCCAAGGCAAATAGTTTACCAAAGTTCCAATTTAATGCAGACACCATGTTGGCAATGCATGTGGAAACCCAAATCTAATTTTCTCCCAAGTTCCCCTTGATAGGAAATGGGCACTCCACCCCCATCAGGATCACGTTGCCCACTCATCTTCTGCCATCGTGGCACGGCCCCTCCCAGCTTCTTGCAGGTGCTGGACAGAAGATGACCATGGAGAAGTAACGAAGAATGTGATATCTCTAACTTCTCACGGTCATAGTCTTCCCCCTCCCTACTCCATGTCTTCTATGTAGAACGGTGACAAACGATGCTTTGTCAGGCCGCCTTCCTTCAAGCAAAAAGCAATTCCTACCAATACACAAAAGAGAGAGTAAGAGTACAAGGGATTAAGTTAATGATGTTAACCACCCCTCCCTCCCCCAGGGGGCTCCTTCGGCTTATCTGGGTATTTGTTATGGAAATTTCTAATTAGCCGGTCGGCTTTTACTTTCCAACTATTGATCCATGTGGATTCCGCTAGCGAATATCCTTTCCAAAGAATAAGATACTGAAGGTGTCCCCTAAATAACCTGGAATCTAGGATTTTTTTCACTTCATAATGCCTTTCTCCTTGTATTACTATGGGGGGTGGGGGTGGAGGAAGGGTTGGTGGCCTAATGTTGGATTGTGCCATTGGCCTAAGTAAGCTACTATGAAACACTGGGTGTATCTTTCCCAATATTCTTTGTAGAGCCAACTGTACCGTGACAGGTTTAATTATCTTTACTATTGGGAAAGGTCCTAAGAATTTCGGACCCAGCTTTCTACTGGGTATTCTCAAGCAGATATATTTTGTTGATAGGTAGACTTTGTCTCCCACTTTGAAAGGGGGCTGAATGGCTCTATGCTTGTCCACTTGCTTTTTATAGGTTTCTGCAGTTTCAGCCAGTGTCTTTTTAGTATTTTCCCATCCTTTCTTTAGTTCTTCCATCCATTCCGCTAGGGACATGGATGTGGGTGCTTCTATGGGCAGTTCTGGCATTGGGACGAACTCTTGTCCGCTGGTAACCTGGAAAGGTGTCAATCCGGTACTGCTGTGTACTGCGTTGTTGTATGCTACTTCTGCAAATGGCAGCAGCTCCGCCCTGTTGGCTTGTTGGTAGTTCACATAACAGCGGAGATACTGTTCCACCATGGAGTTCGCTTTTTCAGCTGCGCCGTTGGTCTGAGGATGGAACCCTGAGCTAAGGCCTTGAGTGGATCCAATGGTGTGCAGGAATTCCCTCCATAATTTAGCGGTGAATTGCATGCCTCTTTCGGAGATTATCCTCTTTGGCACTCCGTGCAAACGGTAGATGTGTTTGAGGAAGAGCTTTGCTAAGTGTCTAGCCGTCGGTAATCCAGAGCAGGCAACGAAGTGGGCCTGTTTGGAGAATAAGTCGATGACTGTCCAGATCACTGTATTTCCCTTGCTCTCTGGGAGTTCTACGATGAAATCCATTCCTATTTCTTCCCAGGGCTTACTGGGGTTGGCCACCTGCTGCAGAAGTCCAGGTGGTTTTCCTGGTCGGTGATTCCTTGTGGCGCAGGTGGCATAGCTCTTTACATAATCCTCTACCTCAGATTTCATCCTTGGCCACCAAACTTGCTGTCTCGTAAGGTGAAGGGTCTTCAAGAATCCGAAGTGTCCTCCCAGCTTAGAATCGTGGCTTCGTTGGAGCACTTGCAGCCTGAGGTCAGCAGGCACGTACAGTTTGGATCCCTTCCAAGCCAGTCCATCCCTCATGGTCAATATTTCCTTGTTATCATTTATCCAGGGGTCGTTAGGCAAGGCTGCCTTAAGTTTATCTGTCCACTCTTCATGACTTCGGGCGCTCGGTCATCGGGATTGGCCTCTGGTGAGGACCGGAGCTGCGAGTTCCCCCTCTGCGACGGAAGTGTTTTCTGTCCCCGTCGGCGATGAGGGGATGACAGAGTGAAATTCCTCCTCTCTCTGGCTGTCGTATTGCGGCTTCCTGGACAGGGCATCCGTCAGCAAGTTCTTTCCCCCTGGGATGTGTTTAGTTCAAACTTGAATCGCCTAAAGTATTGCGCCCACCTCACTTGTTTGGATGAGTTTCCTGGGTTTTTTTAACACCTCAAGGTTCTTATGGTCAGTCTATACCTCGAAAGGTACTTTTCCTCCTTCGAGGAATTGCCTCCAAGTCAGTAGCGCCCAACGAACTG
Organism: Diadophis punctatus similis; assembly: GCA_023053685.1. Lineage (NCBI taxonomy): Eukaryota > Metazoa > Chordata > Lepidosauria > Squamata > Dipsadidae > Diadophis > Diadophis punctatus. The sequence goes on from JALIGW010000085.1 coordinate 841,778, forward strand.
CATAGGCTTGTTTTTCCCAGATGGCCCATCTTCTCTCCGTAGCGGTGAGTTTTTTTCAAAACATACGTGCACGGCAGGAGCTGGCCTTTCTCATCTTTTTGTAGCAACATCGCCGCCACAGCCACATCACTTGCATCAGCCTGAATGATGAATTGCCGTTCTGGATCAGGATGTTGGAGGATTGGCTTCTGGGCGAACAGTTGCTTTAATTTCTTGAAGGCTTTCTGGCAGGCCATCGTCCAATTTAGCGGCTGACTAGGCTTTGGCTTGGTAGGCGTCGGCCCCGTCTTGAGCAGTTCTGTTAGCGGTAAGGCTACTTCTGCAAAGGCCGGGATGAATTGCCTATAGAAGTTCGCGAAGCCCAGGAAACTCTACAGCTGTTTGCGGGTGCACGGGGCCTACCAATCATGCACTGCTTTCACCTTCCCCGGATCCATCTCGATTCCATCTTTGGAGATCCGGTACCCCAAGTAGTCTAGCGAAGTCTTGTGAAACTCGCATTTGGAGAGTTTGGCATATAATTTGGTGGCTAGAAGCTTCCTTAAGACCTGCCTCACCAACTTCACGTGTTCCTCCATTGTCTCAATGAAAATGAGGATGTCATCTAAATAAACGAGCACCCCCTTGTACAGATGGGGATGGAGCACCTCGTTGATGTACTGCATGAAAACCGCTGGGGCCCCTTGCAGCCCAAAAGGCATCACTTTGAATTGGAAACTTCCCAGGGGCCAGTTGAAGGCGGTTTTCCATTCATCCCCCTCACGGATTCGGATGCGATAGTACGCTTCTCTTAAGTCCAACTTAGTGAATATCTTGCCTTTTGACAAGTGGTTCAGTAAGTCTTTCATGAGGGGGAGGGGGTAGGTGTTTTGCATGCATACTCCGTTGATCCCCCGGAAGTCCACACATAATCTGACCCCCTCCCATCTTTCTTCTCTTTGAACAGTACCGGCGCGGCCACTCTTGACTTCGCTGGCTGGATGAACCCCCGTTCCAAGTTGGAGTCGATGTATCTTCTCAACTCTCCCAATTCCTTGGGGGACATCGAGTACATCTTTGGTTTTGGGAGCATAGCACCTGGCTCGAATTCTATTGCCCAGTCTGTTGCCCGGTGAGGAAGGAGCTCGTTGCATTCATCCTCACTAAACACCCTCTCTAGGTCGAGGTACTCTCTCGGCACCCTTTGGGCTCCTGGGGGCGGTGATCTCCCTTGCAGGCGCGGCCAGTTGAGGTTCTGGTTTCCCCCCTTGCATGAATTTCTCCTTTTGCTGTTGGCTTTCTAAAGGGGGAGTTGGGCCGATGTGTATGTTGAGCTTCCGATACCCATCCTCCCATCGGATGGTGGGGGTCCACTTATCTAACCATGCCAGACCCAGGATAATTGCTTCAGACATCTTGGGGGCTACTATGAATCGAATTCGTTCTTGGTGCCGCCCAAACTGCAGCTTTACTGCTTCAGTTAGGAGGATGGTGGGAGCCCCACCCACTAATGACCCATCCAGTTGGAAGCGAATGGGGCTGGCTAAGGGTCTAGTGTGGATCCCCAGCTTATCTACCACTATCTTGCTGATTAAACACCTCGAACACCCGGTGTCGATTATGGCATCTACTTCCCCTTCCTTTCCCGTTTCGGGTACCAGGATTTTGGCTTTTATGAGAAAGGGCCGAACGGCTGCACTCACCATCGGGTCGTCTTCCTCATTGACCCCCTCTTCCCATGGAGGACTCGATTCCCCCATTGATGGTGGTTCGCCATCGTCAGGAGGTTGAGGGGACCCCTCCGGCTGCAGGGCCAACCATCCCAGTTCAGGTGGCTTGCTCGGCTTTCTTCTGGAGGCCGGTGTTGGCCTGGCCCTCGGGAGAGGAAGGGGGGCTGGTGCTAGGCACTCGGTCGCGCGATGCCCCACTTGGCTGCATCTATAGCACTTCACTCCCCTCATCGGCTCCACCCGGGGGTTTGGCGCCAGTCTAGGGGGGATCCTGCGGGCCGGTAGCCTTCTAGGGGGGCGGTCCGCTGGGGTCTCCTTTTTGACTCTGACCACATGGTCCAGAGCAATTGCGGTGGAGTACCATTGGTGGATCCGGCATTGGACCCCCCGTATTTCGCATGCCTTCTTCAGCTCTGGGTCTAGCGCGTTTTGGAACGTGTGCACTAAGAGCCACTCGGGCCAATCTCGCACTTTTCCTGCCGCTCTCATAAACTCCCACACCAGCTCCTTCACTGGGCGTCCCGCTTGCTTCAACGCTTTGACCTGGGCCTCGGCATCTGCTTGCTGGGCCTCATCGTGGAACCTGATTCTTGTCAGCTGGACAAAGTCGTCCAGGTCATCTAACTCCGGTGCCGCTTCATCATGGAGCTCTGCCACCCGCTCGGATGCTTCCCCGTCATTCATCCCCTCGGTGATCTGATCGATCAGCTGTCTATCGGTCTGGAACAGCACTCGATTTTCGTCAATGTATACTAGCACCCGGTGGAGGAAGTAGGCCAGCTTCGTTGGTTGCCCATCGAACATGGCTCGAAACTGGGGAACGGCCTCCTGGGCCCAAGGGGGGTGGGTGGCTAGCCCAGCGGTGGCTGGCAGAGCAGCAGCTTGCTGCAGGGTTCCTCCCATTTGGCGGAGCGGGGGAAAGCCCGAGCACACGGAGAACAAGCAGCTTCCAGCCACTTTCCTTGCCTAGCTGCAGCTCACACCGCTGCGTGTCATGGTGGAAAGAAAGTCCCCACTGAGTTTTAGGTTCAGTGGGTGCTCCAAACTCTTTCCCGAGGAGACTTGGGGATTGGCATGTAGGGTGGGCATGACACGTGCTGTAACTACCCCTTCAAAGGCAACCCAAGAGTGTGCTGGCACTCGCTCACCCAGTGTCAGTGTTCTGATCAATGCCCTAATTAAATCATGAGCCTCAAGCCAAGCTTCAAAAGAAATCCAGTTATTTATTAGGAGTTTCATGTCGGCATGATCCAAGTGAAGCCAACTCTGACCTCACTTAATTCGCGCCTTGACTCTGACCCTGTTTCCCCCTCCCCCCAAGGTGTGTCATCAGTCACATTCCCCAACTAAGCAATTTCGTAGGTTGTAGAAGTTACTCCCTCCGGCCACTGTCGGTCCCCCTGGAGATGACCTTGACGTTGCCGCTTGAATATGCTTTATTTTGACTGAAATGTAAGTTCCTCGATGCAGCTGCGAGGCTCGGTTTTCCCATCCCCCTGCCTATGGCAACTCGAGAGCAGGTCAGGAATGCTTAGCGAGTTGACACCTGCCTGTCATGTCCATGTTGTAAATGACTAGATAGGCTGTTGCTAAGGCGCCAGGGCCTTTTTGCCACTGGCCAGCAGCCGCTACCACTGCAACTCCCAGAGGTCACCATGGCGCCGCTTCAACTACTTCCCTGCTTCCTTGTGCCTGGAGAGCACGAGAGCGAAGCAGCCATCCAGGAGGGCCTCGCCTTCTGCGGTGTCACACGGCTCTCCCGGTGAAGTAGGAGAGGGAGCCTGACCAGGGAAGAAGAGCGGGAGGCCAGGCGGCCTCTCTCTGTTGTGGCCCGCCAGCTGCCAGCAGAGCTGGCGGCAGACTCGGACAGTGAGGAGGTTGGGGAGGAACTTGGGCCAGTCCTGGAGTCTGGGGAAGGCTCTGATGGGTGCTCTGCATCGGAAGCAGAGATGGGGCCAGGGCCACCCGACATTTATCAGCTACCTTTGGAGTCGGAGATAAGTGGGGCAGAAGAACAGGTGGAGCCTGTTCCAGATGCGCGTATGCGCAGAGCTGTCAGGAGAAGGGAACAACTAAGGAACAGGGGTCGACTCGGAAGTAAAGGCACAAGTGGACACTGAATGGTCCCTCCCATAGGGAACAAATAGGAGCAAAAGGGGAGTGGTGTTTGCAGGAGACAATTAGTTCGCTTATTATTGTGAAGATTTGCTTATCTGAGTTCGTGCCTCACAGACACTTCTTGCCAGGTATTTCATTTTACAGCGTTGCGACTAGAAGCTCTCGGCCTGGCAACTATCCAAGGACTGATAAAGTCTGTTTTTGCAATTAAACCTTGAAAGGCTTATTGCCGGGATTTTCTGGATGTGAATGCCAGAAATTCACATTAACCAAATAAAAAGGGTTTTTTCAGGACAAGGAATCTGTTTCATGATTCTGTTAAGCCTGGGTCAGAACACTCTCTCCCACTCCTACTTTGCCGGGAGAGCTATGTGACGCTGCAGAAGGTGAGGCCCTCCTGGACGGCCGCCTCACTCACACGCCTGGCTTCGTGCTCTCCCGGCACAGGAAAGCAGTTGAAGTGGCTCCATGGTGACCTCTGGGAGCTGCAGTGGGAGCGGCTGCTGGCCAGAGAGCGGCTCCGGGAGCAGGAGCCCGCAGCCTCACCAGGCCGGTGGCCAGCTGCAGAAAGGCCCTGGCACCTTAGCGACGGCCTATCTAGTCAACGTGGTCATGACAGCTGCGTGGCAGGTGGGTGGCATCGATTTTTGGGGCATGGAAGGAGGGTGTGTGTTGGGCCACTTCTTCTCGGGGAAACCCAGTGACCCTCTGCCTCCCCTGGCTTCTCTCCCTTCCCTCTTCCAGGTGTAATGGCCTTTGCTCCTTTGAACGTGCCTTTCTTTGCCTTTACCCGGGCAAAGGTTGGAGATGTATATAAGCAGGCGCCTCTTCTCTTTGGGGCAAGGTGAGGAGTGGCTGGGAGGGGAGGGGAGGGGCAAGGGGCCGGGCATGGCGATCAGTGGTGGGATCAGCCGGTTCGCCGAACTGCAGAAAACATTAGCTACTGGTTCATGCGAACTGGTGCGAACCGGCTGAATCCCACCACTGGCTGGATGGGACCTTGGAGGTCTTCTAGTCTAACACCCTGCCAAAGGGAGGAGATATTATTGTATCCTTCACAAATGGCTGTACAATCTTTTTTTTTAATATTTACCGTATTTTTGGAGTATAAGACGCACCGGAGTATAAGACGCACCTTAGTTTTGGGGGAGGAAAACAAGGGGAAAATCTGCCTCCCAGCAAACAGCAAACAGCAAACAGTACCGATGATATACACTGTTTGCTGTGTATTTCTGTGCATGTGTGCCTGACCCATAGAAATAGCAAAGAATTGGAGAAATGTACATTGTGGCAGTATATTAATGCCAGAAAGTTTTCTTAAATGTAGTCACACTAACTCCTCACAATTATTTAAATAGATCTACTCCAAACATGACTAAGTCAGGGTTTAACTCAGCTGCCTTATCTTAATACTAAACAGGACACTGTTACATTTCAGATTATACTTTTACAGATGCTGTTAAAATTGATGTGGCTTTCTTGAAGTATACATTATTCTCTATTTAAAAGAAGATACAATAGCACTGGGCCTCTTCAGATCAATCATTTATTTCAAAAAGCTTCTTCATTTTGTTAAGTTGTCTAGAACAATAATAAAGCAGTCTTTAAAAAATAAGTCTAATAATTTGAACATTCTATAGACATTTATAGTTATTGACTTACCTCCTTGCATCCAATTTCAGCAACTGATTTGCACAAGAAAATAAAATTCTGCCTCTGCCTCTGCCTCACAGCAATTTGCCTCCTTGCAGTTTAGTTTCACTTTCATTTTAGCATGTGGGCTGGCCTGCAGCCTCAATCAGCTACTGGTTGGGAGGCTGATAATCAGTTGCTTGTGCTAATCAGGCTCTGTGCTGTTTGCTGCAAGGAGGTAAATTGCTGGGAGGCAGAGGCCAAAGGGTGGGGGTGGCTAGGTGGGGCTACATTCGGTGTATAAGACGCACCCAAGTTTTCACCCTCTTTTTGGGGGTAAAAAGGTGCATCTTATACTCCGAAAAATATGGTAATACAGTTTTCTTCATTTACATCACAGTTTCAAACTTTGCAACAGCGATATACCGGTATATATCCACATTATATATTCTATTATTTCTCCTGATATACAATATCATATTCATAGCTATTGTTTCCATATTTCTAACACAAATAATTATCATTCTATGTATTTTATTTTACATTTTTATAACCTATCATAATATTATCTATATATATAAAAGCGAAAACCACTAATGCCGTAATCACGAAATCTCCAGAACCATAAACCCTACAAACTTGAAATTTGGCACGTATGTTCCTCTTGGCTTCTAGGTGCTCACTAAGAAAGGATTTTTCAAAATGACCATCAGAGCATTAGTATTTCCTATATTATTATTAACACGCTCTGATGCTAAAGAGTTCTACTCCCCCTCCCCACCTGAAAAGAAATCTGTTCCAAATGCAAAACACAAGCAGAGGAGAGGAGTTTCAGTTTCAGTTTTACTTTCACAGCAGGAAGCAGCTTTAATACAGAACATTTGAGCTAAGCCACAGACAGGCTCCTTCCTGTCTCCTTCTTGCTCACACAGCAAATACTGTTTCACTTTCCAAACAGCCCTCTGATGCTAAGGAGTTCTACTCCCCCTCCCCACCTGAAAATAAATCTGTTCCACACTCTGATGCTAAAAAGTTCTACTCCCCCTCCCCACCTCAAAAGAAATATATTCCAAATGCAAAACACAAGCAGAGGAGAGGAGTTTCAGTTTCAGTTTTACTTTCACAGCAGCAAGCAGCTTTACTACAGAACAGTTGAGCTAAGCCACGCCCAGCCTCCTTCCTGTCTCCTTCTTGCTCACACAGCAAATATTGTTTGAGTTTCCAAACACCCCTCAACTCTCTCACACACTGACAGGATGCTAGCCAGATGAATACCAATGGATGCTGGTAGGCAGAGACAGATCCCCCCTCCATTTTTCTTCTCAGTTCAGATGAATCTGTTCCTTCTACTGTAGCACCAGTTAAAGGGAAAAAGAGGCAAAAAACACAGAAATTTTTTTACAGATGTGATTAGGAAAACACAAGTAAGGGAAGCTGTACACAACTATCGTTAAACTCATCCCCAAGTCAGTAGACAGGCTGTAAAAAGTATATATCTAATAACCCCTACGTTAATCAGTCACAAATGAGATCAATGCCTTGGACTAATAAGTATTTGTCTGGTTTTAAATATGAACCTCAGATTGATTACTCCAGGGACAAGGTTGTTGATCACGGACCCCAGCTACCCTGTGCCTGGTGCCATGCTCTAAAGTGGCAGGATGAGAGTCCTGGGATGTGCTGCAGTGGTGGTAAAGTCCACCTCCATCCCCTTCAGCCCTACCCTGAACCTTACACAGCCTTCTCACCCACCAGCATCCAATGGCAAAGCACTTTCTTTCTGCTGTCTGGAAGTACAATGGATGCTTCCAAATGACGTCTTTTGGAGCCAGAGAGGTGAAGGAGGGAAATGTTATGCCAACATTCAAAGTGAAGGGGCAGGTCTACCACAGGATAGGGAGTATCATGGTGGGGCCTCAGCAGCAGCCTTAATTTCTCCAGATATACTTTGTTGGCGATGATGACAATGAGAAAGACATCCGTTGTGGAATCTACCCAGGCATTAATCCACAACTGGTTAGCCAACTGCAGAAGTTGGTGCGTGAACACAACAAGTATATTCTGGAACGGAAAAAGAAGGCGTGGCCAGCGCTGCAGCGGTACGGAGCTTTCCCCGTGTCCTGTGAGAAATCCCCGAATCTGCGCCGCCCGGGGGCCCGGTCCGGTTAGGACCGGGTCAGAACCACCCAGGTGGGGTGGGGAAGAAGAGGAGTGCCTGTCGGTGGACTGGGGGGGCTGCAACCCCCCCAGGGAGCTGGCTTTGTCTCCTCAACTGGCGGCGTATGAAGACGACTATTTCAAAATGTCATCCTTAGCCGTGGCGGTTACATCTGCAAGGATTGAAATGTTGAGATTGGAGTCATCTGGGAAAGTAAAGTAAAGCGAAGTGCTGGAGAAGTCGAAGAAGGTGGAGGCTGGTGAGTCACAGTGCCAGAAGAAACGCTAAAAGAAATACTTTAATAACTTAAAAGGGAACAGAAGGACCAGAAGTTAAGGAGCGGCTGATAAATAGGTGGATACAATAGTTTAACAAAATTAACGGGACTTACAACTAAAGTCTGACTTCAGGGAGGCAGTTGATGTAATGTGCCGATGCCTGGCCGACATTAGGATCTGGATGGGGAGGAACAGACTCAGACTTAATCCCGACAAGACTGAGTGGCTTTGGATATTGCCTCCTAAGGACCATGACAATTGTCCCTCCTTGATGTTTGAGGGAGTGAAACTGACTCCCTCAGATCAGGTCCGCAACTTGGGGGTCCTCCTAGACCCACAGCTAAAATTGGATCACCATCTTTCCGCTGTGGCTAGGGGGGCCTTTGCACAGGTTCGCCTGGTGCACCAGTTGCGGCCATACCTGGAGAAGGAGGCTCTACTCACAGTCATTCATGCCCTTGTCACCTCTCGCCTGGACTACTGCAACGCGCTCTACATGGGGCTACCCTTGAAGAGTATCCGGAGACTTCAGCTGGTGCAAAATGCGGCTGCGCGTGCTGTGGTGGGTGTGCCAAGGTACACCCACGTGACACCTGTACTCCGCCAGCTGCATTGGTTGCCCATCGGTCTCCGGGTCCGATTCAAGGTGTTGATCACCATCTTTAAAGCCCTTCATGGCTTAGGACCAGGTTATCTCCAGGACCGCATTCTGCCTCACACTTCCCTTCGACCGGTTAGGGCCCACAGAGTTGGCCTCCTCCAGGTCCCGTCGGCCAAGCAATGCCGGCTGGCGGGCCCTAGGGGGAGAGACTTCTCTGTGGCTGGCCCCACGCTCTGGAACCAACTTCCCCCAGAGACCCGAACTATCCCCACTCTGCTGGCCTTCCGGAAGGCTGTTAAGACATGGCTTTTCCTGCAGGCGGAGGGTAGAGCGTAATCCATTGAGCTCACCCCAAGTATGTATGATTGTTGAATGGTTATTGTATATTTTTAATATTACGGTTTTAATTTTTATATTTGTTTTTAAATGCATATTTATAAATTGGTTTCTTGTATTTTTTGCTGTTGTACGCTGCCCGGAGTCCTCCGGGAGTTGGGCGGCATATAAGAATACCAAATAAATAAATAAATAAATAAACTTTTTAAAGATTTGAATTTATGCCTTGACTATTTAATACAGGTGAAGAAGTATTTGGAAAATAAATTTGCAGGAAATAATTTGAAATGGGATTTGATTAAAAACGGAAAACCAAAACAGGAAATGTAAAGAGGAGAATTTAACTGGAGAATGCCATCTGGTGGTTGGAAAAATTACTGTTATGGTAGAATACCTTCACGGATACTTGGACAGCTGTCCTGAGCTTGAATGAAGAAAAAACAAACAAACCTCTTATGTTGAGAGAAAGCTGAGAGAAAGTTGAGAGAATTTAAATAAACTACATTTTGTTGCTGACTGAACGAAAATGTTTACTTTGGTCTGTGTGAGAAAAATAATTAAGCAGGAATCCAGATTAATGAACAATATATACAGATTCTTTATTTCTTTGATCAAAGGGCCTCTACAGGTCAGAATCCCTGACACAAAATAGAGACCCCGTCACTATCCAGAAACATGGATTTATACAAAACATGACTCCACCTTACTCCTCCCATTCTCCTCACATCATATTGTCCACCCTCCATTATGTAACATCCTAACACAGTATCCACAACATAGGAAAAATACCCAGCATAGGAAAAGAACAGATTCATCATTCTGACAGCTCCACACTTCCTCTCTTTCTGTGTGAACCTGTGCATTCACATTATCTCATTCCCTTCATAACAAAAGAGAAAAACATTTCCTCTCTCTCTCTGTTCCCACAAAATTGGTACAAACATATCCTGTTATCTGAGGACAGTGAAAATGAGCTGACATCCATAAAATACATTTTGTCACACAATATTATTTATCCATTACAAAATCATTCAAAATGGTTGCACTATGGTTCTTTTTACATGTCGTTTTTAACAAAAATAAATTCATTTCTCACAATCCACCCTTTCACTTTTGATCAATACTTACTATTGATCCTAATTGATCAACTTCTTATTTTTGTAACAATACGCACATCCTTCTTAGTCAGGGCCCACGTCCCCAACTTCTTAAGGTTTCTCATCTTACAACAAGACTTGCAACACTTCACACACATACAGGCATACAGTACATCTAATACAGACACAAGATATACAGCCTATAACTATAATGATTATAGTGTCTACATATGGTTTTCCAACCATGCAAAACTTGACAACCAAGAGTTAATACATTCCATAACCCATGGAATGCAGAATTCTCAGTTTCATGTTGTAGGTGGTAGCAAAGCTCTTAATTGTGATTTATTTCCTATACCAAAGCAGCATAATCCTCGGAATTCTTCGCAACCATGGCCCATCCTTAATAAAGACTTCCTTATCTCTCCCATTAGCCAGGGCTGCTATGGCAGACGAAGTTTCATTAATACTTTTTGCCAAAACACAAGCAAGATGTCCTATCTGCTTATGATTCTATCGTGTTGCAAACCAAGGAAATATGCCTAGAAGTCGAACTTCTACATCAGATAATATCACCACCTCATCACTACCTCCAGCATCATATGCTTTCTTTATGTACCTTTTACCTCTATAACTCCTTCTGGCAGCATATTCAGTTGTCTTATACTGCACTAGAGATATAGATCTTTGTATATATATGATATGCAAATTATGTATTACCAGGTGAGGGTCACCTGCCTTCTTAGATGTTTCTTCATGTTCAGGTTTCTGATCATGTGTCTCACCTGTAGTGTACTTTTCACTACCCTTGCAATCGTGGTCTTCTTGCTGGTATGCAATTACTATGATGCAGTGTAGCATTCATCAGAAAAAAAATAAACCTGTGTTCAGGCATCCTATAGGATAAGATCCTCCCACTGCATTAGCAGGAATAACTGCATAATCATATAAGCCATAAAACAGACACCATCCTTTAGGTAGGTATAACACCTATCCTAATCAGCGGTGAAATCCTCCCGGTTCGCTCGGGCCAGTCCTTCGGCGTATAGCCGATGGAACTGGCAGCGGTCGCGGCGCGGAGCTTCTCCCGCCCGCTTTCCCGGCCCGGCTGAACGCTGCCATTCGGGTTATTTTTCCCTCTGTGCATGCGCGCGCATGCACAGAGGGAAAAATAACCCGAATGATTGTGTTCAGCCAGGGCGGGAAAGCGGTGATTGTGTTCAGCCGGGGCGGGAAAGCGGGCAGGAGAAGCTCCGCGCCGCGACCGCCGCCAGTTCCATCGGCTATACGCCGAAGGACTGGCCCGGGCGAACCGGGAGGATTTCACCCCTGATCCTAATGCATCTATCTCTTCACTCTCAGTTCAAGTTAACACAGTCTTGAATATAGTTGTCTATATTACACAATCACAGGCTGGCAAAATGTTCTTCACCTCAATTACCAGTTTCTTCTGATTAGTCCATTCACTGGGCTTCACTCACTCATTCACTGACCAAGCAAAGTAATCACTTTGACTTTGGATAGATCATAGATGTTATGTTCCATAACAATCTTTCCGTCTTTAAACGAAAACTTCCCAGGAACTGGTACACCCACAAAACATATAGACATGATATCCGAGACTGTTGTCTCTCCTTCCACACAAAAGGATATACTATTCAAAGCCACTGTCATCAGGTCAAGGAAAATATTTCCTCCTTCTTCTTCATAGGCTTCTCTCACATGTCATATGTATCTAAGTGGTGTTTTCTAATTGTACATCTACCCTTCAACCAAAGGGCAGACCTGACAATGCCATATTGCCATATAAAAACATAAGCTTGGATGGGGCTTTTATTTCTCCATATGGTAAAATCAATCCTTCTTCTAAAATTCTGGACTTTCTTATAGGAAGGTGTATAATTGCCACATCTCTCATAGCAATGATTATGTATAGCTTCCATCCTATTGGACACATCTCTATTATGAACAGCTATCTCATATGTACGGTTACACTTTTGATATGTGCCAAGTGGTGTGCCACCACTAAAGGTAGATCTAATACAAATTCCAGCCTCAAATTTCCGGCTCAATCAGTGTCAGCGATTTATGTATCTGGGAAAATCGTTCAAGTTCAGCATGGAAACACAACCGCTGCCACATTATGAAATAACACGACAAAACAGCAAACGTTCCCATCCCTACTTGAAGATACGTCCATATTCCCCAGAAGACAATAATCACCCCTACTGTCGAATTCATGCTTCCAGTGGACTGGCCCCCCTGTGTATGTATATGTAATGTAATACAAACTCAAACTTCAATACAATCACTCCAGGGACTTACATCCACATACTTTCACAACATGTAACCATACCACCCTACTATGTCTCTTCCCTATAGAAAACAGTAACACAATACAAAAGTTTATTACCCCCAACCAAATAAGCAACTCAACCTCCCAAAGTGCTATCTATTAGTCCTAAAAGTCAATGCAAAAGGATCTATTGTCTTAGTAGTCACTGTCCATCCATGGGGTGCAGTCCCCAGTCCTTTCACACGCGAATAATGGACTCAGCCTGTCTCTTTAGTCCGCTCATCCCGACTCGGTAGTCAACTCGGTAGTCAACAGCACTTGGAATGGTCCTTCTCACATTGGCTTTAGTTCATGTCTCTTTAGAGCTTAGATCAGGACGCAGTCACCGCTCTTAAAGTCACGTATTTGAAAATCAAGGGAAGGAATCTGTGCCAAAAGTCCTTCGAACCTTAAAAGAGAAAAACACTGGGACAGTCCCTGTATATTTTTTCAAAAACAAACAACTTCACATTTTAACTTTGACATTCCCACATTTCTAGTATAAGAAATACCAAACATCGTTTCATATAACAAAATTCTAATGTCTTTTCTTTTATTGTTCTTAATAAGCAATATTGCTAAAGGTAAACATTTCATCCAGGGTAGCGGCAATTCTAAAATTAACTTCTTTAAGGTATTTGTCAAGATTTGAATCATTTTCCGAACTTTGCCTAACAAAATCGGACAAAATGATAAAATGTAATTGCCAATTAATACCTAATTGGTCTATTACCTATTACACTACCTGGGCTAGAAAATGCGTACCTCTATCACTTTCAATGGTTTTCTCCAACCCATTTCTTGGAACTATCTGCTCCAATTTTATTTTCATAGCATCTGAGCATTTACCATTCCTCATGGAAATCCTCATGGAAATACTTCCACCCAACCATTTAAATAAACCACTATTACCAGCAGATTTCTCAATATTCCCACAGCTGGCATCCCACCTGGACTCAATGGAATGGCCAAACAGCCATTCACGTTTCCCCGGTCACTTGCATCCTCATGCTCTTTTTGTTTATCTAATGCAATGTATACATTCTGCATACATTCCTCTACAAACATACTTTCTTTTCACAATGCCAGTCAACACTTGCATTCTCCAATGCACTCTTCACATTATGTTTCTCATAATGGGTTCATTCACCATTTGCAATCCATCTAATATCTACTATTTCCACACCTTCTAAACTTAGGCTTGACATCCCATTCCAAAATAGGTATTGTATTTACCATTATCTCTACTTCCTTTCCCTGCCTTGCAGCTTCTTACAGCCTTATTTGCTAGCCTATTTCCACAAATCAACTTCGAGGAACTTTCCTCATGTGCCAGCCAGCCTCGCTGGTCTCTGCCAGATCCTAATTATCTTAGCTTCTTTCCCTGCCTTGGTATCAAACCCCGTTCCATCCAAATCCTCTCAAAGGTATGCCAAATACCATAGGCATTTTTAGAACCCTTATAGATATTACCCACTTCATTTGCCAATAACTTCAATGCTTGTAACAAAGCAAACACGCTGCTGACCATTCAGACAGCAACCTATTACTCACTGCATATCCAATTTCCCTTCTTTCATCCCCCTCCCGGGATGAACCATCAATAAACAAAACAAAAAAACAAATAGCCTCTATAGGCTTATCTTCCACATCATGCATTCTCATTTGTAGATCCCTTGCGTCTACACATCATGCTCTACATTTTCCCAATCCTTCCTTTCTCCTGATAAGAAATCAGAAATCAGTACTAAATTGTCCTAAGATAACAAAATCACCTCATATTGCAACAATCTAGAATGAGTAAGACCCTTATGAACCTTCTTCATCATAATTGACCTCACTACTCACTTCCAATACTCAACCAATAAAGTCACCCTCTCACCACAGGGTCCATCAACTTACCAGCCCATTTTTGAGCTAACACCCTTAGCCACATCATCCTACCTAATGTGAACTACTCCAAACAAACAAACAAAAGACTTTCCCAAATCAGGTAAACTCATGTCAACATAACTTTCTTCAACTCCACTTACTTTTCTCTATATCCTTTCCCACATATCACCTCCATGGTTCTACTTCTGACAACTTCTCATATTGTCAGTATCTCTCATCTATTCACAATCGGCAGTTCATTAAACTCAACAACTTCTTCAAAAGCAGAGCTCTCAGAGCAGGACATCTGCGGAAAACATCAACTTCCGCAAATTCACCCATTCTGCCCCTCCTCTCTCTCTGCAGACTCCAGAGAAAAAAAAAATGTGTAAAAGGGAAAAAGCAAGCCGCTTCCCCCCTTCTCTCTCTCACACTCACACAGCTGAATACTCCGTTCAGAATATTCAATCCTCTTCAACATCATTTCAACAAAGAAACTCACAAAAAAGACTCACAACTAACTCTTCTAACTTCTATCTTCCAGACACCTCTCTTCACATTCTCCATAGAATGTCTCTCTAATCAGTATTTTCTGTCAAATACTTTCCCAAGTACAAATCCTTGCTACTTACTATAACTAGTAAAGGAGATCTCTCTCATCCCCTTGTAAACAAGCAGATGTTTACAAACATCCCCATGTTTGCAAACAAATATTTACAGGTCTCCAGACCACCTCCGTTTGAGAACTCTCTCACTTCCATTGAACAAAAAAAACTTTTGTGCAAACTAACATGAACAAAAAAAATCAGCCTCCCTATCAACTGATCTACCAGGGAGTTAATGCCCTTTGCATCTTGTAGCATCTTGAGCTTACAAGCAGTGGGAAATGGCTTTAAGGTTTTTTAATCAAAAATATGATTTTGGGCCCTAACCACAGCCCATTTCCCAAAGCTCCAAGGACAAGCCTATTCTCAAATGTCCTAAATACATCTTAACACTCTTAAACCTTCCAAAGAAAAAATCTTTATCTGCAAAAAAAATCAACAACCCATTGGTTCCATTCTTTACCTACAATAACAAATCATCTCTCAGATCGGCTGAACTTTTCCAGCACCTTAAACAATATCTATCCAAACAAATCAGAAAAACACTGTCTTGCCTGCAAAATAATTCTTAACATCTGTGTTATCTTTCAGGTACAGTTACCATTGATTTATTGTCCTTTAAGTCAGACAGGCAAAAAACAACAACACTAACACATTAACAAATGTAACAGAATTCCCCAGCAGCCATCAAGCCATTTGTCTTGAAGGAACTCAAAGACACCAAACATACATAAAAGGGTCACATTCCATGTTACCAAAGATGGAGAGAAAGGTCATCCAAAAAACTGGAACAAACATACAGCAGGTAAGCTTTACACTTTGTCTTGCCAAGCACACTCTTTAAAGCAATGTAGATTAGAGTTACCACACTCATTCCAATGACAATCATGGCCATATTCTAGCACAACTTTCAGGCATCACAACTTAGTTTAGCCTACCCCTATTCCACTGTATTTTCAGCCCCTCCCAAATGTAGGAGGTAAAAGGGATATGAAGGAATCTCATTCCTTTCGCTAGCATTTCTAGTTAACCGGGCCCCATTTCCCCCCGAGACTTGCTCTCTTTGATTCCTCCTGAATACTCTAACAGACGTGCCCTTGTACATAGGGACTAAAACGTCATAGCACAAACACAGAGATTGATCAATCTCCCAGTGCCTCTCGTATTTACTTACAACGTAAGTAAACACATCACCCGCTATTCAAGGAATCCACTTAAGGAGTCTAAACAGAAACACCCCGTGTCTCATTACTCACCTAAGCCAAGTAGTTGCCGGCTGGCCTTCATTCACTCGGGGCTGTTTATATTGTCACTGGATCCTGCAGTCTCAGTCCGTCTGAGGAGCAAATTCCCCTGGATAAGTGAAACCCTCACCCCGGTCACCCAAAGATAGGGCGTGTGCGCGCATTCCCGATCAAGGTATTTCCCAAATCCAGAAAGAATGTCCATGGCCTCGTTGGGCGCCAATTGTGAGAAAAATAATTAAGCAGGAATCCAGATTAATGAACAATATATACAGATTCTTTATTTCTTTGATCAAAGGGCCTCTACAGGTCAGAATCCCTGACACAAAATAGAGACCCTGTCACTATCCAGAAACATGGATTTATACAAAACATGACTCCACCTTACTCCTCCCATTCTCCTCACATCATATCGTCCACCCTCCATTATGTAACATCCTAACACAGTATCCACAACATAGGAAAAATACCCAGCATAGGAAAAGAACAGATTCATCATTCTGACAGCTCCACACTTCCTCTCTTTCTGTGTAAACCTGTGCATTCACATTATCTCATTCCCTGCAAAAGAGAAAAACATTTCCTCTCTCTCTCTGTTCCCACAAAATTGGTACAAACATATCCTGTTATCTGAGGACAGTGAAAATGAGCTGACATCCATAAAATACATTTTGTCACACGATATTATTTATCCATTACAAAATCATTCAAAATGGTTGCACTATGGTTCTTTTTACATGTCGTTTTTAACAAAAATAAATTCATTTCTCACAGTCTGGATAAGAAGGAGTATGAACAGATGTTAACAACAAGGAACAGAAGGATTTGGTTTTCTTTAATTACTATAGTAAAACTTGCAAGTTATAAAAGGCTGCGGAACATATTGTTAGCAGCTGAACGCTGAGACATGGAGATTAGTGATTATTGAGAACTGGTGGCATCTTTGAATGAATTTGGATTAAAGACTGAGTTTTGATTAAAGATTGAACTTTTTCCAAACTTGGGATTTAAGAGCTGAGAATGGAAATTGTAAAGACATGGAGAAAATTGACTATGAAGAGTTGGCTGGGTTTTTGAAGGATCTTTTTGAAGATTTTAGAAGACAAATGAAAAAAAATAGACAACATAATAGAAGAAGAAAAGAAGATTGAAAATATTATAAATGATGATGAAAAGGGAAATAATATTGAAAATGCAATGCTGATTAATGATTATGTTAATGATAAAGATTCCACTGGGTTTATTTATTTATTTATTTATTTTGTTATTCTTATATGCCGCCCAACTCCCGAGGGACTCAGGGCGGCTTACAGCAAGGAGAAATACAAGAATAAACAAAAAAATTACATAAAATTTAAAAACAAGTACAAAAATTTAAAACAGTTATTTAAAACAACAACATCCATTCGACACATACATACTTGGGGGGTAGGCTCAGGTGGAATTAAGCTGTCCCCCCACCTGCAGGAAAAGCCATGTCTTAATGGCTTTTCGGAAAGCCAGCAGAGTGGGGATAGTCCGGGTCTCTGGGGGTAGTTGGTTCCAGACCACGGGGCCAGCCACAGAGAAGGCTCTCCCCCTAGGGCCCGCCAGCCGACATTGCTTGGCCGACGGGACCTGGAGGAGGCCAACTCTGTGGGCCCTAACCGGTCGGAGGGAAGTATGAGGCAGAATGCGGTCCCGAAGATATCCTGGTCCTAAGCCATGAAGGGCTTTAAAGATGGTGATCAACACCTTGAATTGGACCCGGAGACCGATGGGCAACCAATGCAGCTGGCGGAGTATCGGTGTCACGTGGGTGTACCTTGGCACACCCACCAAAGCACGCGCAGCCGCATTTTGCACCAGCTGAAGTCTCCGGATACTCTTCAAGGGTAGCCCCATGTAGAGCCCATTGCAGTAGTCCAAACGCGAGGTGACAAGGGCATGAGTGACCGTGAGTAGAGCCTCCTTCTCCAAGTATGGCCGCAACTGGTGCACCAGGCGAACCTGTGCAAAGGCCCCCCTAGCCACAGCAGAAAGATGGTGGTCCAATTTTAGCTGTGGATCTAGGAGGACCCCCAAGTTGCGGACCTGGTCTGAGGGGGTCAGTTTCGCACCCTCAAAGACCAAGGAGGGGTAGTTGTCATGAACCTTAGGAGGCAATATCCACAGCCACTCAGTCTTATCGGGATTTAGTCTGAGCCTGTTCCTCCCCATCCAGATCTTAACGTCGTCCAGGCATCGGCACATTACATCCACTGCCTCCCTGAAGTCAGACGGGGTGGTGATGTACAGCTGGGTGTCGTCAGCGTACTGATGGAAACACACCCCATGTCTGCGGATGATCTCACCCAACGGTTTCATGTAGATGTTAAACAGGATGGGCGAGAGAACCGACCCCTGGGGCACCCCACATAATAGGGGCCTAGGGGACGATCTCTGCCCTCCTGCCAACACCGACTGCATCCGATCGGTGAGATAAGAGGAGAACCACCGTAAAACGGTGCCTCCCACTCCCAACTCGCCGAGCCGATGCAGAAGGATACCATGGTCGATGGTATTGAAAGCCGCTGAGAGGTCAAGTAGCACCAGGATGGAGGAGTTCCCCCCATCCCGGGCCCGCCAGAGATCATCCATCAGGGCGACCAAGGCAGTTTCTGTACTGTAGCCGCGCCTGAAACCCGACTGATAAGGATCTAGATGATCTGTTTCATCCAGGAGCTGCAGAAGCTGAGTCACCACCACCTTCTCCACAACTTTCCCTAAAAAAGGTAAGTTGGAGACTGGACGATAGTTCTTCAAATCAGCTGGATCCAGGGAAGGCTTCTTCAGGAGGGGTCGCACCACCGCAGTTTTTAACGACTGCGGTGCGGATCCCTCCCTCAAAGAAGCGGTGATCACCGCCCGGATCCAGCTGCATGCCACCGCCCTGCTGGCCGAGACCAGCCAGGAGGGGCACGGGTCCAATAAACAGGTGGAGGTACCCATCGCTCCCATAGCCCTGTCCACATCCTCGGGAGAAACAGGCCCAAACTCCTCCCACAAAGATGGATTAAGACTGGCCCCTGCCAACTCTATGGACTCTGCCCTGCCAGAGTCCAAGTCCAACCGAATCTGAGCGACTTTATCCGACAGAAACTCAGCAAATTCCTCAGCTCTGCCTTGCAAGTGTTCCTCGCTCCCCCCTTTTCCAAGGAGGGAGCGAGTCACCCTAAACAAGGCGGCTGGACGAGAATCTGCAGACGCAATAAGAGCGGAAAGATAGGATCGTCTTGCCGCCCTTATCGCCACTAAATAAGATCTGATGTAAATTCTTAATAGTGTTCGGTCAGACTCGGCTTTCTTGGTCCTCCAGCAGCGCTCCAGACGTCTCTTCTGGCGTTTCATCTCCCGGAGCTCCTCGGTAAACCAGGGAGCTTTCCGGGATCCACTGCCACGGAGAGGTCGCTTAGGCGCAATTCGGTCTAGAGCCCCTGATGCTGCGGTGTTCCAAGCAGCCACCAGGGAGTCAGCCGAATTGTGTACCAGGGTTTCAGGTATTTCCCCAAGTTCCCTCTGGAATCCTTCCGGCTCCATTAGGCGCCTGGGGCGGAACCACCTAGTCGGTCCTGCCTCCCTGTGGGGGAGGAATGGGGTCGTGAAATCCAGCCTCAGTAGGAAATGATCTGACCATGACAGAGGGGTGATGACTATGTCCCTTATCTTCAGATCATCTCTCCACTGCCCCGAGAGATATACTAGGTCAAGCGTGTGACCACCCTCATGAGTCGGACCCTGGATTACTTGGGTTAGGTCCATGGTTGTCATGGAATCCATGAACTCCTGAGCTATCCCAGAGGTTTCGCCAGCAGATGGCAAGTTGAAGTCCCCCAACACCATAAGCCTGGGGAACTCAACCGCCAAGCCGGCTACTGCCTCGAGCAGCTCAGGCAGGGCCTTACTTACGCAGCTGGGAGGCAGGTACGTTAAGAAAAGGCCCACCTGAACCCCTAAGTCCAACTTCAGAAGGAGCGTCTCACACCCGACAATCTCCGGGGCAGGGATCCTACGAGGATGCAGATTTCCACGCGTTATAATTGCCACTCCTCCCCCCCTCCCCTGGGGTCGAGAATGGTACTGCACCGAGAAACCGGCTGGGCATATCTCGGAGAGGGCTACTCCCCCCTCCTGCCCTAGCCAGGTCTCGGTAACACATACCAGGTCTGCCCCCTCCTCTGTGATTAAATCACGTATCAGGGGGGCTTTGTTGATAATTGACCTGGCGTTAAGCAGTAACATCCTGAGCCCAGGGCCCTGAAAACCCTGGTTGCCAGGTATCTGGGCTGAGCAAGATGGAACCAAGACAGAGGGGCCGGAACAAGGGATCGCTTGAAGACAGCGAGGTCTTATTCCCTGAGAGCGGCTCTCCCCTCTGCTCCCGCCATATCTGCCTCTTCCCATAATGACCGAGATGGTCCGGCTCTCTTCCCCACCAGAGACCCCCCCCGCTGGCCCCCTTCCTTTCCTGCAGGCCATACATACCATTCTCATACATACCATTCTCATAGATACCATCCATTCTCCTATGCACTCATACCCATACACGTCTCAGATCTCAGAGGAGGAGAAATACAATTTAAAATAAATGTTATTAAAAAGAAGTCAAACTCCTCCGAATAAGGGCATACTAGGAGGACAGGTCCTTTGCTTTGACTCAGCCTTTCCAGATGGTCTAATAGTCCAGGGATATTCTATAGTCCAGGGGTGATGAAAGCCTCCCTTCCTCCGATGTCTTTGGGGATCTGAGGTTCCCTTCCCCACGGTCTGCAACCGAGTTGGACTCGTGGGGGGGTTCCGCATCTTCCACGCTGTCACTCTGTTCATTAAGATGAACAGTCTCCGGATACTCTTCAAGGGTAGCCAAAGGGTTAAACAGTGATAATAGAGATAAAGATAACAGTGATAATAGAGATAAAGATATTAAAAATAATTATATCCAGATTGATGATAAGGATTTTGAGATATATAAAATGGGAAAAAGACCGGAGAAAATTAGATACACACAGAAAATAAACTTAAGAGGAAGGGAAAGAGCGTGGGGAAAGAGGATCTATTGGCACAAAATTTTAAAAAAAGGGACAAGAAGTCAAGGAGATGGGGGTGGAGGAAATATATATACAAAAATGAAAGAATTGAGAAATTAAAAGGAAATGGATGATGGCATTGAAATATTATGGAAATGTTTTCTCTTCTTTTTCTTTTTTATTTAGTATTATTATTTCATTAAGAGTTAAGAATTTTTTATGTTCTTTATATGTAGATTAATATTGATTAATGATTTAAAAGATTTGATATTCTAGATAAACAATGTTAATTAATATGAGGTATGAACTCCTTCGGGAGTTGGGCGGCATATAAGAATAACGAAATAAATAAATAATAAATAAATGAATGATAAATGGGAATACTAGAGCTTAAAAGATATATCATGATTGTGTATTTTCCTTTTTTTTTACATATATGAATTTGGGTTAAATGAGAATTTTAAAAGGGAAAAAATGTACTATCTTAGGAGTTGAATACTTAATTGAATAATTTTGAAAGAATTTTGATGATTAATATGTGAAAAGGTATATTATGAGCCGAGGTGGCGCAGTGGTTAAAATGCAGCACTGCAGTTCAGCAGTTCAGCTGTTCAAATCTCACCGGCTCAAGGTTGACTCAGCCTTACATCCTTCCGAGGTCGGTAAAATGAGGACCCAGATTGTTGGGGGCAATATGCTGAACTCTGTAAACTGCTTAGAGAGGACTGTAAAGCACTATGAAGTGGTATATAAGTCTAAGTGCTATTGCTATTGCTATTATGATGATGTATTATCATTATTATTTTTCTTTTTTCTTTTTTTCCCCTACATATGAGATCTGTTTAAATGTTACATTCCCCCTCCTATTTTAAAAGTTAAACAGCTAATAGAACACAAATAATCTAGGAAGAATTTTGATGATTAATATAAGAAATTGGAATGTATAATTGGGCATTTAGTTTTTGTGATACAATAAGGATAAAAAACATAAACGATGAATAAAGAGACAAAAAATTAGAAGAAGCAATATGGCCGAAAATTAAGAAGCAGGAGAAATAGTAATTATCTTGGAAATTAAATTAATAGTGGAAAATTTGGAAGGTGAACTTAAAAATTAATCGGTGAATATCCCAGATGACAAAAAAAAATTCTCTTTTGGGGGGGTGAGGTAAGATGAAGTTAGCAGCATATACCCAGAATAAAGTATTATATGTGTCATGCCAAGGCTCGACATATGCACCTTGGTGGGAGGGAGAGACACTGGACCGGGGGAGCGATGGTTGCCAACACAACAAACTCTTATCAGCAGTTCAATGCCTGACACCAGTGATTAACGTCCTGTTACATGAGACGCCGAGAAAGCCAAGCACAGTAAAGCTGCAACCGGAAAGAGACAATCTAAGCAATGACCAGCTGAGAGGGGAGGGCTTCATAGCACCGGATGGTGGTTTGGGGGGAGGGAATGGCATAGCACCGGATGGTGGTTTGGGGGGAGGGAATGGTGAGGATTTGCATAAATAGCACTGAGAGGAGGATGATCTCAGAGCTGACTTTGACCTGAATGGGTTCGGCATGGTCTGAGTTCTTATCTGTAGCGTGATTAAAAGCTGAAGTCCTTACTTTGAAAGTGTCTTGAAGTCATTAATGCACGGGTCTGACTTAGCCAGTCTGACAGAAAGTCAGCTCTTCTCCTTTTCTGAGTGGCATGGCAGAGGGAAAAGCTGTGGAAGTCCTGGAGATGATGCCTATACCTGCAGAGCTGCAGGGGGAGGGGCAGGAGCCCCCACAGCCGGATGAAGAAACCCAGCCGAAGGAGCAGAAGAAGAGGGAGGATTTTCCTTCGGAGGCCCAGGAGCTGCCTGATACTGGAACTGGTCTGGCGAGTGGTGGCATAGTTCTGCATTAACAGGCAAGGTAGACCTACCAACACCATCCTGCAATGCGCTCTACATGGGGCTACCCTTGAAGAGTGTCCGGCGACTGCAACTGGTGCAAAATGCAGCTGCGCGAGCTGTGGTGGGTGCACCCAGATGCACCCACGTAACACCAATTCTCCGCCAGCTGCATTGGTTGCCCATTAGTCTCCGGATCCAATTCAAGGTGTTGGTCGTTACCTTTAAAGCCCTACATGGCTCAGGGCCAGGTTACCTTCGGGACCGCATCCTGCCGCATACCTCCCTACGACCGGTCAGGGCCCACAGAGTTGGCCTCCTCCAGGTCCCATCGACCAAACAATGTTGGTTGGCGGGGCCGAGGGGGAGGGCCTTCTCTGTGGGAGCTCCCTCCCTGTGGAACCAGCTTCCCCCGGAGATCAGGACTATCCCCACCCTGCTGGCCTTCCGGAAAGCAATAAAAACTTGGCTCTTCCGGCAGGCGGGGTGAAAGCGAGACGATACTCTTTTAATTTTTATATATTATATGTTTTTAACTATTGTATTTTATTGCATTTGTACTGTCGAAATGGATCTGAATATGTTGTGAGCCGCCCAGAGTCCCTAGGGAGTTGGGCGGCATACAAATCCATTAAATTAAATTAAATTAAATTAAATCCCTTGGAGCCCAATTTCAGGGATGGAGGGAGCGAAGGTGGACTGGAGATGAGGAAGGTGAGTGGAGCTACTCCACAGACCCTGGGGCCAGTACCCTGGATATTTTACGGGACCGTTTTGGGGAGGGTAGCTTTAGAGATGCACCCTCTTGGCAACCTTGGGTGTCAGGGTTGGACCCTTTAACCAAGCGGCACGGGCCCCCCACTGGGTCTAGCTCGGCTACGCGCTTCCGTCTTGCCAGTCCGAGATTTGATGTGACTGGGGGTTCTGAACGGTCTAAAGGGAAGGAGAAGGCATCCTCTATTGGACTACAGGATGAGTCTCACGCTCAGCGCAAAGCTTCTGAGGTGCCTGGAGGAGGTCGCAGAAGTGACAGGAGCTACCAGGGCCCTAGTCAAGGTGGTCGAGATGCTGCTGGAGTGACAGGCCAGTTGCCACCATGGCCGATGGGCATGTGGCCTCAACAAGCGATGTGGGGCCCACCTCCTATACAAGCCACGTTTGATGGCAGTGCTGATAGAGTGGCCTTGTTCATTAGCCAAATAATCAGCCACATGGACATGTATGGCCGCGTTTACCCCTCTCAGTGGGCGATGGTGGTAGCGGTCACAACGGTACTGACGGGGGAGGCTGCTGATTGGGTTGCCGACCTCCACAGTGAGCATGCTAGGGAACTAGCCAACCTGGGACTTTTTCTCGAGGCACTGAGAGTGCGGTTTGAGGATGTATCCAGAGCAGAGGTAGTGGAGGGGGAACTATTGGCATTGAGGCAGAGAGGCCGGTCGGCACGGGACTACGTACGGGACTTTCGTAAGCTAGCGGGTCGCCTACGAACATGGCCTGAACGAATGCTGGTTCAGCAATTTCGGTTGGGGTTGGACAAGAAGCTGAGGCAAGCGTGTATTTACCGGGGATTGCCTCCACGTTTGAATGACTGGTTTCGAGCAGTGGTGGAGCTGGATGTAGGCCTAAGGGAATTTAGGTCTCGAGGTGATGGTGGATGGAGTCAGCAATGAAGACTTATGGTACCATCGCCAGGCCCCAGGGCGGGGAGGCCCAATGTGCCAGCTCCGGATACACCGGCCCGGAGGCCCCCATTCTGGTGTTTCAGGTGCAATAGGTGGGACACCGAGCGGCAGAGTGTCAGTTGCCGTTGCCAAGGCCCCCAGCTGCGAAACAGTCGTTTGGTGGAAGTGCGGATTGAACTCGTCCAACACCTGAATGGTCCAGGAGAGCCACGCAGACGCCCCAACCAGACAGTCCCACTCCAACCAAAGAGACTAAAGTTCATAATCAAATCTCGGTGATGTCGGCTGATAGTGAGGATGAAGATCCGGAGGATCCTATGGTACGTGATCCTATACATCCCTTTATCATTCAGGTGAACGTCCAGAATCTGAGCACCTTGAAACGGATTTACCAGGGAGCCTTAATCGATTCGGGGTGTACTCGGTGTTTAATATGCCGCGCTGTGGTAGATGACTTGGGGGTCTGGGTTCTGAAATTACGCCAGCCCATTAAATTCGAACAAATGGATGGCTCCGTGCTGGGAGGGGTGCCGGCTACCCATATTACTGAAAAAATCAAGCTCGAAATGGGAGACCATTGGGAGATCATTAGGTTCGTAGTTGTGGACCATATGGTTGAACCAATCATTTTAGGATTGTCTTGGTTAGACAAATGGAAACCGACCATCTGGTGGGAGGGGGGGTTCTGGAAGCTAAGGTTGGCATTGGGACCGGAACCACCAACTATAGATCAAGAAACAGGGTCTGTAGGGAAGGAGGGTGATGAACAACGTCTAGAGGAACATGAAGCTGGAGGGTTCCCAAGTATGTATAATGATTTGGCACAAGTCTTTAATGAGGATGAATGCGAGGTCTTACCACCTCATTGACCGACTGATTGTGCTATAGAGTTAATTCCGGGGGCGACGCTGCCAAAGCCCCGTATGTATTCCATGACTCCAAAGGAACTTGAGGAGTTACGTAGATATATTGATAAAAACCTGGCCAGGGGTTTTATACGCCCTAGTAGATCTCATATGGCCGCTCCCGTTTTATTTAGGGAGAAGAAGGATGGTGGCCTGCGTTTGTGTGTTGACTTTCGTGGGTTAAACGGGGTATGTGTGGAACATTTATATCCATTACCACTAATGAAGGACTTGCTCGCCACATTAGCCACGGGTAGAGTGTTTACGAAACTAGATCTAAGAGAAGCATATTACCGGGTGCGTATCCGACCAGGTGATGAATGGAAAACAACATTCAATTGTCCATTAGGGAGCTATCAGTTCCAGGTGATGCCATTTGGGTTACAAGGCGCCCCGGCTGTCTTCATGCAATTGATAAATGAGGTCTTGCATGAGCATTTGTATCGGGGGGGGGTACTTGTATACCTAGATGACATATTAATTTATACAAAGACAATGGAGGAACACACCCAGTTAGTACGACAAGTGTTGAAAAAATTACTAGATGCCAAACTCTTTGTGAAACTCTCCAAGTGCGAGTTCCACCGAACTAGGTTGGATTATCTAGGTTATCGCATTTCTAGTGATGGGGTGGAGATGGACCCTCAAAAAGTAAAGGCTGTGTTAGAATGGCAAGCCACAAAAACCAGGAAGCAATTGCAGTTTCCTTGGTTTTGCAAATTTCTTTTTTTTTTAATTGAAAAGTTTTATAAGTAAAAAGTACAAACATTTTTTCACTTTTCTCCCCCCCTCACCCCCCTCCCTTCTCCCCCCCACTCACCCTTCCCACACACACACACACCCGGACTTCCCAGAAAAAGCACAAGGTATAAATCCAAGAAAACTAATATAAAAGTTAAGAAAAATACTAAGAAAAGAAAAAAAGTTATTAGTTCAAAAATACCTTTTCATCCTTAACTCTTTGTTAGTCCAAAAGCTTGAAAGTATAATCTAACATTTCACAAATTTCTAACATTAATAAGCTATTTGAGTTGTTTTAATCTGATACTTTTTTTGAATATATTCAGTCCACCTACTCCATTCCAATATATATCTTTCATTTGAGTGGTCCTTTAAATATGATGAAATCTTGGCCATTTCAGCCAAATGTGTCATTTTCAATGTCCATTCTTCAATTGTAGGTATGTCTTCTTTTTTCCAATATTGTGCCACCAGTAATCTGGCGGCAGATATACAGTTCAAAACCAACTTAGTCTCTATAACAGAACAATCCGTTATTATACCCAACAAGAAAAATTGTGGTGTGAACTTGATCTTTTTCTTCAAAATATTTTGTATGATCCACCAGATTTTTATCCAAAATGCCTTGATCTTTTTACAAGTCCACCATATATGAAAATATGTAGCATCCTCACATTCACATCTCCAACATTTAGGATCTAAATTTGGGTACATACAAGCTAGCTTTTTTGGGTCTAAATGCCATCTACAAAGCATTTTATAAAAATTTTCTCTTAAATTTTGTGCCTGTGTAAATTTAACATTTCTAACCCATATCGTTTCCCATGTATCCATCATTATAGGTTCACCAATATTTTGAGCCCATTTTATCATGCAATCCTTAACTAATTCTGTTTCTGAATCTAATTCCAATAAAATATTATATAATCTCTTTATATGCATTGGGCCCTTATCTTTTATTTGTACAAACAAATTATCCTCTTTTTTCAAAATACCAATTTTTTGATCATCTCTCCATCTAGCCTGTAATTGTATATATTGAAACCATGTTCTAACTATGCCTTCTTCTCTTAATTTCTCAAACGATTTTAATTGATATAAAGTTCCCCCTTCTATAAGAAGTTCTTTATATGTAATTTTATCAAATTTTTGTTCCACATTTATATTTTCTATCGCGTGTCTGGGTACTGTCCATAAAGGTAACTTATCATTTAATTTAGATTGATGCTTTTTCCAGACACGCAATAAAGCATTTCTTAATATATGGCTCTTAAAAGCTTTATCTACTTTTTTATCATATACTAAATAAGCATGCCACCCAAAAACCAAACCATATCCCTCAATATTTAATACACTCTCTTCCGTTAAATTAATCCAATCCGTAATTGCTGAGAGAACCGCTGCTTCATAATACAATTTTAAGTTAGGCATTTTTAAACCACCTCTTTCACGTATGTCCTGCATAATCTTCTGATTTACCCTTGGCTTCTTCCCCACCCATATAAATTTATTTATACCCTTCTGCCATTCCTTTAAAACTTCATCTTTCTTAAGTATTGGTATCATTTGAAAGAGGAATAAAAACCTTGGTAAAACATTCATTTTAACAGCAGCTATCCTACCCAGCAAAGACAATTGTAATTTCTCCCAACTTTCCATATCCTTCTGTATTTTTAACCAAAGTGGTTCATAATTATGTTGATATAGTTTTGTATTTGTGGACATGATATAAACCCCTAGATATTTGATCCTTTGAACTATCTCAAAACCTGTTGCCTTTTCTATTTCTTCTTTTTGGTTTTTTGTCACATTTTTAACTATTATTTTTGTTTTAGCTATATTTATTTTGAAACCAGACACTTGTCCATATGAATTAATTGTATCCATCAGAATCCTAATAGATTGTAATGGTTGAATTAAAGTAACAACCAGGTCGTCCGCAAACGCTCGAAGCTTATATTTTTCCTGTCTAATTTTTATTCCTTTTATTGTGTCAAGTTCTCTTATTTTACTAAGTACTATTTCCAAACTCAAAATAAACAACAAAGGAGATAAGGGACATCCTTGTCTTGTTCCCTTTTCTATATTGAAGGTATCTGTTAGTCCGCCGTTGATTATTATTTGCGTCGTTTGTTTTTGATATATTGCCCCAATGGATTGTACAAAATAATCTCCCAATTGTAACTTTTCTATTAACTTTAATAAAAACCGCCAATTCAATCTATCAAAGGCCTTCTCAGCATCCAAAAATACTAATGCTGCGGGGACCTGGTTGTTACTTCTTAAATACTCTAATAAATTAACAATTTGTCTAACATTAGTTTTCATTTGTCTACCAGTTAAAAACCCTGTTTGATCATGATGTATCATTTGTTGCATAACTATCATTAATCTATTTGCTAAAATTTTAGTAAAAATTTTGTAATCTATATTTAAAAGTGAGATCGGTCCGTAATTTTTAGGATCTGTACAATCTAAACCCTCTTTTGGGATCAGAGAGATAAAGGATGTCTTCCATGTTGGAGGAACATTACCTCCCTTTTGAATATTAAGTAATTATTTAAGTGGTTCCACCATTTCTTCCTGTAATTTTTTATAATAAACAGCAGTTAAACCATCTGTCCCAGGGGCTTTACCCACTTTTAACTGTTTGATTGCCATTGAGATCTCTTCTGAAGTTATCAATTGATTTAACATATCCCTCTGCTCTTTAGAAGTTATATAAATATTCTGTTTCTGCAAATAATTATCTATATCCTCTTCTTTAACTTTATCCCCACTGTATAGATCTGAATAAAATTCTAAAAAAGATTTTTTAATAAATTCATGTTCATAAACTTCTTTACCCTTATATCTTATTTTTTCAATAGTTCTTGATTTTTGCTTCTTTCTTAAAATGTAAGCCAACCATCTTCCTGGTTTGTTAGCATTGCTAAAAGTATTAAATTTAGCATATTGTAAATTTGTTGCTACCTGATCTGCCATTAGCATATTAAATTGACCCTTTAGTAAGTTAATCGTCTCTTTAATTTTTTTATCTCTTGGATTCGAAATTAAAGCCATTTCCTGTCTCTTAATCTCCTCTTCTAGTTCTTTCCTTTTCTCCCCCTTTTTCCTTCTATATTTATTATTCAAATATATCAAAATACCTCTCATGTAGGCTTTACTTGCATCCCAAACCATTTCCAAAGATGTGCCCTTATGCATGTTATTAACAAAAAATTCTTTCATTAATTTTTTACACTCCTTCACATTTTCATCATATCTAAATAAATTCTCATTTAACCTCCATGACCTTCTAGGTCCATTTCGATCTTCTAAATCCATCCAGACCGGACTATGATCTGTCAGTACTCTTGAACATATCTTCGTCTTCTTTACCCTAGAAAAAAGATTATTAGTAATCAAAATAAAGTCAATCCTTGAAAAGGATTGATGTCTATCGGAAAAAAAAGTAAAATCCTTTTCTTCTGTATTTCTTTCCCGCCAAATATCTCTCAACTCCCAGTCCTCCATCATCTCAAAAAACGGTTTAGGCAATTTTGCTCTTGAAGAAGTATTCTGCTTAGGGCCTTTCTTATCTTTTACAACATCTAGTACACCATTCCAGTCACCAAGAAGGATGCAGGTACTGTAGTCCCATTGTACCAATTTCGTATGTAGAAGCTCATAAAAATTTTTCTGTTGTTGATTCGGGGCATATACACCAATTTCCAAAAGTCTCTCTCCCTTAATTAAAAGTTCAACCGCAAGATATCTTCCTTGATCATCTGCTTCGATTAACTTAACAATCAAATGTCTCTTCACATATATAACAATTCCATTTTTTTTATCAGGTGCTGCTGAAACAAAATGTGTTTCTAATCTTGAATTTATTAGGTATTTTTGATCTTGTGTTCTAATATGTGTTTCTTGTAGGCAGGTCACATCATTGTTAAATTGTTTGAGATAATGAAAAATTTTCTTTCTTTTCTGTGGTGAATTTAATCCATTGACATTCCACGTTAAGAATCTACTTCCCATCTGGAAGCTTCTCAAGCGACTGGAACATTGCCTGGACATCTGACTTCTTTATTTCTTTTGGCCTTGTTCCTCCCACCGCTTGCTTAGTAACTTCTTTAACTGTCAGCTGAGATTGTTGCTGCGACATTTCTTGTATGCGCTTAGTTGTAGCTCTAGTCTGTCTTTGTTCTCTTATCCGTTCCTCTCCAAATAGATCCACAGTTTGGTCAGCCTGAATTGTAGCTAGTTCACTTTGACCAGCTGTAGCTCCCTCTTGCTGTAATTCCTCTCGTTGTCTTGCTCTCTCTTCCTTTTTCCTCCCTTCTGGAGAACTTGGTGTCCCAGCCTTTAAGATATATGTAAAAAAATCACTTGCTTTCTGCACTGTATTCAATCGGTGTCTTTCTCCCTCATAAATCAACGATATTCCAGCTGGAACCTCCCACCTGAATGGGAATTGTTGTCTTTTAAGTTCTTCCACTAGGAAGGAAAATTCCTTTCTAGCTCTCAACATTTTTGGAGGAATTTCTTTCATTGTCATCATTTCTTGTCCTCCCACCTGTAACTTATTTTGATAAGTTGCTTGTAGAATATCATTTTGCAATGTTCTATTGTTAAAATATATTACAATATCTCTTGGAAGATTTCTCATTCTAGCCACACGAGAATTCACTCGATATATCTTATCAATTTGTCACACCAACTCTTCTTTCCTCATGCCCATAGCTTGGGCAAGGGCCTCTACCATCAAATCTCTCAGATTTTCTTGTTTCTCCTCCTTCACCCCCCCCCGCACTCTGATCGCAAATTCCATATTCCTGTAGTGAATTAATGTGATTTCATCTGCATCTCTTTCTCTTTTCTCCTGAACATCTTGTATTTCCCCTCTCAAGTCTGCAGTAATTTCTCTAAGTTGGTCAATTTGTTGTTCCAGATATTCCACATTATTTGCCAAACCTTTAAGTGCTACCAAAATATCTGTTCTGATTTCACTATTGCCAATTTCTATTTTTTTCTCAATTTTCTCAGAAACATCTTGTATTTTGTCATTAATCATATCATTAATTTTTTCATTAGCTTCATCAATTTTCTTATTAAAGTTTTCAGTCATTTCAACCTGCATGGCTTTAAGACTGTCTTGTATCATCGCCAGAGTTAGAGGTTGTGGTTGTACTGAGAGAGATTGCAGTTTAGAAGGGAGAGTGGGTGAGCTCTCAGCGTTTCCAGCCCCTTTAGAAGGAACTGTCTTCACAGATTTAGAAGCCATTTAGATTTAGTTAAATCTTAATAGTTTTCCAACTTATATTAGTCTTCTTGCCAAAAAGAAGAATCTCCAAGTCACAATATCAGTTCAAAATCAGCTCAAACAGGCTCTCCTATGCAAGCCTGTCAGTAAAATGAAACTTTCTCCCTTCTCTCTTTCACTTTTCCAC
The DNA here is from genome assembly GCA_023053685.1 of Diadophis punctatus similis. Classification (NCBI taxonomy): domain Eukaryota; kingdom Metazoa; phylum Chordata; class Lepidosauria; order Squamata; family Dipsadidae; genus Diadophis; species Diadophis punctatus. The sequence continues at coordinate 873,466 of JALIGW010000085.1, forward strand.
ACCCATTCAAGCTTTCGTCGCCATTTTAAAACTTGCTACTTTGTAACTTTTATAATAAGAGGCAATAAGAGTTAAGTGGTAGTTACTTGCCCAATTTGTCTCTTGGCTTTTCCTGCTGCAGATTTTCTGTCATTTGAAATCAATCTTTTAAAGCAGTGCTGGACGCGATCGTCTTGCTCCGCTAAAAAAAAGCGGAGATGTCCCAGGTCCGGAGCTCGGCAGCTTCCCAGGGAGCCCTCACCCTTCGCGCCCCAGGAATCCTCCTAGGGCACTTGGGGGGCTCTACCTGTGTCCACCGACTCTTCACCCTTCCCTTTGCCCGGGAAGGGGGTTTCCAGCCGCCAGTCAGCTGTTTTTCGGCTTTCTGGCGGCTTTACGGAACAGGGGACCGGCGCCCCTGAAAGAGGAGCGTCTTCGTCGACCGCGGAGCCAACCGGAAGTCGGTTTTGCAAATTTCTATAGACAGTTCATTCCATCCTTTGCACAGGTGGCTTTGCCCCTAACTGATTTGTTATGCACTAAACCCACAACAACCAAACCACGACCAGGCCAAGCTCTAAAGTGGACGATGGAGTGTCAGCGTGCATTTGAGGCCCTGAAAACGCTATTTGCGCGTGAGCCTATACTGAAACATCCTGATCAAGATTCACCTTTTATAGTACAGGCAGATGCAAGTGATGTAGCGGTGGGGGCTATTTTGTTGCAGAAGAATAGGCAGGGTAAACTTCAACCTTGTGCTTATACATCCCGGAAGCTTACGCCCACAGAGCGTGGTTGGGCGATTTGGGAAAAAGAGGCTTTTGCGGTCCGTTGGGCCCTGCTCACATGGCGGCACCTGCTGGAAGGTGCACGGCAACCATTTGAGGTGTGGACGGACCACAAAAACCTAGAAGCCCTCCAAACACCCAGAAAACTGTCCCCGAAACAGGTGCGGTGGGCTCAATATTTCCAACGATTCAAGTTCAAATTGAAATATGTCCCGGCTGGTAAGAACTTCATGGCCGATGCCTTATCTCGCCTTCCACAATATAACAGTAAAAGGGAAGATATAATACAAGCCATGATAACCCCATGTCAACAGGTGGGAAGGGGAGTAGAAGGAAATCTCTTAAACCCATGGCACGATAACTTAAGGAAAGCAATAGCAACAGACCCTTGGCTAGCTGAACACCCAAATGTATTGACTGACAGGGATGGCCTAGCCTGGAAGGGAGATAAATTATATGTGCCTATATCCCTTCGTGCCTCAGTGTTAAGAAGGTGCCATGATGTTAAGCCGCCCGGCCATTTTGGATTCTTAAAAACATTGCATCTTACCAGACGGCAGTTTTGGTGGCCACGGATGAGGACAGAAGTTGAAGCCTATGTACAGAGCTGTCCTGTTTGTACAGTGAACAAACCACGGCCCGGTAGGCTGTTAGGACTGTTGCAATCGGTAGCTGATCCCAGTAGGCCATGGGAGGAGATTGGGATGGACTTTATAGTCGACCTCCCAGACAGCAATGGGCATACCGTAATATGGACAGTGATAGATTTATTCTCAAAACAAGCACATTTCATCCCATGTATTGGTATACCATCAGCCAAACGGTTGGCGAAAATGTTTTTACAACATATATATCGGTTACATGGAGTACCACGACGAATAATCTCAGATAGAGGAGTACAATTCACTGCCATGTTTTGGCGAGAATTTGTACAACTAATAGGCTCCTTGCAGGGATTGAGCTCGGCATTCCATCCTTGCACTAATGGAGCTGCGGAGAGAGCTAATGCTATGATAGAACACTACTTAAGATGTTATGTGTCGTACCAGCAAACAGACTGGTCTAGCTTGATACCTTTTGTTGAAGTAGCGTATAATAATGCTGTACATCGTAGTACTGGTCTCACGCCTTTCCAGGTAGTATATGGAATGGAATTCCCCGCAATTCCAGAATTAGCTATGAACCCCCGATGCTCCAAAACCCCAAAGGAATGGGCTGACAAGATTCGAGAAGGGTGGGCACAAGTGAAAGTAGCTTTAAGACAAGCGGCCGAGGAATACAAAAAGTATGCGGATAAAAGCCGAAGGGATCATAAACCATTCCAGATCGGGGATAGGGTGTATTTATCAACTAAATATCTAAAACTTTGAATACCTAGTAAAAAATTAGGTCCTAAGTATCTCGGCCCATTCCCAATCACTCAGGTGATTAACCCTGTAATGGTAGCATTGAAATTACCACCCTTATTAGGGAAGGTGCATCCCGTTTTTCATGTTAGTCTCCTTAAACCTGTAGAAGTAACTCGAGACCTACCAACAACCCCTGGTCCCATATATAGGGACCATTACGAGGTAGCTGAAATCCTGGACTCCAGACTATTTCGAGGCAACCTCCAATATCTGCTGTATTGGAAAGGATATCTGATTACGGAGGCTACCTGGTTGGCTCCGCATGACATACAAGCTGAACGATTATTAAGGCGATTTCATCAAAAATATCCACACAAACCAGGTCCCAATCAGGATTATTCGAATGTTGCTAACACTTTTGCTTTATCCCCTGCAGGTGGACCCCTGGTAGAGGGGAACCGCCTGTCGTGCCAAGGCTCAACATATGCACCTTGGTGGGAGGGAGAGACACTGGACCGGGGGAGCAATGGTTGCCAACACAACAAACTCTTATCAGCAGTTCAATGCCTGACACCAGTGATTAACGTCCTGTTACACCAGACACCGAGAAAGCCAAGCACAGTAAAGCTGCAACCAGAAAGAGACAATCTAAGCAATGACCAGCTGAGAGGGGAGGGCTTCATAGCACCGGATGGTGGTTTGGGGGGAGGGAATGGTGAGGATTTGCATAAATAGCACTGAGAGGAGGAGGATCTCAGAGCTGACTTTGACCTGAATGGGTTCGGCATGGTCTGAGTTCTTATCTGTAGTGTGATTAAAAGCTGAAGTCCTTACTTTGAAAGTGTCTTGAAGTCATTAACGCACGGGTCTGACTTCCTATATCATAAAGAAATGATATAACAATAATAATTAAAAAAAATTTCTTAGAAGAGATATGATGAGTCTAAATTTGAGATTGTGTCATCAGCCTGTCAAATATAAGAGGACTTAACACAAAAAAGTACTCAGGGGAAGGCAAAGAGAGTATAAGAGGAAGTAGAAGGGGAGGAAGAGAAGGAGTAGAGAGAGTAGGAGGAGTGAAGGAGTAAGAAAGTAGAGGATATGATGGAGATAGAGAGAGGGGAGTGCAATGGGAAATAAAAGTAGAACAGACTGATGATTGATTATATAAGCATCTGTATAAGATATTGACTTTTGAATGATGGTTTATAAATGTAAAATTGTGTTTCTTATTGTAACATTTTAAGGTACCGTATTTTTCGGAGTATAAGACGCACCTTAGTTTTGGGGGAGGAAAATAGGGGGAAAAAATCTGCCTACCAGGTATTCATCTGGCTAGCGTCCTTAGTCTGGTCAGCTTCAGCACATTATTTTATCCCCTGGTTAGGACTTAAAAAACCCTTCTTCGGAGAGAGTAACAATGAAAGAGCCTGCAAGCCAATAAGAGCTGGGAAGATCGTTAGCACCTGGTTAGGGCTAGAAAAAAACTTATTCGGAGCAAGTAGAGCAATGAAAAAACCCCTGCAAAGACTTAGGGCTGGAAAAACATTCTTTGGAGAGAGTAACAATGAAAAAGCCTGCAAGGTAAGAGCTGGGAAGATCTGTTAGCACCTAGTTAGGGCTGGAAAAAAAAGCTAAATTCGAAGTATAAGACGCACCCAAATTTTCAGCCACTTTTAGGGAGGAAAAAGGTGCATCTTATACTCCAAAAAATACGGTATATGTCTATTGAATTGTAAAAGTGGTGGAGGAAAAAATTTAAAAAAAAATGAAAAAAAAAGTATATTCTGGAACTTAAGGCTGCTGTTCCTTCTGTTCCTAAGGGCCACAAGGACTTCCAAGTGGTGATTAACGCCGATAGGAAGCCTTCTGGAGAGCACCGAGGTCATTTCAATGCACCCACGATTACAAAGTGGCTGTTCTCATTGTCGGCCAGGATTTTGAGAAGAGAGATATCGTTCTCCACAGCAGAGACAACAGGTTGTTATGAATCAGTGAGACGCACCGTGCCTATGACGCTCTCCAGTACCCTCTGATGTTCTCTGGAGAAGATGGCTATTACATCAATATACCGCAGTGCGATCCAAACACCAAGGTTCCTCTCAAGAAGACCTTGTCTGCTGCTGCCTTTTACAGCTACAGGATAATGGAGCGTGATGGCGAAGAGTGCTACCTACTGCTGTTCCGCAACCTTCTCAATCAATTTCTGGTTGATATGTAAGACTCAATTTGATTCGTAGAAACAAAAAAACCCTGAAAATTGAGGAGTATGTGCACCTGAAGGATGCCATGACAAGAACTGACAGCCACTTATCACAGCTTGGCAAGATGGTTGTGTTGCCGTCTTCTTTCACTGGAGGATCCTACTACATGCATGAGTGAATTCAAGATGTGATGACATATGTGCGCCATTTTGGATGACTGGATCTGTTCATTACATTTACCTGCAATCCAAAATGGCCAGAAATCGTACAGATCTTGAAACACGGACAAAAATCTCACGATAGACATGACATAGTAGCAAGGGTTTTTCACGTGAAAGTAAAAAATATCATGAAGCTCCCCACTAAAGATTACATCTTTGGAAATACCAGGTGTCACATAGTACATGGTACATACTACATAGTACATACTACCGTGGAATGGCAGAAACGTGGACTCCCCCACATTCATATTCTTCTGTGGCTAGAAGAGAAGACCAGAGTCCATTGAAAAAGTTATAAGTGCTGAGGTACCTGATCCTAGACCTAGCCCTCCATGACATTATCAAGATGACAATGATCCATGGCCCATGTGGACCCCTCAACAGGAACTCACCCTGCATGGTGGATGACACCTGCAGCAAGAAGTACCCCCGGCCCTTTTTGAAGGAAACTCAAACCAGAGAGGATGGCTATCCTCAGTATCGCAGGCGGTCCCCGGCAGACAGTGGCTTCACTGCCAACATCACTGGACTCAATCTTGACAATCGCTGGGTGGTGCCATAGAACCCCGTCCTGTCTCGCACCTTCTCGGCTCATATAAATGTTTAGTACAGCAATTCAATTAAATCCATAAAATACATCTGCAAGTATATTATCAAAGGGTCTGACCAGGCAGCGTTCACCATTGAAGATGTGGACGAGGTGATGAGGTACGAGGCAGGATGATACATCAGCAGCTCTGAGGCAGCCTGGCACATTCTCTGCTTCCCTATTCACGAAAGGTACTGAGGACAATGTTGTTGAGAGGATGAATAACCCTCCAAAAACAACACGTCTGGCCTTTTTTGAGCTCTGCAAAGTCGATGCTTTCGCAAGGACCCTTTTACATTGAGAAGTTCCAACTTACTACATATGGAAAGGCAACCAGTTCTGCAGGAGGAAATAAGGGAAGCCTGTACCAGGTTATCCGGGGGTGAAGAAAGATCAGGTTTTGGGTAGAGTGTACACTGTCCATCACAGTAATGCTGAGTGCTACTACCTATGCCTCCTCTTGCATGAGATCCATGGCCCAATGTCATTTACTGCCCTAAAAACTGTGGCGGGGTACGTCAACTGACATTTCAAGCAGCGTGCAGTGCACTTGGCTTGCTGGAGGATGATGCTCACAGGGACCGCACTCTGGAAGAAGCCTCCATCTCTGACTTTCCTAACAAACTCCGTCAGCTGTTTGCCATCATTTGGTTTTCTGCCAAGTTGCAGACCCCCTAAAATTGTGGGAGAAATACAGAGACAATCTTGTGGAAGATGTTAGAAGGCTAATGGAGAGAGAGTGTGGAGATGCCCAACTGGTCCTCCAAATTGTTTACAACCAATGCCTTATCCTTCTTGAGGATATTGTCATATCCATGTCGGATAAAACACTCCTACAGTTCGGATTTCCACCACCTTCACGAGAGCAAGGATCCACTGTCAGCAACCGTCAATACCTGAGTGAACTGTCTTATAATACCATTCAGCTAACACAAGCAGTTGCTGTGAATGTTCCAAAATTAAATCAAGAACAGAGGAAAGCCTACGATGAAATCATGCACAGTATTGCTTCTGATTCTGGGCAGTTGTTCTTTCTTGATGCTCCTGGTGGCACTGGCAAAATGTTCTTGATCAATCTCTTGCTGTCCAAAATTAGAAGCAGAAGGAATATCACCCTAGCCGTTGCTTCCTCAGGAATTGCAGCTACCTTGATCGACGGAGGCAAGACGGCTCATTTCGCCTTCAAGTTACCGCTCAACCTGAATCATTCTGAGTCTGCACTTTGTAACATCTCTAAGCAGAGTGACATGGCTCAGGTGCTTCGAGAAGCCAAACTTATCATGTGGGATGAGTGCACCATGACTCACAAATGAGGTCTTGAGGCTGTAAACTGGATGCTCCAGGACATTAGGGGCAGCAACCATCTTATGGGTGGAGTTACGATGCTTTTGGCTGGTGACTTCAGACAGACGTTGCCTGTTGTGCCATGAGGGACACGTGCAGATGAAGTCAAGGCCTGTCTCAAGTCATCCATCTTATGGCCTAAAGTCAAAGTCCTGACCTCGACAGTTAACATGCGTGTCCACCTTCAACGTGATTTGAGGGCAGAAGAGTTTTCTAAATTATTACTTGATATAGGTGATGGCAAGCTTTTGGAAGAGGAGGGAAGAATAACTATTCCGAGTAACCTTTGCGATGTTGTGACAGATCTGATCAGCTTGACTGACAGAATATACCCCAACATTCATCAGGCTGGAGTGGATTGCGGTTCATGGCTGAGGGAAAGAGCTATTCTCACTCCAACAAATGACTCAGCCAACAACATCAACAACTTTCTGCTGGAAAAGTTGTCCATATGAAGTATGAATCTGTGGACTCAGTAATGGAGATTGGGGATGCTGTACATTACCCTGTGGAGTTCTTGCACACTCTCAACCCACCAGGATTACCACCTCATGTCCTCTACCTCAAGGTTGGGGCTCCAATCATGCTGTTACACAATCTAAGCCCTCCGAAACTGTGCAATGGCACCAGGCTTCAGGTGAAGACTCTGTACAAACATGTAATCGAAGCCACAATTTTCACAGGCGTCAATCAGGGAGAAACTGTTTTCATACTCCGAATTCCTCTGATCCCATCAGACTACCACTTTGAGTTCAAATGTCTACAATTTCCCATTAAGGTTTGCTACGCCATCACCATCAATAAGGCACAGGGACAGACTTTGGAAGTGGCTGGTGTGCATCTCACAAGTGACTGTTTCTCCCATGGCCAGTTCTATGTGGCATGCTCCAGAGTCAGTTCACCTGACAACCTGGTCATCCTCCAGCCAGACAGCAAAACCAGGAATGTTGTTTACAGAGAGGTCCTGAGCAATTCATCTGAGGGACGAATTGAAAGTCTATGCTATGCAACTGATTAGCCTGGCTACATAGACAAAACAGCCACGGTTGCTGCTGGGATTAAAGGGCTTAAGCCCATCTATTTCATTGTTGTTACACTTACAATAATGTCTTCATGTGTAACAGAAACTTAGTTTATCGTCTCTAACGAAATAATACAGTCACTTTTTAAACTACTCATTAATTTTCAAGCATTAAGTGTCAATTTATGAAGCCCCATCACATAGTTTCGTAGCGAAGCACGGGTATCCAGCTAGTCGCAATATATGCCCCAAACAGGAAGAATTCTACAGAAGACTACATAAAAAATAATAGAGATAGACTATGAAAATATATGCCTAATAGGGGACTTTAACGCAGTTGTAGACGTTAAAAAAGATTACAGAAGTAGTAAAAGAAATAAGAAAAGATGAAGAACACTTCCAAACACATTTTTTGAGATGGTACAAGAATTAGACCTACAAGACGCATGGAGAGAATTAAATTCAATCAATATACCTTCTATTCAAACACACATCAATCGTGGTCAAGAATAGAAATGGTCTGGATGACCTCGGGAATGAGAGTAGACATCCAAGAGGTTGACATAACAACAAACATATGGGCAGACCACAACCCGATAAAAGTGATATGGAGAGAATGGAAGAAGAGGCGGAGATGGACAATGAATCAAAACATCCTAAAAGATAAGGAATACATACAAATGGTGGAAAAAGAAATGAAATTCTTTTTTAAGGAAAATAGGAAAGAAGAAACATCATTGCAAAATGTGTGGGATACGGCAAAAGCATATATTCGAGGGTTAACAATAACATACATGGCAAGGAGAAATAAGAAAAAGAAGCAAGAGCAAAGTACACTACAGGAAGAACTCAAAAAAACCTGGAGTTAGACTTACAGAAAGAACCTCAAAAAAAGAAAAGAAAAGAAAAAAGGGACTTAATAAAACACAGATTGGACTTAATGGTACAAGAGGAAATGTACAATCTTTTCTTGAAGACCTCCAGGGATTGAGCATCCACAACTCTTGGAGGCAAGCTGTTCCATTAATTGTTCATTCTTACTCTCAGGGAATGTCTCCTTAGTTCCAGATTGGATCTCTCTTTAATGAGCTTCTACTAATTGCTTCTTGTTCCACTGCCTGGTGCTTTGGAGGATAAGTCAACCCCCTCTTCTCTGTGACAGCCCCTTCAGGATTAAAAGACAGTTATCATGTTGCCCCTAATCCTTCTCTTTGATAGGATGGCCATACCTAGTTCCCTTAATCATTCCTCATACCATTTAGACTCCAGACCCATTATCACCTTGTTGCTCTTCTCTGCACACTTTCAAAGGTCTCAGCATCTTTTTTTTAAATTTTATTTATAGTTTTTTCTTTAACATACATGATTGCTTAGTGAACAGTATATTGTCTGAGTCAATTTACTTTATACACAATACTAATAACAATAATAATAATAATACTATTTAAGTATACATTGTCAGGGTAATGCTGATTTAATAGCTGACCAGCTGATGTAACGTAATGCTGTAATACTGAAATGATGATGCAATGAGAATGAGTCAGCAGGGTTATTTAACTGATACGACTTTAAGAGGCTGTATATATGAGAGGCATTGTCAGGGTGTCTCTCTCTCCGTGTGTGCTCCCATACTGTAGTTGAAGATTGATTGCCTGACTTTGCCTAGTATGTGTATGTATATATTCCTTGTAGATAAACCACTATTTGAAAGACAAACCTCTGTTTACTGTATTTTGCTCCTGGGTTGTCTCAAAATAGTCACACTGTGTGCACTCTGACATACATAGTAGTACTCTTCCAACTTCTAACATTTACCTATACTTAGTAATTGTAGTTATATTATGTGACAATACACATAATATTTTCCCAATTCTCAATTTCTATCTCCGTTTTCTAATTTTTAATAACATAAGTCCCATATTAAAATGTATTCTATATCTATCCATCATCTCTTGTCCCTTTTAGTATTTCAACTCTTATTGACTTTTTGAGTAAACTTCCAACTTCTAACATTTACGTATACATAGTATTTATAGTAAATTGTATTATGTGACCATATGCATAGTAATATTTTCCCATTTTTAATTTCTACTTCTATTTTCTAATCTTTAATAAAACAAATCCCATATTAAAAAGTATTCTAACTCTATCCATCATCACTTGCCCTTTTTAGTATTACAACTCCTATTGATTTTTTGATAGGTCTCCCATGCTCCTCCCTTGGGATCTTGTATCCCTTTACATCACTTATGTTTAATCTAAGTACCAGTATTTCCTCTTCCTCCACATCTGCCTTTCACTGTCTAATCTCTGAAACACCTATCAGTAACTCTGTCATCACTTCTGGGAGATCTTTCTCTTTGCCCTCTTCTACCCTTTGACCTCTTGCGAGATAATCTACCTGGTTTATTTCACAAATTTGTACTATCTCTTTTGTCTCTTTATCTGCTTGCATCATTTGTTGAGTTATCTCTTCTATTCTTTCCTCTACTCCTTCTGGTTTCTCCTCTATTTTCTGATTTTTTTGTTCATTCTTCATTGTCATTTGTTGGGAGTTTCCTAGTCCCACATCTATATCATGCATTATTTCCATCGTCTCCCTATGGTTCCTTGTCATCGCTTCCTGAATACATTGAAGCATTAATAGTATTTCTTTTTGGAGTGAATTTGTTTCCCCTTGTTGTAACATTTTACTTTATTTTAATGGGCTAGAGGTTACTCAGTAATCCATCAAAATCCCAATGTCCTAAGTGTCCAAAAACACCAAAAAGCCAATATTAGAAAAATTTGCTCAATCCCTGAACTGTTCCTCAGAATCCACAATGTTTGTAGTCCTCCGAATCTGCCGTTTTGCTCCAGGTTATCCAAATTTGTAGGTCTTGTTTAATTTTTCTTCTTTCGCCTCGTGAGATGTTCTATCATATAGTATTTATAGTCCAGAATGGCCCATCAAATTTCCCCATGTCTTGATAGTTCACAGAGTCAGGTGTTCAGTTTCAAGGGCAATTCCTATTATTTATAATCCACACTACTTTGAAAAATTTAAAAAGGCTCACCAATTACTCCCAAGCTGCCAAAAAACAAGTAGATAGAGAAGCAAAAAAAAAAAACAAACCAACCCCGGCCTTCCAGATGTTGTTTGCCTTTCACTTTGTGTCCTTTCTTTTTATCAATCCTGACCCCCCCCCCAAGGTCTTTTCCAACCATATAATAATATAATATCTTCTTTTGCCAGGAGATGGCATCCCAGCTCTAAGTTCCAATATTAAAACAAGGCGGAAACTATCACAGCTGATTGTCAAAGTTCAAAAAATCCATTTTCTTTATACCATTTCCTCCGGTAGTCAGACAGTATTTCCAGCAGATTAAAATAACTTTTTACAGCTAAAACCAGAATTATTTTTATTAGGCATATTCAGGGGAAATTTGATAAAGAAGATAGATACTTAATACTACATATTATTACAGCCGCCAGAATTACATATGCACAAACCTGGAAATTGACTTAATACCAACAATGATAACTGTGGTCAATAAAATTCTGGAAGTAGCAGATATATATGTGCAAGTTAACGATGGAAATTCAGGATAAAGAAGAGACAGATTTCTATAAAACGTGGGATAGATGGTATAATTGGCTTGGACAGAAAAAATATAGAAACCTATTATAGTATAACTTCTTGCAACGACATAACAAACTGTATTTTATCCCATATATTATGATATAATACTTTATTTCACTTTCTGATTGAAGTAATGTCCGTAAACAGTAGGATTAAAGATTGTATATATATATATATATATATATATATATATATATATATATATATATATATATATATATATATATATATATATATATATATATATATATATATATATATATATATATATATATATATATATATATATATATAAAACCGAACTACACACTCTCACTAACGTACTAGCATCCAATGGATTCCAAAGAAATAAGATCACCAACCTAATCCAAAAAGAAACCCCCACTAAAACCCAAGACAGAGAACAAGAAAACAGCAAAGCCCCCCTCCTATACATAAAAGGCACCACAGACAGAATCAGCAAGATCCTCCACAAACACAACATCAAGACAGCATTCTGCACAAACCGAAAAATATCCACCATCCTAAGAAACCCCAAAGACAAAATTGAGTTAGAAAATCAAGGAGTATATGAAATCCCATGCACCGCCTGCCCCACCACATACATTGGACAAACCAACAGAAGAATAAGTGCACGCATTGAAGAACACAAGAACTCAGTCAAAAAAGAGGAACCAACTTCTTCCCTGGTCCATCATCTTAAAGTCACAGGACATGAAATAGACTTTAAAAAGACCAGAACTATCGCCAAAACTGAACACTTTAACAATAGAATAATCAGAGAAGCCATCGAGATAGAAAAATGCCCACACAGCATGAATAAATGAGATGACACCTCCCGCCTACCAGCCATTTGGAAACCCGCCCTTATTGACAAACGAGTCCCTAACACAAAGAATGACACCAGACCCACACTCACGAAAACCACACAGGATGTCACCACCACACATCCACGCAATAAGCAAACCCAAACCCACACCAATGAGGCACGACCACAAACCAGAAGCCATACTACAGCTGCATCATTAGCCACTTTAAACCCCTCCAATCCACACATGAAGCAAACTGACACCCTCCATGAAGATGTGGCACGACCACGAACTCGAAGCCAAACAACAGCAATGCAGCTCACCAGCTCAAATCCCCCTGCAAGTCAGACTAACCTGAGCACACCCCCAGTCAATCAGAGCACAGCCAACCCCCCAGCCAATCAGAGCACAACCAACCCCCCAGCCAATCAGAACACACCTCCAACCAATCAGAACACAGCCAAGCTCCCACCCTATCAGTTCAAACCTCCACTGGCAGTTAAAAGGAAGAAACAGCAGCAATCTCACATTGCTCCTAGAAGCAGGAAGCAGAAGACACCAGCCTAATGATGATGAATGAGACTTCATTGAAACGTAACCAAGACACTTCCAATTTCACGTGTGTGTGTAGGATTTTTTGCTGATAAATGAAAATAAAGGGAGACTATTATAGATCTATTTCGAGCTTATTTTGCTCTCGTCAGATAGCCATACCCCTTACTGGGATTTGAACCCGGGCCGGCTGCCTTGCAGGGCAGTAACTTAACCACTAGGCCATAGGCTCTGTTCCCAATCAGCTCTTTCACCAGGAAAGGGTTATATATGTTTTTCTGTCGTGTTATCCTGGTGTACCCAAATATGGGAGAGAAAGCATCACAGCTTCCTTTTTGCCTTTCAGCCCCTCACTGGGACCATCCAGGCTGTTTTTTATATAGCCGACACACTAATATATATATATTCTTCTATGTTCTTCTAGGAGGCTCCCTCCGGCCTGAATGCTTCTCCCCATTCGATGATCCTAGGCTCCTGCCGCCCGTTCCCCCTCCCCTCAGCAGCTCAAGAAGCCTCGAACGTGCGAAAATGCCTAGGATCATCACTGCGCGTTCGTGGCTTCTCGGACTGCTGAAGGGAGGGGAATGGAGATAGCTCCTGCCGCCCGTTCTTTCAGCATCTCACGCGCTCCCTCAGCCATTCTCCCCTGCTTGGACTCACTGTGGGGTAGGAAGGCAGCGCATGCGCAGTGCCGGAAGCTCGGCTTCTGGGCATGCGCAGAAGAAATTTTTTAAAAAATTAAAAAAAATGTTTTTTAAATGGCGGCACCCAGGCACCGGCAACCAACCGCACCGGTACTGTGACATCACCAGCGGGCCGCTACCGGTGCTATAGAGTGGACCGCACCAGTAGGAACCCACCACTGATATATATATATATATATATATATATATATATATATATATATATATATATATATATATATATATATATATATATATATATATACACACACACACACACACACACACACACACACACACACACACACACACACACACACACACACACACCATATTTTTGGGAGTATAAGATGCACCTTTTTACCCTCAAAAAGAGGGTGAAAATTTGGGTGCGTCTTATACACCGAATGCAGCCCCACCCAGCCAGCCCCACCCTTTGGCCTTTGCCTGCCAACAATTTACCTCTTTGCAGCAAACAGAACAGAAACAGAAGCCTTATTAGCACACTAAAAGATTACTTGCCTCCCGATCTACAGCTGACAGAGGCTTGTAAGCCACGTGGTAAAATGAAACTAACTACGGTGGCTGTAATGAGACAAAATGCTGGGAGATAAACTGCTGGCAATGTTACATTGCTGAAATTGCAAGACAGTAAGCTATAGCTACTGTAGCCTAGAGGAAAGAGCTCTTGCCTCACAGTCAGGAGTTTGTGAGTTCTATCCTAGGTAGAGGCAGATTCTGTTAATATGTTATTTTGTTAAATGTTTGTAGAGTGTTCAAATTATAAGACTGGTTTTTTAAAGACTGCTTTATTATTGTTCTAGACAACTTAACAAAATGAAGAAGCTTTTTAAAATAAATGCTTGCTCTGAAGAGGCCCAGTGCTATTGTATCTTCTTTTAAATAGCAGAAAGCCTTCCAGAAAGCCACATCAATTTTAAAGATCTGTAAAAGTATAATCTGAAATGTCCTGTTTTAGTATTAAGTATTAGTATTAAAATAAGGCAGCTGAATTAAACCCTGACTTAGTCATGTTTGGAGTAGATTTATTTAAATAATTGGGAGGAGTTAGTGTGATTACATTTAAGAAAACTTTCTGGGATTAATATACTGCCATAATGTACATTTCTCCAATTCTTTGCTATTTCTATGGGTCAAGCACACATGCACAGAAATACACAGCAAACAGTGTATATCATCTGTGCTATTTGCTGTTTGCTGTTTGGCAAATTGCTGGGAGGCAGAGGCCTTTTTTCCTTGTTTTCCTCCTCCCCCAAAACTAAGGTGCGTCTTATACTTCGGTGCGTCTTATACTCCGAAAAATTATATATATATATATATATATATATATATATATATATATATATATATATATATATATATATATATATATATATATATATATATATATATATATATATATATATATATATATATATATATATATATATATATATATATATATATATATATATATACACACACACACATATACACACACAAATACCTATACATACATATATAATGCGAGTAAATATGAATTGGATAAAATAGCTGTAGAAATAAAAGTTGACATTCCAATAGACATAGTTTATAAGAAGATAAGATTTATAATGTATAAATATAGATATAATATATATATAATATATAATCGAGTGTATAAAGATTAATATTAATAGCCAATAGGCTGTTAAAGAAGTACGATTTCATTGTTATGGTCTGTATTAGTCAGCGTTATGTTTGTAGTTGATTGCGTATGATATTTGCTTACTGTAGTGTTTTCTACAGTTTTTGTATTTGTTTTTTTTCTGTTGTGTTTATTTTTGTTGTTGTGTATATTTAATTGTTATGTTTTTAAAGGAAAATTCAATAAATATTATTTAAAAAAAAATAACTTTTCACAGTACCACAAATTCCAGTTCAGTCTTTCTATCTTTTAAAACTTCATATTCTTCCATTAAAATTTCATTTCTCTTTTGGGTCTATAATTTATCTCCATGTGTTAATTCACCGCTTTCTCAGCGCTTTGGAATCTTTCAAAAATTCTTTTATTTAGGGTGGGTCTCCAATAAAGAAGTTGAAAATTGCCTCACCCAGTTCCAATCCACTGTTCACAAACCGCTCCAGCTCATTTCTTTCTTCAGTTGCCCCAGCTTCAGTTCGGCCATAATAGCCATCTCTCTTCTTTGTTGGTCGGGAGGGCGCCTCGGATTGAGCGGAAGAGCCGCCGCTGTCCCGCGATCAGCAAGGGATCCCTCCTTTTTTTGTCACCCCTCCATGGTGACTTTAGCCCCTTAGAGCCCCCCAACAAGGAAGAATCAGCTGGGATTTCACGGAGCCCCACTATCCCGACCATCTCGCTGCGACACCAAACCGGAAGTCTCAGCATCTTTTTTGTATCATGGTGACCAGAACTGGATGCAGTATTCCAGGTGTGGCCTCACTAGTGCAGGATATAGTATATCTCCTGATCTTGATTCTATCCCTCTGTTGATGCAGCCTAAGATTGCACTGGCTTTTTTGGCATCTGCAGCACACTGCTGGCTCATCCTTAAGTGATAGTCTACTAGGACACCAAGATCCCTTTCACAGGTAGAACTGTTGAGCCAGGTACTGGCTATTCTAGACCTGTGTGTTTGTTTTTTCCTGCCAAAGTGAAGGGCCTTGCTTCTCTCACCACTGAACTGCATTTTGTTGGATAGGGCCCAATGCTTAAAGTTGGTCAAGTCCTGCCTTAAGCATGAAAGTTGGCTGGGTGACTTTGGGCCAGTCACTCTCTCTCTCTCAGCCCAACTCAGTGAACTGGATGAATGCCATCTCTGGGTATAGGGTTTCCTGCTTGGGGGTTGGACTAGAAGACCTCAAAGGTCCCTTCCAGCTCTATTCTGACCTCTATTGGTCTGCTGGTTGGAAAGTGACAGAGAGGTAGATTTCTTTTGGAGAGGGGGGAAATGTTTGAAACATTGAGTGCAGCAACCAAGAAGGACTTCTTGTGTACCCGCAGCAGAGAAATCCCTGATAGTGTTCTGACTAAGAGAAGGACCTTGGGAGAAAAAAATCATTTGCAATATCTTTGCTTTCTTCATTGTAGGTGTGTCTCCAAGCTCACCCTCACCTCTGGATTCTCATTTGGAGGCAAATCACCACCCTCTGCTATCCTGCACCGAAACAGAGGTACTTCAAAAAGAACAAGTCACTTTATCTGAACTTTGGCTCCAGAGTGTGATGGACTCTCCCCCTTTGTCTTTCTTTTAGACTTCTGTGCTGTTCTATTTTTATAAACATTCTTCAGAGGCTGAGCATTCTCTCTGCTTAATGTTGTTAAATTTGGATATTCCCAAATTTAATTTGGGAATATCCTGCCAGAAGATATGGCAATGTTTGTGTCGTGCCAAGGCTCGACATATGCACCTTGGTGGGAGGGAGAGAAACTGGACCGGGGGATCGATGGTTGCCAGCACAACAAACTCTTCTCAGCAGTTCAATGCCTGACGCCGGTGATTAACGTCATGTTACATGAGACGCAGAGAAAGCCGAGCACAGTGAAGCTGCAACCGGGAAGAGACAATCTAAGCCATGACCAGCTGAGAGGGGAGGGCTTCAAAGCACCGGATGGTGGTCTGGGGGGAGGGAATGGTGAGGATTTGCATAAATAGCACTGAGAGGAGGATGGTCTCAGAGCTGACTTTGACCTGAATTGGTTCGGCATGGTCTGAGTTCTTATCTGTAGTGTGATTAAAGCTGAAGTCCATACTTTTGAAAGTGTCTTGAAGTCATTAACACACGGGTTTGACTTAGCCAGTCCGAACATTTGTGTGTGTGGATGTTAGGGTTATGTCCAAAGACCACTAATATATAGTCTTATTAGGGTGAGTCTTTCTACACTTTTACTTATTAATCACATTTATATAGCCACCCATCTCATGCAGTGCCTGTGTACAGCATATGGAATAAAATAACCCAAATAGATAAAAACAGATTTAAAATACAACTAAAAGAAATTAAAAAGATAAAGCAAAATGGTGGGGGGGGGGGCATTCCACTTAACCATCATGTAACCATCCAGGGCACCTACTGTTACCTGGTAATAAACTTCATTGGGCTTTGTGGTAACTTTCCTGTGGCTTTCAGTTTGTAAAACCAATTTGTTACAAAAGGGTTTCACACAGATGACATGCAATCTTTAGTTTTGTTTCAGAAAAGCAAATAATTTTGCAAAAAGTATTGTTGTTGGAGATAAATAGAAGCTCCATTAATGAGAAATAAATACTTGGATTCTGCTTGGTTATTTTATTGTTCTTCTGATTTCTGTGTCATAATGTGTTCTTAAAAAGTGGTAAAACCTGAAAATTCTTTATCACCAATCCAACAATTTGGTCAAATGAGGGGTCCTTGGTGCTCTCTGAGCTTGCTTGTTTTCTTGCAGACGTTGCATTACGCTAACTAGGTAACATCATCAGTGCTAGTAAGGAGTGCTGTTTGCTGTCAGTTTATATTCTGGTGACTTGCCTGTCTGTGTGGGTGGGGGCAGTCTTAGAGATTCTTTGGTTGGGCTGTTTACTGATGGCTCTTTGGCAGTTTCTTGATTGGGGTATTGTTTACTTGATTGTTGGTCTGAAGTTAACCTTGGAGTTAACCTATGCTGATCTAGATGCTGATTACTGATGGAGAGGTGCTGGAGTCTTTTTCTCTTTTGGGATGGTTGATTGTCTCTTTTGCATAGTCTATAGATGTTGTTAATGTCTATATTGTGTAGTGGGCTGCAATAGGCAAGAACAGACCAGCATAGATACAACAGCATTTATTGACTCAAACGGAACTGAGGAACAACAGACAAATCCCTGTAATTTATACTCTGGGCCCACAGGGCCTTAACCAATCATAATACTAGAAAGAGCCTGCCCAAATATGAATGTTCTAAGTTTCCCTCCAAAACAGTTGAAGTTAACAGTTAGGGTCATCTAAAGGTTAGTTTCACTTTAGCAGGGCTTAACACAACTATATATATTCAATACATAACAGTCTATGTGTCTATTGATGGCTGATTTGTCAGAGTGCCAGACTTCTAGAAATTCCCTGGTATTTTTGGACTTAGCCTGGTTTAGGATTGTCACATTTTCCCAATTGAAACTATGGTTAAATCTGTCTATATGTTGTGAAATTAAAGAATTTTTGTCGTGTCTTCTGACTGCCAGTTGGTGTTCATGGATGCGTTCTGCTAGTCTTTTGCCTGTTTGTCCTACATAGTGGTTGTTGCAGTTTTTACATTATATGTTGTAGATGACTCCTGTTTTTTGTTCTAGGGTTGCTGGGTCTTTTGGTTTGCTTAGGATGTTTTGAAGGGCTTTAGTTGGCTTGTGTGCTACACTGATTTTGGTCAAAGCAAGAAGAGTATACTGTATCAATTTCTCTAATACTCCAGTAGATGGCGATGGATATCAATTTAACAACAAACAACACTTTCACTGAAAAAATTCTGGAGGTTGTTCACAAAAGTTCCAGCTTCCTCCTTTGTTACATGAGCCTGAGCTTCCTCGAATCAACTGGCTGGACATTCTGTAAAACAGTTCTAGGTAGTCCTCAACTTATGACCACAGTTCAGACCAGAATTTTTGTTGCCAAGCAAGATGATTTTCAAGTGAGTCCACCCAATTTTATGACCTTTTTAATGACCTTTTTTGCCAGGTTTATTAAGCAAATCACTGCAGCTGTTAAGTAAATCACATGATTGTTGAGCAAATCTGGCTTCTCCTGTTGACTTTGAAGCCAGCTGGGAAGGTTGCAAATGGCAATCACATAACCCTGGGATGCTGCAACCATTGTAAATACATATTGATTGCCAAGGACCTGAATTTTGATCACATGAGAGTGGGGATGTTGCAGTGGTCATAAGTGTGAGAACTGGTTATCACTCTTTTCCGTGCTGTTGTAACTTCAAATCGTTGCTAAACAAATGGTTGTAAATCGAGGCCTACCTATACAAACTATGACCACAATTGAGCCCAAAATTTCTGTTGCTAAGCAAGACAGTTGTTAAGTGAATTTTGTCCCATTTTACAGCCTTTCCTGCCATAGTTCTTAAGTGAATCACTGTAGCTGTTCAGTTAGTAACACATTTGTTAAGTGATTCTGGCTTCCCCATTGACTTTGCTTGTCAGAATATCGCAAAACGGGATCATGTGACCCAGGGACACTGAAACCATCAAAAATATGAGTCAGTTGCCAAGCATCTGAATTTTGATCACGTGATCATGGGGATGCTGCAATGGTCGTAAGTATGAAAAACATAAAGTCAGTGCTGTTGTAACTTTGAACAGTCACATTAAATGAACTGTTGTAAGTCAAGGACTATCTATACTGGATTCTCTATCCTCTCTGTACATTTTCTGCTTCCCCAAAAGAGCAGACTTCCCTCTAACCTGTCACCTTATCTATAACATGATGATATAATCTTGATTTTATCCATTGGAAAATGTGTGCTTTGTATTGTGGTATTTCAGAAGTAACCTGAGGATGTGGCATTAATTAAACATTCTCTTGGCTGTGGCTGTGGAAGCCACTTGATGGAATCTGAAACAGCTTCTCCAACTTTTATCATTTATTCCAGGAATCTACACCCAGCTATGGACTGGAGACAGGAAAACCAGCCAGAATGGGGCGCAAACAGCAGGATGGCCCTGGTTCAGCAGACTGTCAGGTAAGGCTGTTTCTAGCACATCGGATGTGGGCTCAGTTCCCTTCCCCAACTCTGCCCTCCCCTCTGGGCAAGTGCCCTCATCTTGACCCACCTTTGTATTCCCTTCCATCAAAGTCCATCTACCTCCAGCAGAGGGCAGTTTGGAGCATCTCAGCATGCGGATGGACTCAAGCAGTCCCCAAACCATTCCTCCACTGAGCCTGCAGAAAGTGAGAAAGGGAAGCTTGGCAGAGAAGCAGATTCTATTAGACCAGGTGAATGAAATTGAGCAATAAGTACATATCTGGGTCACAATTCAAGCATGGATCCACTTCCCTGTGACTCCGTTGAAAAGCTATCCACTTAGCCTTCACCCAGCAAACATCATTACTGGCATTAATTGTGCTGCCCCCAATACCATCCCCAGTTACGGAGGCCATCAAATGGTGGTGTCCTTCTTTGTGGTGTGCAGGGAAGGGCAAGAGAAGGAATGGTGGGTTCCCTTAACTTTGTTCCTCCCCCCGCCTGTTGTGGCCCGCCAGCGGCCAGCGGAGCTGGCGGCAGACTCGGACAGTGAGGAGGTTGGGGACGAACATGGGCCAGTCCTGGAGTCTGAGGAAGGCTCTGATGAGGGCTCTACATCGGAGGCAGAGATAGGGCCAGGGCCATCCGACAGTTATCAGCTGCCTTCGGAGTTGGAGATAAGTGGGGCAAAAGAACAGCTGGAGCCTGTTCCAGATGCGCGCATGCGGAGAGCTGTCAGGAGAAGGGAACAATTAAGGAACAGGGGTCGACTCAGGAGTAAAGGCACAAGTGGAAGCTGAATGGCCCCTCCCATAGGGAATAAATAGGAGCAAAAGGGGAGTGGTATTTGCAGGAGACAATTAGTTTGTTTAATAGTGTGAAGATTTGCTTATCTGAGATCCTGCCTCACAGAGACTTCTTGCCAAGTATTTCATTGTACAGCGTTGCACCTGGAAGCTATCGGCCTGGCAATTATCCAAGGACTGATAAGGTCTGTTGTTGCAATTCACCCTTGAAAGGCTTATTGCCTGGACTTTTCTGTATATGAATGCTAGGAATTCACATTAGCCAAATAAAAAGGGTTTTTTTCGGGACAAGGAGTCTGTTTCGTGATTTTGTGAAGCCTAGGTCAGAACACCATCTATCATTGTGCAGTTCCCCGACACCTATTAGTGCCTGAGAAACAGCTTGGAGAAGACCCTCTCACCCAGCTCCTAGCAGTTTTTTTTAATTAAACCCACGTTAAGTATTATTTGGAAAGAGCAGTTAATCCAAGTTGAAGTTCCTTTTGAAATTGTGCTTTCATCTGGACTTTAAAGGAGTCGAATTAACAGGTGACTGTACAGGAAGGAGGGGTTGCCCGGTGCAGTGGGCAACTCCCTCCTCCCATGCTGCTCAGTCCTCTGTTGTTCAGGGGACAACTCAAGAGAACGCATAATCACACCTACCCATCCCATCAGGTCAGTGGTGAAATCTAAAAATTTTCCCTACCAGTTCTGTGGGCGTGGCTTGGTGGGCATGGCTTGATGGTCATGTGATTGGGTGGGCGTGGCCAACTTGTAAAATGTGGTGAAACTCACTTAATAATGCTCTTGCTTAGCAACCAAAATTTTGGGCTCAATTGTGGTCATAGCTTTCTTTCTTTCTTTCTTTCTTTCTTTCTTTCTTTCTTTCTTTCTTTCTTTCTTTCTTTCTTTCTTTCTTTCTTTCTTTCTTTCTTTCTTTCTTTCTTTCTTTCTCTCTTTCTCTCTTTCTCTCTTTCTCTCTGCGGCAGGAGAGGGAAGAAAGTGCTCTGGGAGAGCGGCCCGGCAGCAGTGTGTCCCCTGTCATGGGCTGGATGCGGGGAGAAGGACCCAAGGCGGAGGGGAAGGCAAGCGGATGTCCCGAGGCTGGATCAGACTGGCAACTTCTCCAGCACAGCCCCTGGACATCTGCCTGCCGTCCCGGAGCGCCGCCAGCGCTGGCACCGGTGGCGCTTGCCCTTGCCTCCTCCTCTTTCTTTGGGTTGGCCCAAAGTCACCCAAGTGCCTAAGGCGCGCTAAACCCCATTCCACGTCTTCCAAAGCAGACCACCATGGCTTGAGGTGAGGTCATGGCAGCCACACTGTTAGATTGTGGGCAAGGATCACAGGAGACAGACTTCATAACAGCTCTTTTACTCAGCTCACTCAAGTAACCAGCAAAACATGGTCTGACAGCTAGCTCTTTTATAGAGGGATGTCAGACACAACAACCAATAGCGTATGAGCATTCAAACACATGACCTGGGTGGCAACAACAGTTCAGGTAGAGTTCAACTAAAAACATAACAACTTACAGTTCAGTCAGAGGTAGTCTAGTCAAAACAAGTTTAGGGTTCAGTTAGAGGTCAGTCAGAACACAACACCCCTCCCCTTCTAGATGGAACAGTCCGACAGACATAGTCACGCAGGTAGGTGGGGCGTTTGGGAACTCTCCCTGACCTGCGCAGCTCAGTCTCAGGTGAGGCAGCAACCTGTTCGGACAGGTCTGCTGTCGCTCTTGGGTTGGAGCATGGAAGCTCCTGGAATGTATTGGGCGTGGCCTCTGCGACTGGTGGAACCGGTTCTAATTGAGGACGCTGCTGGACTTCAACTTCCTCAGGTAGGCCTTCCGAGACACTCGGGCTTGAGGTAGCTAGGGGAAGAACACAGGGTGTTACCTTTTGTGGTTCGTTAGATTTCCCTTTTACTCGGTTGCGTAGCTGATCTATGTGCCTCTTCCAGAGGCGTCCGTCCTGGTCACAGGCAGACATTAGGACGTCATCAAAATATGGTAGAAGTGAAAGTGATTTCCGTTTTGCTTGTGGTTCTTTTTTTTCATGGAAACTCTTTGTTCTGAAAACTGAAAACTGGCTGTCCTTCTTATATTCTCTGATAACTGATAACTTTTTTAAAAAAATAAGGACTATTCGCCTTTGAAAGTGGAAAGTATTTTTTTTAGAGATCTGGCTTTTTAAGGCGTTTTGAAGAAGTTGGGAAGAGAAGTGAAGGTGATTTTTGCTTTGTTTGTTTGTGGCTCTTTCTCTTATGGAAAATTATAACTTTGAAAACTGACTTTTTTTTCTGTCTCCTGATTTTGGAAAGTAAAAAACTCTCTGTCTCTCACACTGGAAAGAATTTTATCTAGAGTTATGGCTTCTCTCTATACCTTTTTGGAAATATAAAAATGGTTTTAAGTTTGGAAAGATTGGGTTTTTTTTTTCTGGCTTTTCTCTTGTGGAAATTTTGAAAACTGACTTTTACTCTTTGTTCCGTGACCTTGGATTATAACAGCAACTGATAATTTCACTAAAATAAATAAATTATAAAAGACTATCTGCCCTGGAAATTGCAAGATTTTTTTTTCTCTTTTTAAAGATTTGGCCCTTTTTTGCACTTCTTTGGAATTATAATAAAGAAGAAGTGAAAGTTATTTGTGTTTTGCTTGTGGTCTCTGGACTTTGGGAAACTTTTGTACTTGAAAACTGGTTTCTATTTTTGATTCTCAACTCTGGATTATAAAACAATCGATAGTGATTTGGCATTTTCAGTGTAATTTTTTGGAACTACAACAATGGCTTCAAAGTATGGAATGATTACCTTGAATAAAAGGCCTATTTATCCCTCTGCTTATACTTCTAAAATGCAATTTGCTACTGAGTCAACACCTCCACAAGCTTTGACATCGGAAAACTTATTAAATACTTTAAAGATTATGAAACAAGACTTAATTTTGGAATTTAATCAAAAAATCACTGAAATAGAAAAAAAAATGCAGGATGCTTTAAAGAATATGGAAAAGCAGCTACGGATGGATATGTTAGAGGTTTGCAAAGGTTTAGCAACAAATGTTGATGTTTTGGAGGACTGTATTGAAACAAATAAACAAGCGTTGGCAACCTCGGTGGAATATATAAACAAATTTCAAAAGGACATCGCAAATTTTGAAACAGAGGTGTTGATGTCACAGTTTAGAAGAATGCAATTTGCCATTAGAGTAAGAGGGTTGAAGGAAGGTTTATATGATGATTTGAAAGGAAGAATGATTGAGGCCTTGGTACAGGTTTCTGGAATTTCTAAAGATGAGTTGGCTACACAAATTGAAAAGATATACAGGGTCAACTCGTGGCACGCAAAACAAAAACATTTACCAAGGGACATTGTTATATATTTTACCACAAGAGTTTTACGGAACAAAATTATTCAGGCGACGTTTAAGAACAATCTTCAGGTGAATGGTCAGGAACTTAGGATATGGAAAGAAATTCCCTCTAAAATGCTTAAAGCTAGAAAAGAATTTACTTTTTTGATTGATGAACTTAAAAGATTGAATTTACAATATAAATGGGAAGCACCAACAGGAGTAACGGTGAAATTTTTGGAGAAAAGGTACCGGCTGAATACGATAAACAAAGCTACCGAATTTTATGTTAATATTTTAAAGGCTGATATATCTAAAATTCCAGAAGAAAGACGTATTAATGTAGAAGAGGATAAGGAGGAAAAGTCATCCTTACCGGATCAAAATGAAATAGTTTCAAAGAGTCAAAGTGAACCGCAGAGCCAGAAAGATGTGAAAAAGGAGATGGAGCACTGGGACCAGATGGAAGATGAGCTGATAAATTCAAAATCATCAAGATATAAAAGGAGGCAACCAATAAGATATAAAGAGAAGTAGTGTTGATATGTATTAGATGGATGGAGATAATATAATTGTATTTTCTTCTTCTCCTTTTTTTTATTGTTGTTTCTTCTTTCTTTTTTCTTTTTTAAAAAAAATTTTTCTCTCTCTTTTAATAATTCTTTAAGAATTGGAATTTTTAATTTTTAATTAAAATTATTAAGTTATAAATTATTACAATTAGATTTTAAAAGTTGTTTTAAAGGAAGGATTTTTTTCTCTTCTGCTTTAGGTTTTTGTTTTTCTCTCTCTCTCCTCTAGGTTTTTACTATTATTATTATTATTATTATTATTATTATTATTATTATTATTATTATTATTATTATTATTATTATTATTATTATTATTATTATTATTATTATTATTATTATTATTATTATTATTATTATTATTATTATTATTGTTATTATTATTATTATTATTATTGTTATTATTGTTATTATTGTTATTATTGTTATTGTTATTGTTATTATTGTTATTGTTATTATTATTATTATTAATATTAATATTACCTTTAAGGATATCTTTTTATTATGAATTAACAAGTTGTTGTATAATAATATTATGTGGTTATGATGAAATTCAAAAGTTTTATTATTTAATATGTAGACACGTAATACTTTTTTAGTTTTATTTGAGCTAATAAGTTGTTTTATAATAATATGTTATGATGAAATTTAAAGGTATTATTATTTAATATTTAGATATTAGTTACGTAAAATTTTCTCTGTTTTAGTTAATCATGAGATTATTATTATCATTAATGTTTTTTAAAGATTTAGTATTATTAATAATTTTCATAGGTCTAGAAAGTTGATTGAAAGGAGGAGGGAGAAACTGTTTTCCTTCCTTTGTATAACCCAGATTATTATTATTATCAACAATATATATTAATATATTTTTATTTTTTATTTTTTATCTTTTAGAATTATATTGGAAATAATGTAAAATATAGAAATTTAATGATGTTAACATTGTATAATTTGGAGTTGAGGGGTTTTTCTTTTTTCTTTTTTTTTCTGTAATTACTGATATTATCCCCTGAATTCTCTCTGGGAAGTCCGGGGGGGAGGGGGGGGAGGGAAGGGGGCGGGGGTGGGGAGAAAAATAAAAAAAATGTTTGTACTCTGTACTAATAAAACTTTTTCAATAAAAAAAAATATGGTACAACCCCGGGGATGTTCTGCAACAGACGTTCCATTACACTCTGGAACAACCCCGGAGCTACGCTGACTCCAAACTGCAGCCTGCGACATTTAAAAGCTCCCCTGTGAGTTACAATGGTCTGTGCTTCTGCAGTAGCACTATCTACCGGCAGCTGCTGGTACGCCTGTGCAAGGTCTAGTTTAGCAAACAGGCGTGCAGGACCTAGGGAGTGGAGTAGATGATGCACAATCGGCACTGGATAGGCGCTCTGCTGCAAAGCCTTATTGATTGTGCATTTGTAGTCGGCACAAATTCAAATACTGCTGTCTCCTTTAACGGGGGTCACTATGGGGGTCTCCCATTTAGCATGGTCGACCGGCTCCAAAATGTCTTGTTTGATGAGCTTGTCCAGCTCTTTGTCAATTTTATCCCAGAGTGGGAGAGGGACCCGTCGAGGCTTAAGGCGAATGGGGGCGACATTAGGGTCAAGGCTAAATGAAATAGGAGTCCCCACATACTTTCCCAAGCCGTCACTGAAAACATCCTGGAACTCGTCAAAAAGGTCGTCCAGGTTTGCGGCTCAGATGGCATTGATGCCTGTCACTCCTAGGCCGAGCGATTCGAACCAATCGAGTCCTAGGAGGCTCGGAAGGCTGCCGTTGACTATGGTGAGCTGGAGAGGTCCGTTGAAATTGTTGAATCTGACGTGGACCCGGGCTTTTCCAAGGACAAGGATCCAGTTTCCCTGGTAGTCGGAGAGGTGGATTGAGGATTCCTGCAGGCGGGTAGACCGGAGACTCGGAAGGGCGAGCTTGAGCATCTCCCAGGCGACGATAGACACTGCAGACCCGGTGTCAACCTCCATTTGGACCGGTGCTCTGTCAATGGAGATTGTTGTGCCTTGGCCGCGTCCGGCGCCGAGTCTGGAGGATCCGGAGGACGCGGAGCTGCTCATGGTGCAGCAGTACCAGCCTATGTGCCTGGCACCAGAGACGGCTGGTGATGAGGACTCGGTGCCAGAGCAGGACGATCTCCCAGGACCTTCTGCACCTGCGCAGCAGAGTTCTTCATCAGGAGATGAAGAACTCATGCTGAATGCCAGAGCACGCAGAGCAGCCAGAAGACAGGACTGGCTGAGTAAGCGTCGGTCCAATAGGAGGAAGCAGTGAGGGCTAATTGGGCCACGCCCTTCAGTGGCTATATTAGGCCATGGTAATTAGTGCTCATTGCTGAGAACAACAATTCACTGACCGCAGCATATCCAGAGTTTCGTTTCTACGTCTGTTTGGGAATCTTATCACCAGCTTCTGCCAGCTTTATTCCGGGAAGCCAGCCAAGTTGTTCAGATAAGAATTAATGAGTCTTGCTTTGAACTTTTGTCTGTGTGCTATTTAACCCTCACGTAACCCAAAGAACCTTATTCCTGAAGACTTTCCGTTTGTGTTGTTTTGGACTTCTAAACCCTCTGAGTTTTACTAAGAAACTTTATTAGTAAAAGGAACCTTTTTGTTTGCCTCCCAACGACTGTGTGTGTGTGTTTCTGGGGGGTTGCGGTGCTGGGTCACAACAGTTTGTTCTCAGCCCAAACTGACCACACACAAGCCCAGATTGCATCATGGAGCAGCTTCAGGACGAGAATGCTCAACTTCGGCAGCAGCTGGCAATCATGAACGCTCAGTTAACAAGGCAGCAAAAGCAGTTGGCAGCTGCTCCTGCGTTGGCCCCAGCCCAACGGACACGCTGCCCGATAGCCATGCCGGATAAGTTCCATGGTGACGAGGCTATGTTCCCGGCGTTCCTGGGCCAGTGCCAGTTGTTCATGTCTCTGAGGCCAGAGGATTTCCCCCACGACCGGGACAAGGTGGGGTTTGTAATTAGCCTGCTGTCTGGAAATGCAGCACGTTGGGCCACCCCTCTACTGGTCCAGAACAGTCCCCTCCTCCAGGACTTTGGGCGTTTCTGCACTCATTTGGAGGAGATGTTCGCGGATCCAATTAAGGCCCAGACAGCGTGCAGGCAATTAAGGCAGCTGAGGCAAGGCCGGAGACCACTCAGGGAATACATCAGTGAGTTCCGTCTCCTCAGCCAAGACTCGGCCTGGAATGAGGCAGCGTTGTTGGATGCCTTCCAGGAGGGCTTGGCAGACAGCATCCAGGATGAGCTGGCACGCGTGGACATTCCTGCAACCACCCAAGAACTGGTGCGGCTCTGCTTGAAAATTGATGCCCGTTTGCAAGCGAGGAACGCACGCCGTGCTGCTCCGGCGCCTCTCGCGCCACCTGACGTCCCCGCTGTTCTGGCTCCACGTCGCGCTGCTCAGGCACCTCCTGTTCCCCGTGGACTTCCGTCGGCCCCGGCTCCCCGTGACGAGCCTATGGACCTTGGCGCTGTTCGGCCCCGCTTGACCGGCGCGGAAAAGGACAGACGCAGGGCAGGGGGGTTGTGTTTGTATTGCGGCGACCCGGGCCATTTCGCTCGCTCGTGCCCTAGGAAGGGTCGGGGGCCCACCGCTTCTGGTCCTGCTCCACCGTCCCAGCCATCGCCGTCGGGAAACGGCCAGCGCCCGGCCTAGCGGAGACGCTGGGTCGGGCATGCACACCGAAGGACTCCGGCTCAGCTGACGTGGATCCCGGTCCTCCGCGGCATCTGCTCTTGGACACCAAGGTCTTTATTGACCACCGGGACCGCGGCGTCTCCGCACACGCTTTGGTGGACTCCGGGGCAACCACCAATTTCATTGACGAGGCGTTCGCCCAGCATCTTGCCGTTCCCCTGTGCCCCGTGGACCCGCCGATGAGGGTGGAAACAATCGATGGCCGGGTGTTGCTGTCCGGTCCGATTAAGGCCATCACGCAGCCGGTGCGCCTTTGCATTGGACGGCACGAGGAGGCCATCCAGTTTTACGTGACGTCGGGACTCCATTTCCCTTTGGTTCTCGGACTGGCGTGGCTGCGCACCCACGACCCTCAGGTTGTATGGTCCCAGAACTTCATTGCCTTCCCGAGTCTCCAGTGTGTGGACCATACGCGCCAGGTTTGTGCGGGCGCGGTACCTGACCCTCCGGACATTTCACTCCCAGCTGAGTTTGCAGACTTCGCTGATGTGTTTAGCGAAAAGGAGGCGGACCAGTTGCCCCCGCACCGGCCCTACGATTGCCCTGTGGATCTGATTCCCAACGCTCCGCTCCCTGTGGGCCGCCTCTATTCCATGTCAGAACCCGAACTGGCCGCACTGCGGGACTTTATCGATAAAAACCTGGCCAGGGGTTTCATCCGACCCTCCTCATCGCCCTTGTCTGCCCCCGTCCTCTTCGTCAAGAAGAAAACCGGGGACTTGCGCCTGTGCTGCGATTATCGCAAGTTGAATGCCATCACAGTGCGTAACCGGTACCCGTTGCCCCTCATCCCGGAGTTGATGGAACGCCTCCGCTCGGCGACCATCTTCACCAAATTGGACTTACGTGGCGCTTACAATTTGGTGCGTGTTCGTGAGGGGGACGAGTGGAAGACGGCGTTCGGAACCCGCTACGGTCATTTTGAGTATACGGTCATGCCGTTCGGCTTGACCAACGCTCCGGCTGTGTTCCAGCATTTCATGAACGACATCTTTAGAGATTTGCTGGACCAGTTCGTTGTCGTGTACCTGGACGATATTATGATTTATTCTACGTCCCGGAGCAGCCACATCCGACATATCCGTCAAGTCCTGCAGCGGTTGAGAGACCACCAGCTATACGCGAAATTAGAGAAATGCCAGTTTTTTCAGACGACTGTGGATTTCCTGGGCCATCGGATTTCGCCAGAAGGCATCGCCATGGACCGGGGCAAGGTCGAGGCCCTGAAAACCTGGCAACCCCCGCGCCGGGTGAAGGACGTTCAGCGACTCCTGGGGTTCGCAAATTATTATAGGACCTTCATCCCGGGGTTCGCCACTCTGACCGCGCCTCTCACTCGACTCCTGCAGAAACAAGTCCCTTTCTGGTGGGGCGATTCCGAACAGGAGGCGTTCAAGATCCTCACGGATGCCTTCATGCAGGAGCCGATCCTCAAGCACCCAGACCCTCACCGCCCTTTTGTTGTGGAGGCGGACGCGTCCGACATTGCCGTGGGCGCCGTCTTGCTCCAGACCCGGGAAGATGGCGGCCATCTCTTCCCTTGCGCTTATTATTCCCGGAAATTAACCTCGTCGGAGCGCAATTATACGATCTGGGAGAAGGAGTTGCTGGCCATCAAGGCGGCTTTCGAGACCTGGCGGCACCACCTCGAGGGGGCTCGTCATCAAGTGGAGGTGCGCACAGACCATAAGAACCTGGAGTTCTTGCAGACGGCCAGGAAGCTCAACCAGCGCCAGATACGCTGGTCGTTCTTTTTCTCCCGCTTCAATTTTCGCATTACGTACATCCCGAGTGGCCGGAATCAGCAGGCGGACGCGCTGTCCCGCAAGCCGGAATACGCCCAAGCCCAGGAACCGCTGCCACCCCGAACGGTCCTGCCCGTCGAGTCCTTTGCAGCTACCCAGGATCCCGTGGACCTCCGAGGACAGATCCGGGAGGCGCAGCGACACGACGCCTACGCGGCACAACGGAGGCAGGAGATAGGGCCTGAGTCCCCTTGGACGTTTTCGGACGACCTCCTCCGTTTCCGGGACCTGCTCTACGTTCCTGCCGGTCCGCTCCGTGGCCTGATCCTGCAGCAGTGCCACGACAGCCCTGCGGCTGGCCACTTCGGCCTTTTCAAGACTCTGAACCTGGTGGCTCGGATTTTTTGGTGGCCCCGACTCCGTGATGACGTCCAGGCCTATGTGACGTCTTGTGTTCGCTGTCGCCAGGCCAAGTACGCCCCTGGAGCGCCGCCGGGCCTGCTGCAGCCCTTGCCGACACCTGAGAGACCCTGGGGGGCCGTCTCTATGGACTTCCTCACGGACTTGCCCCCGTCCGCCGGCTTCACGACCGTGTTCGTAGTGGTCGATATGCTGACCAAAATGGCACATTTCATCCCCTGTCGCGGGTTGCCGACAGCTCGTGCCACGGCCCGCATGTTTATCCAGCATGTTTTCCGCCTGCATGGTCTGCCGGATCGGGTCGTGTCGGATCGGGGAGCCCAGTTCACGGCCCAGTTCTGGAAGGGTCTGATGGCGGCCCTGGAGGTCCAAGTCTGCCTCTCGTCAGCGCATCATCCGGAGACTGACGGGGGCACTGAAAAAGTCATCGGCATCCTTGAACAGTACCTGCGCTGTTTTGTCAACCAGCAGCAGGACAACTGGGCGGAATACCTTGCCGTGGCCGAGTTTGCTTTTAACAACTCTCAGCACACCTCCACGCACGCCTCTCCGTTCCTCGCCAACTTTGGTTACCACCCCCGTTTCTTCCCGCTCACGCTCCTAGACTCTCCTGTTCCTGTGGCAGAGGAATTCCTGTCCGAGCTCCAGGCCGTTCACCAACTGGTCAAACGCTCGTTGAATAAAGCCAAGGAAGATTACAAGAGGGTCGCGGACCGCTCCCGGCGAGCAACTCCACCTCTGGCGGTCGGGGATCGTGTCTGGCTGTCCACGAAGCATCTCCCCTCCGACCGACCGGCTCGCAAGCTTGACCACCGCTTCTTGGGTCCGTTCCCGGTGGAAGCGGTCATTAACCCCGTGGCCTACCGGTTGACGTTGCCCCGCTCTCTCAGGATCCACCCCGTCTTCCATCGGTCCCTCCTTGTTCCCGAACGTCCTGCCTGTCCGCTCCGCCCTCCCGCTCCGCCTCAGCCTGTGATCCGCACTCCCGCTGACCCACCCGAATACGAAGTTGCCAGTATTCGGGATTCCCGCTGGATGAAGGGCCGGTTCCAGTACCTCATTGAGTGGAAGGGGTACGGCCCTGAAGACTTCACATGGGAGGATGCGACCGCCGTGCATGCTCCGGATCTGGTCCGGGCCTTCCACGCTCAATTCCCGTCCCGGCCGCATCCGGACCGACAGACCCGGGGGAAGGGCCCTGCGGTGAGGGATAGTGTTGTGCCTTGGCCGCGTCCGGCGCCGAGTCTGGAGGATCCGGAGGACGCGGAGCCGCTCATGGTGCAGCAGTACCAGCCTATGTGCCTGGCACCAGAGACGGCTGGTGATGAGGACTCGGTGCCAGAGCAGGACGATCTCCCAGGACCTTCTGCACCTGCGCAGCAGAGTTCTTCATCAGGAGATGAAGAACTCATGCTGAATGCCAGAGCACGCAGAGCAGCCAGAAGACAGGACTGGCTGAGTAAGCGTCGGTCCAATAGGAGGAAGCAGTGAGGGCTAATTGGGCCACGCCCTTCAGTGGCTATATTAGGCCATGGTAATTAGTGCTCATTGCTGAGAACAACAATTCACTGACCGCAGCATATCCAGAGTTTCGTTTCTACGTCTGTTTGGGAATCTTATCACCAGCTTCTGCCAGCTTTATTCCGGGAAGCCAGCCAAGTTGTTCAGATAAGAATTAATGAGTCTTGCTTTGAACTTTTGTCTGTGTGCTATTTAACCCTCACGTAACCCAAAGAACCTTATTCCTGAAGACTTTCCATTTGTGTTGTTTTGGACTTCTAAACCCTCTGAGTTTTACTAAGAAACTTTATTAGTAAAAGGAACCTTTTTGTTTGCCTCCCAACGACTGTGTGTGTGTGTTTCTGGGGGGTTGCGGTGCTGGGTCACAACAGAGATGGTGACCATGATTTTCCTTTTGAAGGGGCATCTGGCCCTGGCAACCCGCGTTTGGTTGGTTTCCGGCTGCACGGCAAAGGCTCTCTGGCGCGGCCTTTGGTTTTCGCACCAGAATCTATTTGACAATTCGCCTCTAGGGATGTCCTGCACATGCGTGTCTTTTGGAGGCAGAATGGCACGGCAAACTCGCGCCAAATGTCCTCTTCTTTCACAACGTTGGCAGATAACGTGCCTAAATCTGCATGATATCCTCGGGTGTTGCCCCCCACAGCTGGCACAAGCAGTCAGGGATTCTTTGGGGGGCGGCGGGCGCTTCTGGTCAGTGCAGCAGACCTCGTCGTCACTGCTTACAGGCTGCTCGACAGAGCCCTTGTATACCGCAGAAGGAGGCTTAGTGTCCTTTCTAGAGGAGGCGAAATGGTGTAGAGATTTGGCCGCTTTGGTTGAGGACTCAGCAGCTCTGGCTTCGTCCAGGGCAGCGGCCAGCGTGAGGTTGGGCCGAGCCAGGAGCCGGCGTTGCAGGCGAATGTCCTGCATGCCACAGATGAGTTGGTCAAGCAGGATGTCATCCAGGTCGCGGAACTCGCAGTGGCCGGAGGCTTTATGGAGAGCGGTGATGTATTGGTTGATGGTCTTGCCCTCCTGCTGCAGCCGCTGGCGGAACTCATAGCACCAGACAACCCTGGATGGAGTGGGCGCGTAGTGTGTCTTCAGCGTTGCCTGGAGCACCTGTCAGGTCACGGTATGGACTGGGGTTGGGTCAGACAACGATTCTGTGGTGTCAAACACCTCTGGCCCGCAGTGACTCAGAAATAAAGCTCTTTTTCTGTTGTCAGCCAACCCGAGCAGTTCATTGGCTTCGAGGAAGCACTCAAAACGCCGCATGTAGGAGTCCCATTTTTCCCGGGCAGGGTCGAAAGGCGCCGCCGGGTGGAAGGTAGACATCTCGATGACAGAAGGCAGACATGGCTAGTGCTGCCTGGCTGGTTGCAGCACTTGAGGGCTAGTCTTCGTTCTCCTGGTCCCAAACCCTCGTCGCCACTGTTAGATTGTGGGCAAGGATCACAGGAGACAGACTTCATAACAGCTCTTTTACTCAGCTCACTCAAGTAACCAGCAAAACATGGTCTGACAGCTAGCTCTTTTATAGAGGGCTGTCAGACACAACAACCAATAGCGTATGAGCATTCAAACACATGACCTGGGTGGCAACAACAGTTCAGGTAGAGTTCAACTAAAAACATAACAACTTACAGTTCAGTCAGAGGTCGTCTAGTCAAAACAAGTTTAGAGTTCAGTTAGAGGTCAGTCAGAACACAACACACACCAAACAAACACCGCTCCATTTATGATTCTAGCAAGATGGACTGACTCCCCGACTGAGCCTCAAAACAACAATGCGGGGAGAGGCGTGGCTTCGGAAGGCAGCTGCAAGCGGCACCTCGGGCGCTTCCCCAACAAGACATCATTGCCGCACTGCTCACGGGCAGTTCGGCATGGCAGAGCTCTCTGCCCGCTCGGCCGGCTGTCAATCATTCTCCCCTCCCAGCCACTCACTCACCCACCCATCCACCCACCTCGTGGCAGGGCAGGCGGGCAGGCTAGAACTCCCGCACGCTCGTGGGAGAGAAGAATGAGGGCAAAAGGAAAAGAAAGGAGGTGGGGGAGAGAGAGAGGGGGGAAGAGAGATGATGTAGCTATTTAGCTGCCTTTTTTTAGCACCGTGATCCATTTGAGCGAGCTGGATGCAAAAAAAATTTCCACACATATACACACAGACATATACACACTTCCACTCCGCAATAGGTGCAAGCAGCACGGAATCCAGACATCCCTCTATCTCTGAAATCTAATTTAAGGAGTTGAAAGGAAGGAAGGACCTTTAGGACTTTGCGCCCTGTGGGCTGGGGAGAAGCTGTGCCCAGCTCAGCGCTTGGT
Source organism: Diadophis punctatus similis (assembly GCA_023053685.1). Lineage (NCBI taxonomy): Eukaryota > Metazoa > Chordata > Lepidosauria > Squamata > Dipsadidae > Diadophis > Diadophis punctatus. The sequence continues at coordinate 907,767 of JALIGW010000085.1, forward strand.
TGCTGGCACTTCGGGGAGGCGAGGAGCAGCGCTGCTGCCAAATTGCAACTCTTGGGAGGGGGGACCGACTCTTCTCTCTGAGGGGTGGGGGTGGGGCAATGATAATATCCCTCCCCCCTTTTTTAAACCTGTTTCCAGTTAAGGTTACAAGAACGTGGGTTTTTTAGTGTAGTTGCAGATTTGAACTCTCTCAAATTCCCCCGGCTTTCTTTGCCCCCTGTTAGTCGCTCTCACGGTGTTTGTCCGACCCGGCGCTCCTGTTCGGTGCTCCTCCTGCCTGGCAGGAAAGTTCGGCCAAGTCTTCTTGCGGTTGCTGGCTGATTCTCTCTGCTGCAGGATTTAACCTGGCTGCTTCCCTCCTCCTTCTCATAGCAATAGCAATAGCACTTAGACTTCTATACCGCTTCATAGTGCTTTACAGCCATCTCTAAGTGGTTTACAGAGTTCAGCATATTGCCCCCAACAATCTGGGTCCTCATTTTACTGACCTCAGAAGGATGGAAGGCTGCGTCAACCTTGAGCCTGGTGAGATTTGAACAGCTGAACTGCTGAACTAGCAGGCAGGTGAAGTAGCCTGCAGTGCTGCACTTTAACCACTGTGCCACCTCGGCTCTTTACAATGTTTGCTCTGTGTGTATGAGGCCGAGAAGGAAAAGAGAAGCAGCCACGTTGAATGCTGCAGCAGAGAGAAGCTGAACTTTTCTCCCCTCCCCCCTTCACAGCGGAGCTGCGCAGAAGGCAGCTCCTGCAGCCGCCTGTCCCTTTATGGTCCCCCCTCCCCCGTCAAAGTACCTTAAAGGGACAGACTGCGGCGGCTTGCTCTGTGTGTATGGTAGAATCCCATTTTTGTTACTTTTGTACCAAAATAAATATTTTGTTAATTAGATTTGAATCTCGGTTTTATTTTCTAAATACGAATGACTTCGAGGAAGCAAGATCCAAAGATCGCCTTTGGTAGGAAAAATTCCTACCTGTCAATCGCTGCAGGGGGAAGAAGAATCTAGCTTTGTTGCTGCCCATTGCAGCTAGGAATCTCAAAGCATGAGTGGCTCGTGTGCTAGATCGGCCCAGCCAAAGTTTTGCTGAGGTGCTGGGAAGATGGAGGAAGGGGCTGGCCAAGCTAAGTGCCTGAAGGACCCCATCCTGTCATCAGGACTCCTGGCTAAGGCACAATTGAAACTCCGGCCAGGCACCTAGGAAAACAGGAAGGGGCCCTGCCTATCTAGCACCCGGATTGCCTACAAACACAAGCGTTCATTCTCGGCTTTATTTGAGATTCCTAACTGCGATGGGAATAGGACTGACCCCGCCTGCAGCTTCCAGCTCCGAGCCGAAGTGGAGGGAATTGAGGGCTGTGCTGGCAAGCTGCAGAGCAGAGACTGGGTGGGACAGGGCAAGCGAGTGGTGACTGGGGGACCGGTTCTGGGGCGTGGCCAGCCAGCCATCACTACCGGTTCAGCAAACCAGGCCACATGTCTGCTAACAGTTCTCCCGAACCGGTCCGAACTGGTAGCATTTCACCCCTGCATCAGGTCCAGCAGAAAGGGTGTCAGCCAGATCTCCAGCATGGGTTTTCCCTTTGATGCTTGCTTGCTATCGGCTGCCATAGTAACGGGGAGGGGGGCATGGCATTGGGGTTTGGGAAGTGAGCTGGTGTGAAGAAGGCCCATGTGAACAAAAAGGGAGGTTTGCTCTCACGAATAACTGCACTGCTGAATGGAGTTGTTTACATCCAGTCAAGGCCAACCGTCCTGGAACTCCAGATGGACAAAAACACCTGAAGATGTGCCCCACATGACACTATGTGGGATGGGGATTGGACATTCAGCCTGGGTCCCTGGGGGGAGGGATTTGGGGAAACTTTCAATATGTAACTTTCGCGCCTTTTGGCTCAGATCTTGCTTTTCTTTTGCTGCTATAATTTCAAACTCAGTAAAAGTACCTCTTCTCTACTTCAATGGATTCGGGGGGTTTCTATCTTGGGTTTTGAATGGAGGCAGGCCTGAGAAAGGGTATGTAAAGACTCTGAGCTTGTCAGCTGTGAGCTTGAGACCTGAGTGCTGTGTAACAGGATGAGTTCCCATTCCTTGTCCCAGCTCCTGCCCACCTAGCAGTTCAAAAGCATGGAAATGTGAGTAGATCAGTGGTCCCCAATCTTTCCAGCTTGGCAGCTCGGCCTGGTGCAAGGGGTGTGTGAGTGGTAGGCGCACACATGTGCACACAGCTCCATTTGTGTGAGTGGCACACACGGCCCCTGCTTGTGTGAATGGAGCTTTGTACGCAAGTGGAGGGTGCTTGCGCTCATGCACGAAGCTCCACTTGCATGAGTGGCAGACACTTACGCTCGCACACAAAGCTCCACTTGCATGAGCGGAGGGTGCTGGAGCGGAAGGCACTTCTGCAAGTGCACCCAGACTCATGTAGTAGAGCAAATGCAAGCATCCTCTGCTGACGCGAGTGGAGCTTCATGCATGCACTTGCCCATCTCTCATGCGACCCGGTTTTGAACAGGTGGTGGCCCGGTAGTGGGCCATGGCCCGGGGCTTGGGGACCCCTGAAGTAGATTAATAGGAACCACTTCAGTGGGAAGGTAACAGCATTCCATGTACCTTTGGCCTATAGCCATGCTGGCCACGTGACCATGGAAAATGTTTTTGGACAATGCTGGTTCCCTCGGCCAAGAAATTGAGATGAGCACTGCACTCTAGAGTTGGACATAACTGGACAGGGAAACCTTTACCTTTATCTAGTCCTCAGGGATTCAGATTGAAATAGGCAGGACCACAGATTCCAGCTTTTTCTCATTTATTCAGAAACAAGCAATAACAATAGCACTTAGACTTATATACTGCTTTACAGGGCTTTACAGCCCTCTCTAAGCGGTTTACAGAGTCAGCATATTGCCCCCAACAATCTGGGTCCTCATTTTACTGACCTCAGAAGGATGGAAGGCTGAGTCATCCTTGAGCCTGGTGAGATTCGAACTGCCAAATTGCAGGCAGCCGGCAGTCAGCAGAAGTAGCCTGTAGTACTGCACTCTAACCACTGCGCCACTGATTAATATAAGCCAAGCTTATATTTATGAGAGCAGACAAGAGCTTTCATTTGGGCCTTTTCAAGCCTCGCTAATTGTTTTGCATTCCTTTGTATGTGAATCTCCCTCCTTCTCTAGACAAGTGTCATCCAGCAAAGCCTTGTTGTGCTTTATCATTTTTTCTCCCAGGCTTATATTTGTTCTCCGAAACATTCTAAATAAGCAATACTTAACAACATATGATGTGAGATTAATACGTGTGTTATAGCATATGTATACTTCCTCCCCCCCCCCCCCCCCGGCCCCAGGTCCCTATATATATATCATTCCAGGTATGGTGTTTTACTCTAAAAAAGTTTGATATTTCTACAAATCTTGAGTTTTCTTACCTAAGCGGTGGTATTAAGCATTGTTTTGCATTCCTTTGTATGTGAATGTATGCTGTTTTGCCTATATTGGAACATACAGTTGGAGAATCAAGGTTGTTATTGGTATATATGGATGATTTCTGATTTTGTTTAAATTATTTGTTCCCTGCTTTTCTATCCATCCGGTCCCACAACTCTGCTGAGAAAACAAAATAAAGACAAATGCTCCAGTAAGAATCAATCAGTACCAATCACCCAAGCCCCCCCCCCCCAAAAAAAACCCCCAGTAAAAGTAGCAAGAACTGCAGTAGTAGTAGAACTAATACAAGTAGTCCTCGACTTATGACCACAATGGAGCCCAGAATGGCTAAGTGAGACATTTTTTAAGTGAGTTTTGCCCCATTTTATGACTTTTCTTGCCACATTTGTTAAGTGAATCACTGCAGTTGTTAAGTTAGTAACATGGTTGTTAAGTGAATCTGGCTTCCCCATTGACTTTGCTTGTCAGAAGGTCGCAAAATGTGATCACATGGCCCTGGGACACTGCGATCATCATAAATGTGAACCAGTTGTTGGCTCCGGGAGAACCGCTTGTATGCTACACTGGAAAAATGCCAGTTTTTTCAGTCCACCATCGAGTTCCTGGGGCATCGCATCTCTCCTGAGTGTCAGTTCTGGAAGCCATTATTTCTGTTTGCTTCAACTGCCACATATTTTAATTTAATTTAATTTAATTAAAAGTTCTTATAGGCCGCCCAATCCCGTAGGACTCAGGGCGGCGTACAGCATGAATAAGAACAGTACAGTAAATAAAAAACAATTTAAAATCATAACATAAAATTGTTTTTAAAAACAACAAAAACCATTCATCCAGGGGGAATCCGATCTTCTTCACCCCGCCTGCCGGAAGAGCCATGTCTTTATGGCTTTGCGGAAGGCCAGAAGAGTGGGGATAGTCCGGATCTCTGGTGGGAGTTGATTCCAGAGAGATGGGGCTCCCACAGAGAAGGCTCTCCCCCGTGGTCCCACCAACCGGCATTGTTTGGCTGATGGGACCTGGAGGAGACCAACTCTGTGGGACCTAACTGGTCGAAGGGAGGTGTGTGGTCCCGAAGGTAACCCGGCCCTGAGCCATGTAGGGCTTTAAAGGTCAAAACCAACACCTTAAATTGCGTCCGGAGACTAATGGGCAACCAATGCAGCTGGCGGAGAATAGGTGTTACGTGGGTGTATCTCGGAACACCCACCACAGCTCGCGCAGCTGCATTTTGCACCAATTGTAGTCTCCGAATGCTCTTTAAGGGTAGCCCCATGTAGAACGCGTTACAGTAGTCCAGCCGTGAGGTGATAAGGGCATGAGTGACTGTGAGTAAAGCCTCCCTCTTCAAGTAGGGTCGCAATTGGTGCACCAGGCGAACCTGTGCAAAGGTCCCCCTAGCCACAGCTGAAAGATGTTGCTCCAATTTTAGCTGTGGATCTAGGAGAACACCCAAATTGTGAACCCATTCCGAGGGAGTCAATTTTTCTCCCCCGAGGACCAAGGAGGGAAAGTCAACATAATCCCTGGGGGGCAATATCCACAGCCATTCAGTCTTGTCGGGATTGAGCTTGAGCCTATTCATTCCCATCCAGACCCTAACATCGTCCAGGCAACGGCACATTACATCAACTGCTTCCCTGAACTGAGACGGGGTGGAGATGTACAACTGGGTATCATCAGCATATTGCTGATACCTCACCCCGTGTCGTCGGATGATCTCACCCAGGGGTTTCATGTAAATGTTAAACAGGATAGGCGAGAGGACCGAGCCCTGAGGCACCCCACAAATCAGGGGCCTAGGGGACGACCTCTGCCCTCCTGTCAACACCAACTGCGTCCTATTGGAGAGGTAGGAGGAGAACCACCGCAAAACGGTGCCTCCCACTCCCATCTCTCCGAGTCGATGCAGAAGGATACCATGGTCAATGGTATCGAAAGCCGCTGAGAGGTCAAGTAACACCAGGATGGAGGAATGACCTCCATCCCGGGCTCGCCAGAGATCATCCATCAGGGTGACCAAAGCACTTTCCGTGCTGTAGCCGCGCCTGAAACCCGATTGGAAGGGATCTAGATAATCAGTGTCCTCCAATAACCATAGGAGTTGGAGCGACACCACTTTCTCAACAACCTTACCCACAAAAGGAAGGTTGGAGACAGGACGGAAGTTCTTTAAATCCGCTGGGTCCAGGGAAGGCTTCTTGAGGAGGGGCCTCACCACCGCAGCTTTTAAGGGCTGTGGGATGGATCCCTCTCTCAAAGATGCGATCACAACAGCCTGGAGCCAGCCGCGTGACACCTCCCTGCTGGCGGAAACCAGCCAGGAGGGGCACGAGTCCAGTAAACAAGTGGAGGCACACATCGCTCCTATGGCCTTGTCAACATCATCAGGAGTGATAAGCTCAAATTCATCCCATACAACAGGACTAAGACTCACCCCTGTCCTCTCAGCTAGCCCTGTCCAAACGGAGTCCAGGTCTGTCCAAATCTGAGTGACTTTATCCGCCAGAAACTGAGCAAACTCCTCAGCTCTGCCCTGTAAGGGTTCTTCAACTTCCCTCTTAGCAAGAAGGGAGCGAGTCACCCTAAACAGGGTGGCTGGGCGAGAATCGGCGGACGCAATAAGAGCGGAAAAATGCGCACATTTTGCCTCCCGTATCGCCACTAAGTAAGACTTAATAAAAGTTCTTAATAGTGTCCGGTCAGATTCAGCTTTACTGGATCTCCATCGTCGCTCTAGGCGTCTCTTTTGGTGTTTCATCTCCCGGAGCTCCTCGGTAAACCAAGGAGCTCTCCTGGATCCGCTGCCACGGAGAGGCCGCAAAGGCGCAATTCGATCTAAAGCCCCCGCTGCCGCCTGGTTCCAGGCAGCCACTAGTGACTCAGATGAATTGTGTACCAGGGATTCAGGTATTTCCCCAAGCTCCCTCTGGAATCCTTCGGATTCCATTAGGCATCTGGGGCGGAACCACTTAATCGGTCCCGCCTCCTTGCGGTGGAGGAGTGGTGCCATGAAATCCAACCTCAGAAGGAAATGATCTGACCACGACAAGGGTGCTGTGACTAAACCCCTCAGCCTCAGATCATCTCTCCACTGCCTCGAGAGAAACACAAGGTCAAGCGTGTGACCTCCCTCATGAGTCGGACCCTGAACTACTTGGGTCAGGTCCGTGGTTGTCATGGAAGCCATGAACTCCTGGACTGCCTCCGAGGTTTCGCCGGGCGATGGCAGGTTGAAGTCCCCCAGCACCATCAACCTGGGGAACTCAATCGCCAGCCCCGCTATCGCCTCGAGCAGAACAGGCAGGGCCTTTGCAACGCAGCTAGGAGGCAAGTACATTAGCAAAAGGCCCACCTGAACCCCTAAATCCAACTTCGGAAGGAGCATCTCATACCCAACAATCTCCGGGGCAGGGCTCCTACGAGGACATAGATTCTGGCGAGCTATAATAGCCACTCCTCCACCCCTTCCCTGGGGTCGCGGCTGATGCTGAACTGAGAACCCGTCCAGGCACATCTCGGAAAGGGGAACCCCCCCTCCTGGCCCAGGCAGGTCTCAGTAATGCATGCCAGGTCCGCCCCCTCTTCCAGGATTAGATCCCGTACAAGGGGGGCCTTGTTCATAATCGACCTGGCATTCAACAGCAGCAGCTTGAGCCCAGGGTCCTGACATCCCTGGTTACCAGGTACTCGGGCTGAGCTAGATGAAACCAAACCGGAGGGGCCAGAACAAGGAATCGCTTGAAGACAGCGAGTTCTCGTTCCCCAAGAGCGGCCTACCCCTCTGCTCCCGCTATACCTACCCCTCCCTGTTATGACCGTAATGCTCCCACTCCCCATCCCACCAGAGATCCCCTCCCCTCCCCCACTGGTCCCCCCCTCTTTAGCCTGGGAAATTGGGAGGGGTTTTTTTGTTGGAGCTGTAGAATCTTAGTCATAACAAAATTCTTTACTCAAGGACAAATGCCTGCACCTGCATAGAGACTGTATCCAGTTGAGTGTGAAGATTTGATTGGACCATGTGATGAGCTTGTGGGTGAGGGGCAGGGTTGTGAACTTTCAACTGGGTGGGGAAACCCTGGAAGCTTTCAGATTCGGGTTTCCCCAGATGTGCCAACATGACACCTCTAATAAATTGGAACTTTGAGGAACTTCTAGCCTCGGAGTTTTATTTCATTGGGGGTGTTTTCTGGAACCCTGACATTAACCCAAATCCCTAAATAACTAAGCAGCTCCCTGAAAGGGGGCTGTCCAGGGTGCTGATCCCCAGCACTGACCTGAAACTCGGGCAGTGTGAAGAATCAGCAAAGATGGAGGAGAGAGAGGAGAAAGCAGAAGGAGCCGCAGGAGCGGATACCGGAGAACTTATTGAGACCTGGTATTCTCCCTCTGAAGACGTGGTGCAAGCCCTTGAGGCTGCAGAGACAACCCGACGGCTAGGCGCTTGGCCCAAAGAGATGGATTCCTGGAAAAGTTGCCAGTTTGATCCAACTTCAGAGATGGGACTGGAAGAATGACCGCCTGAGTATCGTTCCATCTCCAGCCCCCTGAAGTCACCCCACGAGCCAGAATGGAGAGAAGTGGGGATGATGAGGTCTGAAACTCCCAGAGACTGGAACCTGTTGCCTCCGTCTCGAAGCCAATCATTGTCCGGGCTCCTGGAGCATTTTGAGTGGCTTGAAGTTATGCACTGCTGTTGCAGCCCACACAAGTGAGATGGAGCTTAACTCAACCCACATTCACTTTTCCTGATCAAGGACCTGGCAGTGGAACTAGTGTGGCATCGGCACCTTTCTACATGGCTGGGGTGATCGGGGGATCGGATCGGCGCAGCAGGGTCAAGCAACAGGAGGGAGACAGCAGATGCAGCTGGCATGGGATAAGCTACAACTGCCAGTTGCCCCCCCCTTGCCAACTGGCCCTCTTGATACCCCCTGCAGAATGCATCCCCCCAGGGTGGGGATTCTATCCCGGCCACAGATGGGTCGACTGCCTGTGGACACCAGCACTCCCTGCTCCTTCTTTTTTGGGATCACCATGGGCCTAATATGCCCCAACGATCCTGGCACAGCAGTGGGGTCTGAGCCAGCGGCCGGCTGGAGACCGCCCCCCCTCCAGGCAGCTCAACAGCCGGCCCCGGTCCTAACGCCGGCCGCATTCCAGCAGCCAGCAGCGCCACCCGCCGCAGCGCCCCAGCAGGCCCCTGCCCTGCTGCCCGTTGCAGCGCCCCAGCAGGTCCCTGCCCAACAGCCAGTTGCCATGGCGATTCCACCGGCGAGGCCACTGCCGCCTCAGTTCAGGGCAACCTTTGATGGCAAGCCTACCAAGCTAGCATACTTTCTCAGCCGAATCTGGGCTCATATAGATCAGTATGGAGAACAGTACGAAACAGATCACGACTTGGTATCTGCGATTACAGATGGGATGGATGAAGGAGACGCTGCGGGAGACTTCCGGCGGTGACATCACGCTGTGGTGGCTGGGACGAGCGAGGCTCTGCTCGCCCCAGCTGATTTTTTCGTGATTTGGAGCTCTTTTAAGGGTAGATTGATCCTGGAGGGAGTGAGGGAAAAGAGGGGTTCACTCGGAGGTTCCATGTGGAGAAGTGCGGCTCCCATGGGATCTGAGGAACTCTCAAAAACTACACGGAAAAACTCGGCCTGTAGGGCCGTTTTGGAGGCGTGAAGTCCCGATGTGTTAGACATGGAAGAAAAGAGTGGTAACCAGCTTATACCATCAGAAAAAGAAGAAAAATAAGAGACACAAAAGGGAAAAAACTCTCAGAGACTGTGGAATGCTTAAAGATTGTGCAGCAGTAAACAGGATCTCCAACATGGAAGCGAAAGCGGCGACCAGGCAGTAGGAGCGGAGTTTGGATGTTGTTGAGAGTGGAAAGATATATGCATGACAGTGTTGCAGGAAAAACGCCAGACAACTCAGACCTCAGGAGTAAGATAAACCATGTTAGTTTTATTGCTTGCAAGCAAGGTTCAGTCAGAGAAAACACCGCTTTGGAAGTTCTGATCTGAACGAATTACTGGCTGACAGATTAGCATTTTTATACTTTTTTTTCCACAGTTACAAAAGACATAAGGGGTTGGCTTTACATTATAGATTTACCGTATAAGGAGTTACACCTCTTTCCGTATGCATGTTTCTCCACAAGCTTATGTTAACACCTTTACATTTCTTCATGTTTCCTGAGTCTGTTGGTGGTCAGCTAGTGGCTACCTATTCCTGGAAAAGGCCTAGTGACTTCCTCTTTGTGTTTTTCCAGAGCAAAAGATATCTAAAAAACCTTTTAGATGTCAAATTGCTCCAAGGGGTTTTTTGCAGGTATGTCTTGTTTCATTTAATGATTTTGTTTCATTTCTTATGTCCTGCTTCACCCCCCCCCCCTTTGAGACTCTAACTTAATCTAATAACAGTTGAGTCTCACAGATAATTATAACGTTACAAAAGCTGATACATTAGCGATAGCGATAGATAACAGAAAGCAAAAAAGCAAAATTAAAAAGGGTTATTTCCAACTCTGATCTTCTTCAAGAATTTCTTCCATTAGTAACAACTCCTTCTCGGTAGTTATTTCTTTTACTGATTTCATAACCAATTGTTTGACCAGGGGCACTATACAAGGAATGAAGGCCAGGCCTGCTATTCCACATAAGAAAAAGAACAATAGCTGTTTGACCCAGGCTGTTCCTGGTAGCCATGAGAACCACACATCATTCCCTTGTATTCTTTGTCCAATTTTGGATGCTTTTTCCTGTAAATCTTTTACTACCTCTCTGACTACTCCTGACTTATTCATGTAAAAACAACATTCTTCTCCCAAGAATATGCATAAGCCACCTTTCTCAGCTGTTAGGAGGTCTATGGCACGCCGATTTTGCAGGACCACTGCCGCTAAGGAGTCTATCTGATCTTGGACTTCAACTAAGGTTCCAGCGATCTGGCTTAGGCTTTGTTGGAATTCTTCTGACAGTTGTTTAAATTGACTGGTTGAATGAACTATTCCACCTACCCCTGTTCCAACTGCAGCACCCACCCCTAGAACGGCTAATAGGGGAATTATGATAGGCACTCTTTTCTGAATGTGTCCCAGGAGAGGAACAGGAAGGTTCTGTTCCCCATCCACTATGCCTATTTTGGGGAAAAGATGTACCAGGGTGCATGTACCAGTCCAGTTGGTAGGTAGACATACATATGCATTTTTCCCACATAAGAAAAACACCCCACCTTCTCCTAAACAGACTACCATATTCATGGAAAAGGCGTGAACTCGTTTGTTGTTTTCATTATGCCAGACCCCCAAGGTTCCTGCCATATACATACCGATTAATGGCTGTAGTGGAGGTCCTTGTCTCGGGTCTTTTTGCTTGTCTCTGAGATATGGAATTTCAAGGAGATAACGGGAGCTCCTATTCCCAGGAGGGAAAGGAATACACCTTCCCTTCGTAGGTTCTTTGTGGAGCCAGAGTGGGAATGGGGGTGGTTCCAATTGACCTGGGCAGTTTGTTATTATCCCATTCCACTTGGAGGTTGACTCATTCCCCCTCTCATCCCCCCCCAATCGTGTAAAGCTCACTTGTGGAGGAGATGAGAAAGTGACTTTGTCTTTGAAGAGCCTGTATGATGAAGGAGCAATGTCCTGAGTTAGTTTTACATTCATAAGCATGCTATGCCTAATGTGTAATTCCCATGGACATTGGCTCCTTTCCATTGACCCCACAAGACTGCCTTTTTGGGATTCCTGACCTCTTTTGACACATAGTGAGGGTTTCCCTAGAAGATCCACATCAACAGCCACAGGGCCTACAATAGGAAGATTGCTAATTCCCAGCTTTTCTAGGGCGTTATAGAGATCACCGTGTAATTTGGCTTCAGGTGTGTTGGTATTCCACCTACCACCTCGTTCAAAAGCTATAGTGGCCCTGGTCTGTTCCCAAAGATCTGGTGGAACTGGGACAGCATGATAGGCCGACGGGGCGGCAGACATACACAGCCAACACCTTTGGCCTAGGTCGGGGTCAGATTGGTTAATCAGAGTCTGGGCCAGTCCCAGCATCTTTAGTATGTAACCCCCTTCTCTTATTTGTTGTAGTGATCCGTCTTTCCTTTGCTTGATATCAGGGATAACAATCTTAGGCTTTGAGGTTGGCTCGGAGTACTGACCCAACCTAGAACCTGGAAGATGGCGACTACGGGATCTCAAAGCTGGGATCTCAGTTCTGTTTTGCTCTCTGGGACCTTCGGCATCCTCTGGACCTTCCTTAGGAGTAGGAAGAGTCCAATGGCTATCCCCAGGCTTGATACCCAGCAGGCTACTAGCAATTAATAATCCAAGCCATAGGAAACCCATGCCTGTCATTAAAAGGATCTTCTATAATAGAATCTGCACAGTCTTATCGAGGGGAATCGTTTCAATTAGAAAATTACCACATCAGGAAGATGAACTGGAGTAGGTGAGGCTAAGGGAAGTTCAGAGTTAATTCTAGATGCTCCACAGAGCCAGGTCTTTTTTGCTAAGTATAATGTCCCTATGCAACAAATTATAAACAGAAAGATAAAACTCAGACATGTAAAAATCACTACACCTATGGCAACATATGATTGAATCACCATTCCTGGAGTCAACACACTTTCTCCTTGATGTATTAGAAGTTGCTTGTCTTCATCCAAACCTTCAGCCGTACGAAGAGAAGTCAGCTTCCGGAGTGACCCCAGTAAGGCTTCTTCAAGTGCCCTGTATGCCTGCCTGTTGCCGGTAGGACAGTTATAAGGGGCGCTTCTTTAAGTGCAGCACTAGTGGACGGGCATCATCTGGTTTTGCTTCCCAACACTCGTCAGCTGCAGGCTTAACTCGAGTCCAGTGGATCCAGGACTTGGATTCCAGCACTTTTACTGCAAGGGGAGAACACATAACCACAGAATACGGTCCTTTCCATCTAGGTTTAAGATTTTCTCCTTTCCAGTGTTTTACCCAAACTTTATCTCCCACTTTGATATTATGACTAGGAGTATTCAGGAAAGGTGGAGTTAAGGACACACAATATTGTTGGATTTCTTGTATTTGCTTGTTCAATTCTCCCACCATCTGACTCACCCAAGTAACCCCTATCTGACCCAAATCCCCTATGTGATCTTTCAAGTTATTACTGATAATTGGGGGTCTTCCAAACATCATTTCAAAAGGAGATAGCCTAATTCCCCTGCGTGGAGTGCATCGCACAGACCAAAGGGCTAATGGCAACGCATCTACCCATTTAAGGTGGGTTTCAAGGCATACCTTTGTCACCTTTTCTTTGATACTTCTGTTCATTCTCTCTGCGCGTCCCCCAGATTGGGGGCGATGAGAACAATGAAGTCTCCAGCGTGTCCCTAGGGATTTAGCCAGCGTTTGAGTTACTTGATGTACAAATTCTGGGCCATTGTCAGATGATATAAATGAAGGTACTCCATATCGGGGAATGATGTCTTTAAGTAAAATTCTAGACACCTCACGTGCCTGCTTTGTCTTGGTGGGAAAACATTCAGGCCACCCGGTATAATTGCACACAAAAACTAGCATTGCCTTATATAGTCCACATTTGGGCATGTCTGTGAAATCGACAACCAATGAATCCATAGGATAATATCCTGTGGGTTGACTTCCTGGTGGGAGAGTAGGTCCCTGTTTTGGATTGACTTGAGCACAAGTGTTACATCTTTCAGTTGCATGTGCACATAATGAGTGAAGACGATTGATATACACAATGCGATGGAGGGCTTCTGCTAGGGCACTTTTGCCCATGTGAGTTGTTGAATGAGCATCCTTTACTACAGCCCAGGCCAAGTTTTCAGGCACAAAAATCCTTCCATCTGGAAGTACATACCATTCTCCCTGCTTGTGTCCATTCAAATCTACAGTTGCTTGTAGTTCCTCAGGTTGAGAATATCTGGGATATAGTCTTTTTGGTATTTCTAATGCCACACAGGATGTTATGTCAGGATAGATTCCATTATCTCGGGTTGCTGACAATCTTGCTTCTCTATCTGCTGCCCTGTTTCCTCGGGCAACTTCATCCTGGCCTTTCTGATGCCCTTTACAATGCATGACAGCTACTCTCTTTGGTCCTTGTACAGCTGTTATGAGCCTTTCAATTAAGAGAGGGTTTTTAATTTCTTTTCCAGCAGCTGTTAACAAACCTCTCTCTTTATAAATGGCTGCATGTACATGTACTGTGAGGAATGCATACTTAGAGTCAGTCCAAATGTTTATGCTCTCATTTTGTGCTCTTTCCAGTGCACGTATTAGGGCCCAAAGTTCTGCTGCCTGAGCGCTTGTGCCTTTTGGGAGTGGGCCACTTTCTATGACATTATCAAGTGAGACTATTGCATAACCTGCATATCATTGTCCTGTTGTAACAAAACTTGACCCAACAGTAAACCAATTATAGTCTGCTGTTTTCAGTGGCACATCAGTTAAATCAGGTCTGCATGAGAATTGGCTTTCTATGACTTGCATACAATCATGTTCAATTTCAGGACCTGGGATGGGCAACAGGGTGGCCGGATTTATGGTGTTGGTCTGTTTTAATGTCACTTGAGGATTTTGTGTGAGAAGAGCTTGATACTTATACATTCTAGAGTTAGTTATCCACAAATGTCCTTTTGTCTCTAGTACCCCACGAATTGCATGGCTGGTAAATACAGTGGTAGGTTGTCCAAAGGTCAATTTATTAGCTTCTTCAATCAGGAGGGCGGTAGCTGCCAGGATTTTAAGACAGTGTGGCCATCCTTTTGATACTCCATCAAGTTGTTTGGACAAATAAGCTATGGGTTGTTGCCAACTTCCTTTCTCCTGAGTTAGGACTCCAAGGGCCATATTACTCTTTGAGTCCACATATAGATTGAAAGGTTTTTCTAAGTTGGGCAGTCCCATAACAGGAGCTTGTGACAAGGCAGATTTCAGACTTTCAAAAGCCTTTTGCTGTTCATGTGTCCAAATAAAGGGGTCCTTTTCTCCCCCCTTTGTGGACTCATAGAGTGGTTTGGCCAACAGGGCAAAGTTGGGGATCCAGATCCTGCAATACCCTGCTGCACCTAAAAACCCTCTTAATTCTCTTCTATTGGATGGCTCAGGAATTCGGCAGACAGCTTCCTTCCTTTCATGTCCTATAGATCTCTGGCCATGGCTTATGGTATAGCCCAAGTATTTAACCTGGGGTTTCACTAATTGAGCTTTCTTTCTAGAGGCACGGTAGCCTTTATTCATTAACAGATGAAGTAACTGATTAGTATTGTCCCAACAAGTCTCTTTGGACCGTCCAGTGACTAACACATCATCAACATATTGAAGTAACACATCTCCATTTTCACATGGCTGAAAATCTTCTAAGTCTGATGCTAGGGCATTTCCAAAAAGGGTAGGTGAATTTTTGAACCCCTGAGGAAGCCTAGTCCAAGCATATTGTCTTCTCTGGCCTGATGTTGGTTCTTCCCATTCAAAAGCAAATAGTTTCTGGCTGTCTTTGTGTATTGGGATGGTAAAGAAGGCATCTTTTAAATCAACCACAGAAAACCAGGCAGCTGAAGCTGGTATCAGGCTCAGGAGTGTATATGGGTTAGGGACCACTGCATGGACTGTGATTGTAGCATTATTCACGAGTCTCAAATCCTGGACTGGCCTAAAGGAGCCATCAGGCTTTGGAATGGGCAAGATTGGTGTGTTCCAAGGGGATTGAATAGTCCTCAAAATGCCTGCTTTTAAATATTTGATGATATAGTCCTGAATAGTTTGTGCAATTGGGCGAGGGTAGCTTCTCTGTCTGAGACGGATGGGCACTGCCAGAGGCTTTACTTGAATGATTAATGGTGCATGATGAGCTGCATATCCTGGTGGATTGTCTTCTGCCCATAAATATGGAACTTCAAACTCCTGCCAGGTGTCAGAGACTGGAACCTCGTGGGCTAACATTATACGCCACATTTCATCTGGGGGGTGCTTTATTGTTAGTTCAAGATTATCTTCTTTAAATTCCAAGGTTGCCCCCATTTTAAATAAGATATCACGGCCCAATAAGGGAATAGGACACTCAGGCATGTATAAGAATCGATGTTCCAGGTCTCTCCCATTTAGGGAACATGTAAGAGGTTTCAGGAAAGGGCGGCAGTTTACAGAGCCATCAATTCCTTGTACATTTATAGTATCTTTAGAAAAGGGAGCCAGAGGCCTGGTAACTACAGATCTAGATGCCCCTGTGTCTATCAAAAAGGTCACAATATCGCCCCCTATCTTCATTTGGACCAAGGGTTCAGGGGGGGCTGGAATTAAACCCGGTCCCCTTCAGTCCTGAGACCATTTCTCAGCTGCAGCCAAGCCTATGGCCTCTGCTTGTTCCTGAGAGTGGCCACGTCCTGTTCCTTGAAAGCCAAAGGGGCGAGGCTCCCTCGGTCTTCCTTGAAAATCATAAAACTTGATCTCACGATTGAAATGACCTCGACCTCTTCCACGTTGTCCATGCCCCTGTCCTCTTCTTACAGGCTCTAACCTTCTAGGGCAGTCACGGTGCCAATGTCCCTCAGTTTTACACCATGCACACTGGTTTCTTCCCAGGGGCTTGGGAGCATTTGACAAAGCAGCTGCCAGTAGTTCTGCTTTGCGAAGCAGTCTGCTGTCCTTCTTTTCCTCTATTTTGTCTCTATTTATAAAAACCTTCCTTGCAATCTCCATTAATTCACTTATTGGTTTGCCCAGTGCCCCTTCCTGTCTTTGGAGTTTCTTTTTGATGTCAGGTGCACTTTGTGAGATAAAGGCCATGGTTAACATACGAGCATTCTCAGGTTCCAATGGGTCAATTGGAGTGTATGTTCTATAGGCTTCAATTAATCTCTGAAAAAAGGCTTCTGGGCTCTCCTCAGCTTCTTGTATTATTAAGGCAGGCTTTGACATATTAACGGGACGTTTGGCAGCCTGTTCCAAGCCCTGGAAGATCAGTTTCTGATAATCTTGGATAGATCCCATTTGCACATAAGGGTCCCACTTGGGGTCTTGTCTTGGAAATTTTACATTTAAGACAGCCTGTAGATTTCCTCCAGCTGTAGGCTTGAGAATGTTACTAATAGCATTATTCAATCTCTCTCTCTCTTCACTAGTAAGGAGGGTATTCATTAATTGTTCTAAATCTTGCCATGTGGGATTATGTGTTCTCATAATGGTTCCAAATAAGTCAATGACCTCTCGAGGTTTAGCTGATAGAGGTCCATAATGCTGTTTCCAGTTTAATAGGTCTGTTGTGGTAAATGGCACATATTGAAAAAGGGGCTGGATATTTGCTTGTCCACCCTGAGCATCTATGACCCTTTGATCTATTTGACGAAGGGGGGCCATAACTTGGGCTCTGGTGCGGGCGGAAATAGGAGTCGAAAAAGAGGCAGCAAGAGAACTCTGTGTCCCTGTCCCTTTGGAATTTCCAGCAGCGGCAAGAGGACTTTGCAGCTGACTTCCTGCCCTTTGATTATCCTCATCCTCTTCATTTGGAGATGGAAAAGGAGGATAGAGGGGTCCATAAGCAGGGGGGCTATCGTCTTCATAAGGGGCTGTCTGCAGAACTGGCTTATCTTCAGTTTGAATTTGTTTAGCCAGAGGTCTGGAAATTCCTTTTATTCTTGCTACACAAGCACGCATAGTTTCTAGTCTGTATTTGCGTAGCCAGTCTGGATTTTCTTTGACTATTATTTGCCACTGATCAATATACTGAAATTGGTCTGGGTGCCCAGTTTCTGGGTCAGTAACAATTTGGTGGACTTTTGAAATGATGTTTAGATCAAGAGAGCCTTCTGGTTTCCACCCCACTTTAAAAATGGGCCAGTCATTTTCACAGAATTTCTTTAAACAGTCTGGATTAGGTTTTGTACCATAGTCTCCACTAAAACCCTTTTTAAAATGTTTTAACATACATTGAAGTGGTGTCCGAGGGACACTTTCTGACCCACCCATTCCTAAAACACTGGCCTTTGGCCTGTTAGCACTGGAATTCACAGCCACTAACAGGAATCACAAAGGTCTTACCCAGCCCACACAGTTCTAAAGCCCGTTTTGAATACACAGATCTTTTTGGGCTTTTTAGGGGGGAGATCAGGCCCCCTCTTTCACCCCTAAATGAGTGAGTCCTAAAAAATGTTACAAGTACTTGCCTGCAGGCGTATTTCTCCTGGCCGGCGTTTGGTCAGTGGCTTATCTTGACTCCTGATTTTAGGTTCTTGGATCAGTCGATGCCCACCATGCCTTGTGCGATGTCATCAGGCTCCTTCCAGATAAAATCATCTGTTTGGCGCCGTTGAAGGCTCGTGATAACCTCACCCAGGGCTCCGCTGGTCCATTCTGATCGTCAGGGAAATGTCCCTCTAAGTCGTCCCATCTGGGGTGCCAGATTCTGTTGCAGGAAAAACGCCAGACAACTCAGACCTCAGGAGTAAGATAAACCATGTTAGTTTTATTGCTTGCAAGCAAGGTTCAGTCAGAGAAAACACCGCTTTGGAAGTTCTGATCTGAACGAATTACTGGCTGACAGATTAGCATTTTTATACTTTTTTTTCCACAGTTACAAAAGACATAAGGGGTTGGCTTTACATTATAGATTTACCGTATAAGGAGTTACACCTCTTTCCGTATGCATGTTTCTCCACAAGCTTATGTTAACACCTTTACATTTCTTCATGTTTCCTGAGTCTGTTGGTGGTCAGCTAGTGGCTACCTATTCCTGGAAAAGGCCTAGTGACTTCCTCTTTGTGTTTTTCCAGAGCAAAAGATATCTAAAAAACCTTTTAGATGTCAAATTGCTCCATGGGGTTTTTTGCAGGTATGTCTTGTTTCATTTAATGATTTTGTTTCATTTCTTATGTCCTGCTTCAACAGGAGGACTTAAATAAGGTTGGAATTGCGAATAAAAAGGACGGTGTGTTGCTGTGGGCAAGAAAGAAAGAAGGACTGATACTGGGTGGCTGAGATTGAGTGGAAGAGACGACCTAGGTGAGTGAGGCACCGAAACGTGGAAGGGAGGAGGCTACAGAATGAGCAGAACGATCGGAGTGAAGGAGAGATCGGAGATAGGAGAAGGTGGATCGATAATAGAACTCTCTACCTCCTTAAGTGGTGACAAGAAAAGAACGAGATCTGACGGTGGACGGTGGGAAAAAATAAATGGTAAAGAGGACTTACAGTGACTGAGCTTTTTTTTGAACAGGCAACATTTTGGAGGAAGATGGAAAAGCGGCACTTCCGGAACGAAGGGCAGAGGAGGGGGGGGAGCCCCAGTGAGTTGTTGCTTTAAAGAGGAAGAAAAATTTGATCTTAAAGAAAAAGAAAAAGAAGAGAACAGTGGGACATAAAGTGGATTTGAACAGGTGCCTCTTAAGTGATATTGAAGGAGTTGGGGTAATTTATATTGGAGAATAATAATAATTATAATGAAATTTAGAGGATATTGTTACTGACACTATTATATATCTATATCAGCTATATCTTATATATTATAGGTATTATATACACTAACTTGATTGTAGAATTATTATAAATATTGTATAGTTGTATTATATTATATTATTGATATTATTGATATAATTAATTATTTATATTATTTACTTGGCATATTTATAACCCTTTACTAATAGAAATTGATCAATTAATTAATTTTTGGAAGTAATCATTGAATAAGTACAGATACGTGTATAAAATTGTAATATTTATATTAAGTATATTATTTATACTAATTATATTAATTATAGTATTGATATTATTGAGGTATTTGTATAAAATAGCGATAAGGTAGAAATAGTGAAATAAGGGATAAAGAGGATTTGCAGAGATATTGTGTTGGGGGAAAATATAAACAATTATATATGATATAAAGTATAAGCAGGAGGACTGAAGTGGAAATAAGACAGAGGGCTATACATTGAAAGAGTTGAAAGAGTTGAAAGAGTTGAAGGATAGGGAAAATAGAAAACTAGGCTGATATAGATAAGTATATGGTACTGTGGGAAAATTTCCTTAAAAACATTAATTTTAAGATGACAAGTACGACATCCACAGTTACCAAAATTGGAGCAAAAAAGACAACAGTAACAATGGCCTCACCAGTAGGACCATGATCGGTAGAAAGTTTATTAGGAGGAGAGAAAACAAGTACCACAGCGAACTTCCAAGCTATGCAAATAACCTTGGCATCCATCCAAGAGACGATGATGAAGATGCAGGAGGCAATGGCAAATAATACTGAAGACATTAAAAAAGAGATTAAAAATGAGATAGGAGAGGTGAAAGGAGAAATACAAAAATTAGATGAGAAAATGGGAGTGATGCAGGAAAAGAGAACAAAGAATGAGCAGAAAATAACAACAATAAAAAAACAGAACAAATAGAGAAAAAACAAGATACCACAGAGACTAGAATGTTAGCAGCAAATAGAGCATTGGAAGAGACCATAATAAGTTTGGAAATGGAAAGATCTATGCTCTACTTGCGCTTTCAAAATATAATGGAAAACAAGGAAGAAGATTTATCAAAAGTTATGGTGGAACTATTGGCGGAATTCCTGCAAAAAGATAAGCGGGAACTGGAAAATGAGATAGATGAGATATTTCGAATCCATACTAACTATGCAAGAAGGCACAAACTCCCTAGGGAAGTTCATGTAAAATTTTTAAGGAAGAAAATAAAGGATGAAATATATGGCAAAACAAGACATGAACCAATAGTATTTAATGGAAAAGAGGTTATTACACTCAAACAGGTGCCTAGAAGGATAAGGGATCAAAGGAAAAGTTACCAATTCCTATCGAGACAATTGTTGAAACATAATGTGATGTTCAGGTGGCTCATTCCAGAAGGAATGTTGATCACCTGGCAGGAAAAGAGGTTTTGTATAGATTCCATCGATAAAGCCCAGGAATTCTATGACCATTATATAAGCGAGGAGGAGGATCAAGATAGTAGAGAGGAAGTAGAAACTAAGAGTCAAGAGGAAAGATTAGTAGAAGATAAGATAGTGGAACAGGAAATTAAGGAAAGAAGAGAAGAAGAACGGCAAGAAAGAGAAGGAGCCAGAACAAGGGCCCAGACAGAATCCAGAATAAGGAGGGGGGTAAGAAGTAATTACAAGGAGTAGGATGGAATGGCAAGAAAGAGAAGGAGCCAGAACAAGGGCCCAGACAGAATCCAGAATAAGGAGGGGGGTAAGAAGTAATTACAAGGAGTAGGATGGAAGAAGAAATATCACTACATATTAATGGTTTAAATTCCCCTAGCAAAAGAAAAAAATCATTAATTATGCTCCAAAAATTAAATCTTGATATAATTTGTTTACAGGAAGTCCATATTAAAGAAAAACATAGCAAAATTCCAGAAAACCCGAAACTCGGAAAATTACATTTAACTTTAGCACAAGAAAAGAAAAGCGGGATTGTGGTATACGTTAAAGATTGGATTAAATCAAAAACAATATTTAGGGATAAAGAAGGGAGAATCCTGACAGTGGAAATTAAACTAACCTTAGGAAATTTTTTATTGGTAACAATCTATGCACCCAACATTAAACAGAAGGATTTTTATAAAAAACTACTAAAAGAAATAACAGATCTAGGATACGAAAATATATGTGTGGTTGGGGATTACAACGCAGTAGTAGATAATAAAAGAGATTACAAGGGAGGGAAGAAAAATAAGAAAGAAAGGAGGAATCTACCAAATATGTTCATTGAAATGGTACAAGAATTTGCGAGAAGAAGGCGTGGCCAAAGTCGCGATGCTACGGAGTTTCCCCGCACTCCGCGGAGAAGCCCTGAATCCGCGCTGTCCGGGGACCTGGTCTGGACAGGACCAGGTCAGAAACCACCCTGAAGGGGAGGTGAAGAAGAGGGCGCTTGCTGGCGGACTGGGAGGGGGCTGCAAACCCCCCAGGGAGCCGGTTTTGCCCTCGACCGGCGGCAACCGGAAGAAGGCTCTTAAATGTCGTCCTAGTCGCGGCGGTCACATCAAAATGATTCTTTTGAAGCTGATTGAGTCATCTTGAGTGACTCTTTTGAAGCTGATTGAGAAATTTAAAGCGATGTACTGGAGAGTGTGGAGAAGAAAAGAAGTTGGTGAGTGATTTTGCCTGAAAAGACCTTAAGGAAGCAATTTAAATACATTAAGGGGACAAAAGGACCGGAAATTAAGGAGTGGCTGCTTACCTAATGGAGACTGGAGTGGGGAAAAAAGTTTCTTTTTCTGAATGGAATATAACTAAAGCCCAATATTGAAGACAGGATTGCTTTTAAAGATTTGGGAATTTGAAGGAGGAAAATCTATATACTGGAAATGATTTATAATGATTTATAAAATGGAAGAATGGTATAACAATTTTAAAAAAAGGCAGAGCTGAGAACTGAGATGGAAAGAGCCATCTACTGGATGGATAAAATTACTGCAATGTTGGAATATTACCAGGGATGTTTTTAACAGCTGTGGACTTTGAATAGAGCAGCTGTTATTGTATAAAAGATAACATTTGGATTGAGACGGAGAAGAACAAAAACTGGACTGAAATTTTTAACAACAAATAAAGGAGTGGAAAGACTGTTTGGATTATTTGGATAAGACTGAACTTGAACAAATATTGATTTAGATTTAGATTTATTATTAGAGTTGGAAGGGACCTTGTAGGTCATCTAGTCCAACCCCCTGCTCAAGCAGGAGTTCCTACACCATTTGAAACAGGTGGCAGTCCAGTCTCTCCTTGAAGGTCGCAAGTGTTGGGGCTCTCATGACCTCTGCTGGCAAGCTGTTCCACTGGTTGATCGCTCTCACCATCAGAAAGTTTCTCCTCACTTCCAGGTTGAATCTCTCCTTGGTCAGCTTCCATCCGTTATTCCTTGTTTGGCTTTCTGGTGCCATAGAGAACAGCCTGACCCCCTCCTCTCTGTGGCATCCCCTCAAGTATTGGAACACTGCTATCATGTCACCCCTGGTCCTTCTCTTCGCTAGACTGGCCAAGCTCAGTTCCTGCAACCGCTCTTCGTATGTTTTATTTTCCAGACCCTTTATCATCCTGGTTGCTCTCTTCTGCACTTTCTCTAGAGTTTCAATGTCTTTTTTGTAGTGTGGTGACCAAAACTGGATGCAGTACTCTAGGTGTGGTCTGACCAAGGCTTTATAGAGTGGTACTAGTACCTCTCTGGTCCTTAATTGTATCCCTCTATTTATGCAGCTCAGGACTGCATTGGCCTTTTTGGCTGCTGCTGCACACTGCTGGCTCATATTTAGTTGGCTGTCTACCAGGACTCCGAGATCCCTCTCGCAATCGCTGCTATTGAGTGTGGTTTCGCCCAGTTTGTATGTGTATTTTTGATTCTTCTTGCCTAGGTGCAGAATTTTACTTTTCTCTGTGTTAAATTTCATTTTATTGGTTTGGGCCCAGTGTTCGAGTCTGTCGAGATCCCTCTGGATTTTGAGTCTGTCCTCTGGGGTGTTTGCTACTCCCGTCAGCTTGGTGTCATCTGCAAATTTGGTTAGTTCTCCTGCTATTCCCTCATCTAGGTCATTTATAAAGATATTGAAGAGTACTGGGCCTAGGACGGAACCTTGTGGTACCCCACTGCTTACTTCTCTCCATGTGGACTTAGAGCCATTGAGGACTACTCACTGGGTACGGTTGGTCAGCCAATTGTTAATCCATCTGGTTCTGTAGCTGTCTATCCCACTTTTTTCTAGCTTATGAAGGAGTAGGTTGTGGTCTACTTTGTCAAATGCTTTGCTAAAGTCCAGGTATATTATGTCTACTGCATTACGCTGGTCTACTAATTTGGTCACAGTGTTGAAGAATGAAATGAGGTTGATAATAAAGGAGCAGAAGGACTTGGGTTTTTAACTACAAAATGGAAATTTACAATTGAAAAAGGCTGTGGATTACATTTCTTTTAGCAGCTGGATGGACTGTAAAATTAATAATTTGTGACTCTGAAATATGAAGATAAGTGATTACTAAAGACTGGTGGCTCTGTTTGAGGATTTTTGGTAACAGTTTGACTTTGCTGAATTTGTGGACTTGAAATTAGTGAATTTAAGGAAATGGAGGAAATTGATTAAAGATTGAACTTATTTAAGCTTTGGATTTAAGAATTAAGAACTGAGACTTTAAAGATGGAGAGAATTGACTATGAAGAATTGGCTGAGTTTATGAAGGACCTTTTTGAAAATTTTAGAAGATCTGTATTTGGAGCATTCGAGACAGGAAAAAATGAAGTACAAATGGAAAAAAAACTGGATAAGAGAACAGAAGAAGAAAAGAAGAGTGATGAAGATATTATAAATGATGATGAAAAGGGAAATAACATTGAAAATGCAATGCTGACTAATGATTATGTTAATGATAATTATTCCACTGAGTTTAACAGTGAAAATAGAGATAAAGATAAGAGTTACAATGATAATAGAGATGATGATATTAAGAATAACTTTGTTCAGATTGATGATAAGGATTTTGAGATACATAAAATGGAAAAAAGAATGGAGAAAAGTAGATATATGCAGAAAGTAAATTTAAGAGGAAGGAAAAGAGCGTGGGGAAAGAGAACTTATTGGTATAAAATTAAAAGACAGAGGGAAGAGAATTTAATCAGATGGGGGTGGAGGAAATATATACTCTTCCCACCATTATGGGAAGAGTTTGGGCCTGTTTCTCCCGAGGATGTGGACAGGGCTATGGGAGCGATGGGTACCTCCACCTGTTTATTGGACCCATGCCCCTCCTGGCTGGTCTCGGCCAGCAGGGAGGTGGCACGCGGCTGGATCCAGGTGGTGATCACCGCTTCTCTGAGGGAGGGATCCGTACCGCAGTCGTTAAAAGCTGCGGTGGTGCGACCCCTCCTGAAGAAGCCTTCCCTGGATCCAGCTGATTTGAAGAACTATCGTCCAGTCTCCAACTTACCTTTTTTAGGGAAAGTTGTGGAGAAGGTGGTGGTGACTCAGCTTCTGCAGCTCCTGGATGAAACAGATCATCTAGATCCTTACCAGTCGGGCTTCAGGTGCGGCTACAGTACAGAAACTGCCTTGGTTGCCCTGATGGATGATCTCTGGCGGGCCCGGGATGGGGGGAACTCCTCCATCCTGGTACTACTTGACCTCTCAGCGGCTTTCGATACCATCGACCATGGTGTCCTTCTGCATCGGCTCGGCGAGTTGGGAGTGGGAGGCACTGTTTTACGGTGGTTCTCCTCTTATCTCGCCGATCGGATGCAGTCGGTGCTGGCAGGAGGGCAGAGATCGTCCCCTAGGCCCCTATTATGTGGGGTGCCTCAGGGGTCGGTTCTCTCGCCCATCCTGTTTAACATCTACATGAAACCGCTGGGTGAGATCATTCGCAGACATGGGGTGTGTTTCCATCAGTACGCTGACGACACCCAGCTGTACATCACCACCCCGTCTGACTTCAGGGAGGCAGTTGATGTAATGTGCCGATGCCTGGACGACGTTAAGATCTGGATGGGGAGGAACAGACTCAGACTTAATCCCGACAAGACTGAGTGGCTGTGGATATTGCCTCCTAAGGACCATGACAACTATCCCTCCTTGGTCTTTGAGGGTGCGAAACTGACTCCCTCAGACCAGGCCCGCAACTTGGGGGTCCTCCTAGATCCACAGCTAAAATTGGACCACCATCTTTCTGCTGTGGCTAGGGGGGCCTTTGCACAGGTTCGCCTGGTGCACCAGTTGCGGCCATACTTGGAGAAGGAGCCTCTACTCATGGTCACTCATGCCCTTGTCACCTCACGTTTGGACTACTGCAATGCGCTCTACATGGGGCTACCCTTGAAGAGTATCCGGAGACTTCAGCTGGTGCAAAATGCGGCTGCGCGTGCTGTGGTGGGTGTGCCAAGGTACACCCACGTGACACCGATACTCCGCCAGCTGCATTGGTTGCCCATCGGTCTCCGGGTCCAATTCAAGGTGTTGATCACCATCTTTAAAGCCCTTCATGGCTTAGGACCAGGATATCTTCGGGACCGCATTCTGCCTCATACTTCCCTCCGACCGGTTAAGGCCCACAGAGTTGGCCTCCTCCAGGTCCCGTCAGCCAAGCAATGCCGGCTGGCGGGCCCTAGGGGGAGAGCCTTCTCTGTGGCCGGCCCCGTGCTCTGGAACCAACTACCCCCAGAGACCCGGACCATCCCCACTCTGCTGGCCTTCCGAAAAGCCGTTAAAACATGGCTTTTCCTGCAGGCGGGGGGTAGAGCTTAATCCACCCGAGCTCACCCCCCAAGTATGTATGGTGTTGAATGGATGTTGTTGTTTTAATACTGCTTTTAAATTTTGTACTCGTTTTTTTAATTATATGTATTTTGGTTATTCTTGTGTTTTTCCCTGTTGTACGCCGCCCTGAGTCCTTCGGGAGTTGGGCGGCATATAAGAATAACAAAATAAATAAATAAATAATAAATATACCATATTTTTCAGAGTATAAGACGCACCTTTTTACCCCCCAAAAGAGGGTGAAAACTTGGGTGCGTCTTATACATCGAATGTAGCCCCACCCAGCCACCCCCACCCTTTGGTCTCTGCCTCCCATCAATTTACCTCTTCAGCAAACAGCCAGAGCCCGATTAGCACAAGCAGGTCAGAACCAGCCTCCCGACAGACAGCTTAGAGGCTGCCACGTGGTAAAATGAAAGTGAAACTAAAGCTGCACAGAGGCAAATTGGGGAGGTGGACTGCTGGCAAGGAGGTAAGGCAATAACTATAAATGTCTATAGAATGTTCAAATTTTTAGACTTATTTTTTAAAGACTGCTTTATTATTGTTCTAGACAACTTAACAAAATGAAGCAGCTTTTTAAAATAAATGCTTGATCTGAAGAGGCCCAGTGCTTTTGTATCTTCTTTTAAATAGCAGAATACTACTTCTCAATCTTATTTATTGATTCTTATTATTCCTATATCTGCTTTAGTGTACCTGAAAGAACCAGAAATATTCCTCAGAAGTATTTACTTTTTTTAAAGAAGAAAACATAGTATGGATGTGTTCTCTCCAACATTTGCAAATCTACTTACAGTATTTTCTTTTAGCAGCCACTGCAGTGTCTGATAATTTTAAGAACTAGACAACTAACTATCTAAATGGCAGCATGTTTATGGCAGTTTTAATCAGAATGAAGTTCCTTTTAGTGAAAAAAAAGTACCATAGGAAAGTTCTCCTTTCCTTGTCTGTCAAGGTCCCTGTCAAGGTCCCTATATCTAGGCATAATTTATTGAAAAAGATATCCTAAATAAATCTTTTGCTTGTTTGAATTACTTTTATGTGGGATGACCAGATGATAAGCAGGATATACCTGCTGAAATTCCTTTTGCTTATCACTTTTGGGCTTGTTTTACTTCTGGCCACTGTAAGTAGAAGACTTTTAATGGGCTTTGCATAGAAAACATTTTTTCCTTGTTTTCCTCCCCCAAAACTAAGGTGCGTCTTATAATCTTCCCCCCCCCCCCAAAATAAAAAAAATCTCCCCTTTGGGTTTTCTAATTCACAAATCAATCCTTTACATTTTTACATTTAGTTTGTCACAACTTTCTTTATGTCGTTCTATGCTTTGAGCTTTGGTAAATTGGTCTGCTATATTAAGTTCACTTTCACAATATACCAATTTAATCATTCCATTACCTATACTTTGGCGTACATTTAAATACCTTAGATCTGTGTGTTTTGATCTAGTCTTTACCCCTATATTCGTAGCCATATTAATAGCAGCCTGATTATCCTCATAAACAATAATTGGTTCTTTTACAGCAATACCAATATCTTTACATACTTGTTTATAACAAATCAACTCTGTACATAATAAAGATAAACTTGAAAATTCTGCCTCCATTGTGGATAGGCTAATATGCTGCTGTCGAATTGATTTCCATCCTATTAATACATTTCCTAGTAACACAACAATACCCGAAGTTGATTTTCTAGTAATATGATCTGTAGCAAAACTTGCATCTGCATATGCTGTGAGATTTAACTCTTCTTTCGGTTCTAAATATAAAGCATAATTACTTGTATGTTTCAAATACCGCAGAATCCTTTTAGCAGCTTTCCAATGATGTTCATTGGGTTCCGCATTATGTTTTGCTAGTTGATTAACGCTATAACTAATATCTGGTCTGGACCAGTTAGCTAAATATGAAAGACTTCCTATTAGTCCCTGATACAGTTGTTTATCTACTTTTCCTTCCTGTATCTCGCTAGAGTTAAATTCCGTACTCATCGGTGTATTAGTACCTTTACAATCTTTCATATTGTATCTTTTTAATAAATCATTTATCTTTTTCACTTGAGATATTTTAAATCCCATATCTGTCTTCTTTATATCAAGACCTAAATAATTTTGTATCTCACCCAATTCTCTAATTCTAAATTTCTCTTTCAACTTCCTTATAACTTCTTTTACCTCATCCTGAGTTTTAGCAACAATTGCTATATCGTCTGTAAAAAGCAATAACAAAACAATTTTACCATTAATTTCCTTTCTAAATAAACATGGATCTCCTAATCCAGCACTAAATCCCATGTTTAATAATTCTTTTACGATATACTGATTCCATTCGTATCCAGACTGTTTCAATCCATACAGACTTTTCTTCAGTCTCCAATAACCTTTGTTATTTCTGTTATTCAACCCATCTGGTTTCCTCATAAAAATCTTATGCTGCAAATCTGCATGCAAATAGGCCGTTTCAACATCAATATGATGAACAATACATCTATTTTTGCCTGCCCATACTAATGCAGCTCTTAAAGTGCTAGCTTTCAAGCTTGGCGCAAATACTTCATCATAATCACTTGGAGTTTGCCCAAATCCTTGAGCTACTAGCCTAGCTTTATAAGTTACACTACCATCACTGGCACTTTTTATTTTATACACCCACTTACACCCAATAGCTCTTTCTCCTCTTGGCAAAGCAACCTCTTCATACACACCTAACTCTTCTAAAGATTTTAACTCTTTATTCATTGCCTCTTTCCATAATACTTGCTCTTTTTCATTACATTTTTTAATATCAAAATAGCTAGAAGGTGCTAATCCAACTGGACAAACTATATTGGCTTGATACCTATCTGGTTCTCTTCTAACTCTACTTCCTCTTCTTGGTAATATTCTGCCACTGGTCGGTGGACTATTACTACTATCTAATTCTGTTTTACTCTCCCCTATCGAAGGTTCTTCTTCTTCTAATGAAGATTCCTCCTCCAATATTTCTTCCTCTTTAATAATATTCTTATCTATATATCTCCTAGTAGTATTATCACTAAATAGAGGAGTTTCAATTACAATACTATCTTTCTTCTCTTCCTGCTCTACATTGCTCCAACCTGTATTTTCCAGAAACTTAGCACTAGCACTTCTATAAGTATTCCTAGTGCCTTTATCCCAGAATCTGAACGATCTATGGTTTCTGTCATACCCTACAAAATATAATAATCGAGCTCTATGCTGACCTTTTCTTCTTAATTCTGATGGTATATGAACCCATGCAGGGGTTCCAAAAGTATGAAGATAACTAAGTTCAGGTTTTCTGTTGTACCATCTAGTGAATGGAATTTCACCTGTAGTAGCATTGACAGCATTGTTAATTATGTGAGTGGCACACATAACAGCTTCACCCCATAACATGTTTGGTAAACCAGAATCATTTAACATCGTTCTCACCATTGCTTGTAACGTTTGGCCTCTGCGTTCTGCAATAGAGTTATAATGTGCTGACTTTCTATGGTCTATTCCAGCATTTCTTAATAAATTAACAAATCTATGGTTTGTAAATTCAGTACCATTATCAGTGATCACACTTATAACTTTCCTATTCTGTTTTCTATCAACCATATTTAACCAGCTTGAAAAACAACCATAAGTTTCTGTTTTCATTTTCATTAAATAGCAAAAACCAAATCTGGAATAATGATCTACTATGTTCAAAATATAACGGGCTCCTCCCATACTAGGTGTCTTTGGCCCAATCAAATCAACAAATACAGCTTCTAGAGGTTTTGTAGTCTTAAAACCATTAATTCTATTCGCAGGAGTTACTTTGCTCTTCTCCTGATTACACACTTTACATTCTACATACTTGGAACATGGCTGTAATCTTATGCCATTAGCCAACTCTGCTGTTCTTTTCACTAATTTATAATTTAAATGTCCCATCCTTCTATGTAATAGATGAACACAATTATCATGTGGTTTCTTATTATCATATACAGTATTGGCTATATTGCCTTGTTTGTTATGTAGCACAAATAAACCACCTTCTGATTTCACTGTAATCACTTTACCCTGTTTTTCTATTAAACAAGTATTACTTTTAAAAGTTACAGTGTAGCCAGCCTTCACTAACACATTAACAGAAATTAAATTATAAGTTAGTTTTGGCATATATAACATAGGCAATATTTCATTGATTCCCACACAATGAGCTTTCCCTTCTCCATTAGCTTTCATTCTCCAGCCATTAGCCAAAGCTACATATTGTCTGCTTTTAAACATTTTTACAAACAATTTCCTATTGTTAGTGATACATTGGGTAGCTCCACTATCTATTACCCATTTATCATTCCTTGCTGTACTTCTAACTGTATGCATAATAACTCCTAAACTTTGTTTGTTAATTTTTCTACAATAACGAGCTATATGCCCTTTAGTCCCGCAATTATAACATTTCTTAGCATAATATGCATCTGAAGATCTTCTTTCTTCATCTTTATTCTTCTGCACTCCTGATCTCATTACCCTTCTGTCCTCTCGTCATCTTGATTCTTCAAGCAATCTCCCTGTTATCCCAGTTAATGTTAGTTCCTCTCTGGGCAACACTTCAAAGGAAGATACGTAATTGTCGGAACTTTCACTATCACGCACATAAATCTGTTGTAATTTATTCCAACACCTAGCAGCCGATTCTTCTTGCCTAACATGGACAAGTTGCTGATCTTTCAGTGTTAGAGTGATTATACTCAAAGCTTTTTCATTGTCGCAATTGAAATCTTCAATCTTCTTTGCATCATCATCGTCAGCAGGATCCAAAATAGATATATCAGGAGGATTATTAACTACGTTCCACAGTCCTTCATTTCTCAATAGCATTTTGCATTTTGTTGACCAGGATACATAGTTTGTACCATCAAGTTGTGTTATCATTGATAAATATGTAGATCTTCCTTGTGCCATTATTAGTGCTTCTTACAGTCACTTCTCTGGAATAATTAGAACTCAATATCTTGCCAACAACACACCACGTATAGATAAGGTTACTGTTCTGGCCCTGACAACTGCTTTGGCACTGACTACTGCTCTGGCACTGGGCCCATAACCAATGTTAAGGAATTAATTGCAGAGTCCAGGGTTTACGTAGCGGAATGGGTGGTTGTGGTTTGATATAGTCAGTAATTGATAACGTGTTGTAGAAAATAAGCTTTACTCAAAATAAACAGCACAATAACATAAACAGTCCATTCTTTACTTATCTCTAGTAGAATATCTTGAACTTCTTTGTACGTTATATTCAGAAACCTTTAGTCCTTCACACACAGTGAGTAATAAACAATCAAGCAAACCTCTCTCTTTCTCTCTGTCAAGCCAAGCTGCGAGCACTCCTCTGCATATGCGCTTTCTTGCTCTCTCTTTATAGTCATTAGTAAACAAACCTGGATTCACTTAAAGCAACAATGACATATTCTACAAACTTGGATTTACAGTTTTACTTTTTATATTAGGAAACCCAATCTGGTTAGTTATAACCTTAACAGAAAAAGATATCCTAAATAAATCTTTTGCTTGTTTGAATTACTTTTATGTGGGATGACCAGATGATAAGCAGGATATACCTGCTGAAATTCCTTTTGCTTATCACTTTTGGGCTTGTTTTACTTCTGGCCACTGTAAGTAGAAGACTTTTAATGGGCTTTGCATAGAAAACATTTTTTCCTTGTTTTCCTCCCCCAAAACTAAGGTGTGTCTTATAATCCGGTGCGTCTTATACTCCAAAAAATACGGTATATAAAAATGAATTAGTCAAGAAATTAAAAGGGAATGGATGATGACATTGAAATATTATGGAAATGTTTTTTTTCTTCTTATTTAGAGTTATTATTTTATTAAGAGTTGAAAAAAAATTTATGTCCTTTTATATATAGATTAATATTGTTCAATGAATGACTTGATATTTTAGATAAAATAATGTTAATCAATATGAGAAGTATGAATGATAAATATGAATACTAGAGTTTAAAAGATATATTATGATTGTGTACTCTTTTTTTACATATGAATTTGTTCAAATGAAAAACTTTAAAAGGGAAAAATGTATTATTTTAAGAGTTGAATACTTAATTGAATAATTCAGAAAGAATTTTGATGATTAGTAAGCGAAAAAGCATATTATGATTGTGTATTATTATTTTTAGAAATGAGATATGTTTAAAGGTAAAATTTAAAAATCATATATTCCAAGTGTTAAATGTTTAATTTGAGTGTAAATAACCAAAGAAGAAATTTTATGATTAATATAAGAAATTGGAATGTATAATTGGGCATTTAGTTCGTGATAAAATAGAGAGGAAAAAACATAAACAATGAATAAAGAGACAAAAAAGTGGAGGAAGCAATTTGGCCTAAAATTAAGAAGTAGGAGAATAATAACTAATTTGGAAACTAATGAACAGCGGAGAATTTAGGAGTAGAATTGGAAAAATAATTGGTGAATATCCCAGATGACAAAACTAGATTTTCTTTTTTTTCCTTTTTTTTGTGGAGGTAAGATGAAGTTAGCAGCATATACCTAGAAACAAAGTATTATATATAAAGAAATGATATAAAAACAAATAAATTTTTTCTTAGAAGGGATATGAAGAGCTTAAATTTGAGATTGTATCATCAGTCTGTTAAACATAAGAGGATAAAAGAGCACTCAGGGGAAGGCTAAGAGGGTGTAAGAGGAAGTAGAAGGGGAGGAAGAGAAGGAGTAGAGAGAGTAGAGGAGGAGTGAAGGAGTAAGAAAGTAGGAGGAGATGATGGAGGTAGAGAGGGGGAGTGCAACGGAAAAAAGCAGAATAGACTGATGATTGATGATATAAGCGTATGTATAAGATATTGACTTTTGAATGATGGAGTATAAATGTAAAACTGTATTTTATTGTAATAATTTAAGGTATATGTTTATTGAATTGTAAAAGTGGTGGAGGAAAAAATAAAAAACTTTTTGGGAAAAAGAAGAAGAAATGGTACAAGAATTAGATATAAAAGATGCATGGAGACAGTTGCACCCGGGAACGAACCAATACACATTTTACTCACATCCACACAATTCATGGTCCTGTATAGACATGGCATGGATGAGCCCAGATTTGATGCATAATATTGAAAATATAGAAATACTACCGAATACATGGGCAGATCAACATCCGTTATCAATACACTGGAAAGGCCAAAGGAAACAGGGATGCTGGACATTAAATCAAAGAATAGTGAAAGAAAAACCTTACGTAGAAATGGTGGAAAAGGAACTACAAAACTTTTATAAGGTAAATAAAAAAGAACATACAACATTACAAAACCTGTGGGACACTACTAAGGCATGTATAAGAGGAATCTCAATAGCGTATATAGCTAGAAAAAACAAGGAAAGAAGGGAAAAACAAAATAAATTGCAAGATAAATTAATTAAGCTAGAGAAGAGGTTACAAGAAGAACCACAGAATAATAAAAGTATACAAGAGCGAGAAGTAATAAAACATAAAATTAGTTTAACACATCAAGAAGAAATGATAAGAAATATAACAAGGGCAAAACAAAATTATTTTGAAATGGCAAATAAACCAGGGAGATAGTTGGCCCATCAATTGAGAAAGGAAAAAACAAAAAGCTTAATACAGGAATTACAGGATTATCAGGGGAACATATGTCATGGAAAAGAAGAGAAGAAATAAGATAGTGCAAATTTTTTTTCAAATATTATACAATTAGGAAAACATTAGTGAAGAAGAGGTTAAAAGATATTTACAAAATAGAAATTTACCAAAGATAACAGATGAAGATAGAGAAATATTAAATGGAAAGATAACATTAGTGGAAATGAGAGAGGATATTAAAAAACAAAAAAAATACACCAGGACCAGATGGTATTCCCGCTGAGTTATATAAAATGATTAAAGAACCATTGGAGGAAATTATGTTGGATGTGTATAGTGAAACGTTGGAAAAAAGCGATAATACCACAATCCTGGACAGAAGCATTTATCACATTAATCCCAAAAGGAGAAACAGATACTCAAAAAATTCAAAATTTTAGGCCAATCTCGCTGCTGAACATAGGACTACAAAATATTCAAAACAATTATGGCGGAACAACTAAAAAAATATTAAGTAAAATTATTCATACAGATCAAAACGGATTCCTTCCCAATCGGCAGATAAAACATACTAGAATACTAGAATCATACTGAACGTATTGGAATATTATGAAACCCACCCAGACAAACAGCTTGCTTTAATTCTGGTCGATGCACAAAAAGCTTTTGACAATTTGAATTGGCAATTCTTGAATACACAATTGGAGATAATGAGATTTGGGGGGGAGTTTAATAGAATGATTAGGACAGTATATTCAAACCAAACAGCAAAGATAATATTAAATGGGGAAACAACAGAAAAAGTGAATATATGCAAAGGGGTCAGACAAGGTTGCCCATTATCACCATTATTATTTATACTCTCCTTAGAAATTTTATTGAATCAAATTAGAGAAAATCAAGAAGTAAAGGGGTTGAGAATTAGGAAAGAGGAATATAAATTACAGGCATTCACGGATGACATGGTATTTATAGTTGAGGACCCCTTAGAATCAGGAAAGATATTGGCTAAAGAATTACAAGAAATTGGAACGGTTGCTGGTTTGAAAATAAATAAAAACAAAACAAAAATGATAACAAAAAATCTCACCCAAGCTCAAAACAAAGAATTGGAAAGAATATTGGAATTTCAAATAACCAAAAAGGTAAAATACCTAGGGATCTGGTTAACTACAAAGTGTTCTTCTATAAAAGAAGACAACTACATGAAACTATTAGCACAGACTAAGAAGGATTCAGAAAATTGGTCAAAATTACAACTGTCATTATTAGGAAGAATATCCACTATTAAGATGAATATACTGCCCAAATTTTTATATTTGTTTCAAACAATTCCAATAAAATTAAATAATTTTTCTTTGAAGAACTAAATAAAATAACATTAAAATTTATTTGGCAGGGGAAAAGGCCAGAATTAAATGCAAGCTGTTACAGGATGCTAGGTTAAGAGGGGGAATGG
Organism: Diadophis punctatus similis; assembly: GCA_023053685.1. Classification (NCBI taxonomy): domain Eukaryota; kingdom Metazoa; phylum Chordata; class Lepidosauria; order Squamata; family Dipsadidae; genus Diadophis; species Diadophis punctatus. Next base: position 942,561 of record JALIGW010000085.1, read on the forward strand.
GTCTTCCCGACTGGGAATTATACTATCAAGCAGCCTCATTGACATGGTTAAAAGAATGGGTAGTCCTAAGAAATAAAAGAATTTTAACGATTGAAGGCCATGATTTGCAGCGAGGCTGGCATGCATTTCTTTGGGAAGGAAGGACCAAATTACACAACTTCTTTAAGAGACATCAAATAAGGGAGGCGCTAATAGAGAATTGGAAAAAAGTTAAACAAAAATTTTATATTAAGATGCCAAGATGGACTTCACCGATTGAAGCAGTTGTTTACCCAAATTTAATTAATTTAGATAAAATAGTTACATACGAAGAATTATTAGATAAACAAGGAAGATTAAAATCAAATCAGGAATTACAGAAACAAGGAATTATAATAGACTGGGGGCCCTATTTACAAATCCAAACTAAATATAAAAAGGACTTAGAACAATTCGGCTTTCAAGATGAAAAACAAGAAATGGATAAAATATTAACAGGCACGGAGGAAAAACTGATTACTAAATTCTATAATCGCTTATTAAACTGTAAAATGGAGGATGAAGTCGTTAAGGAAACAATGATTGCCTGGGCAAAAATTTTTTGGGTACAGTATTGATTTGGAACATTGGGAACAAATGGGGGGGGGGAATTACAAATTGTCAATGTTGGCCGCATACAAAGAAAATATTTTCAAAATGTTTTACAGATGGCATCTACCACCAGCGAGATTGGCTAAAATGTACACATCAATTAAACCAAATTGTTGGAAATGTAATCAGGTACAAGGGACATTCTACCACATGTGGTGGACATGTCCCGAAGCAAAAAAATATTGGAAGAAAATTAAAAATTGGCTTGAGGAAATAACAGAACAAAAATTTGAACTAAAACCAGAACTATTTCTTTTGGGATTAATGAAAGAAAATGCAAGAAAGGAAATTTTTTATATAACACAACAGATAATAATGGCAGCAAGAATTACATTCGCACAGAATTGGAAAAAAGATAAGAACCCCTCAAATCCTATGATTGTGAAAAAGGTGCTAGAATGTGCTGAAATGAGCAAATTGACTATGGAATTAAGAGACAGAGAGGAAACAGGGTATTATAAAATTTGGGATAGATGGTATGATTGGCTAGAAAAGAAAAGTAAAATCAATGGATAAACTAAGATAAGAAGGAAATGTGATAGATGAAACCTAAAATTTCGATGGATGTAAAATAATGTATATAATGTATATAAATGTAAATAAGAGTATAAAAATATGAGATAATAGATAATAGTATATATATTGAATAGAGAAAGATAAAAATTGTTTAGGTGTATAACAATAGCCAGAATCAAGAAATATGGAAATGAGAAAGAAATATGATGGCATAAAGCTGTATCAGTGGAATTATATTTTATTTATGTGATGTATATGTTTGTTTTGTATGTTGTATTATTTGTTTTTTAAATTGGAAAACTGTAATAAAATATATAAAAAAATAATAATAATAAAAAAGAAGGAGATGCTGTGGACTGGGTAGCCCAGCTACACAATGAGGGAGCTGCTGAGCTAAATGATGCCGATGGGTTTGTTGAGCTGCTCCGGGCCAGATTTGACGACCCTGACTGAATCAACGAAAATGAGGCCACAATAAAGGTGATGAAGCAAGGTAGTTGACCAATAAAGGACTTTGTATGGGACTTTAGACGGGTCACAGGAAACCTAATGCATTGGTCAGACAGAATACTTCTGCACTATTTTAAAGAAGCCATTGATTCAGAAGTCAGAACAGCCTGTGGCATCAGAGGGGTGCCCGAGCGGCTGTAAGACTGGTATACCATGTCAATAGCTCTTATTTTTTTTATTTTTTTATTTTGCGATTCTTATAGGCCGCCCTACTCCCTGGGGACTCAGGGCGGCGTACAACATATATAAGAACAGCTAAATACTATATAAAAAAAATACTATAAAAACAACAACAATAAAATAGTGATTAAAAAAATAAAAACAGCACAAGCAACAGTCACAATCACCCCGCCTGCAGGAAGAGCCATGTCTTAATGGCTTTCCGGAAGGCCAGCAAGGTGGGAATGTTTCGGATCTCTGGGGGGAGTTGGTTCCAGAGAGCCGGAGCTCCCACAGAGAAGGCTCTCCCCCTCGGGCCCGCCAACCGACATTGTTTGGTTGAAGGGACCTGGAGGAGACCGACTCTGTGGGACCTAACTGGTCGTAGGGATGTATGAGGTAGGATGCGGTCCCGAAGATAACCTAGTCCTAAGCCATGTAGGGCTTTAAAGATGATAATCAACAACTTGAATTGCACCCGGAGACCAATGGGCAACCAGTGCAGCTGGCGGAGAATGGGTGTTACGTGGGTGTATCTAGAAACACCCACCACTGCTCGCGCAGCCGCATTTTGCACCAATTGCAGTCTCCGAATACTTATCTCTGGATAGAGAAATCCACCCATGCCGCAAACCTTCTGCTGAGAGACCCCCCAAGAAAGACCTTGGCCAGGCGTCCTCTGACTAAACCTGCGGAGGCCCCCCCGCTCAACCTACAGGGACTATAAAATGCTACCGTTGTGGGCAAGGGGGTCATTGGGCCTCCGAATGCCTAGCACCTGCGCCAGTTCAACAGCAACATCCCGCCATGGCTGCCCGGGGCCGAAGGGCTCCACAAAAGCCTCCAGATGCCAACCGATTCGCCCAGCAGGCAGTCGAGGTCCCACCTCCCCTAAGAGGGCGTGAACCGGTAGTGACCCGCTGGTGATGTCACGATGACGATACCGAACCGGGTCGGTCGGTGCCGGTCCGTGGGCGTCACCATCTTTTTTAAAAAAAAAAATTTATTTATTTATTTTTTTAAAAAAAAATATTCCAGGTTTTTCTTCTTCTGTGCATGCGCAGAAGCCGAGTTTCTGGCACTGCGCATGTGTCACCATCTTGTTTTCGGCTTTTTTATTTTTCTTTTTAAATTTTTTTGGATTTTTCTCTACCCGATGCTCGCTCACCCTGCCCAGCCCCTACTTGCAGAATCTAGCCATGTACTTCTTCTGCTCACCACTGCTGGCAAAGGTAAGGCAGAAGGGCACGGGCCGGCAGGTGGGCGGGGAAGGGAGAGCTGGCGGAGGGGTGATACCAGCAGCAGGTGGACCGATGTGTGCGGGGAGGGAGGGGGGAGGGAGGGAAGCGCATGGGAGATCGTCACGAGGCAGGCGAGGTGGGAGGCAGAGAGGCGCGCGGGGCTCGGCTCGGCCGCAGAGCATGTGGGGCACTTGCCCCGGCTCTCGGGCTCCTTCCCGCTGCCGCACAAAGTTTGGCATGCCTGGCTGGCAGAGGAAGAGGCAGGCCGTTCCTGCCCGCCTGCCTCCCTTCCGGCTCGGCACACTGAGGCTCAAAGCCTCAACAGGTAAAACGCCGCCGCACAACGGATGGCGGAGAGCTTCCTTGGCCTCTTCCAAGCAATTGCCGCCGCCGCCGGCTCTCGCAAGTAAGCTCTCCGCCATCCCAAAACTGCGCCACGCCGGAAAACCTCCCCGCACGCAGCGTGGTTCCGGGATGGCGGAGAGCTTCCTTGGCCTCTCCCAAGCAATTGCTGCCGCCGCTGGAGGCTCTCCCAAGCAAGCTCTCCGCCATCCCGAAACTGCGCCGCACCAGAAAACTTCCATGTGCGCAGCATGGTTCTGGGATGGCGGAGAGCCCAGGCAAACTCTGCCCCCACCACTGCCGCCGCTGCTGCCCTTCTTGTTTTGCAGGCTGCAGAGGTACAGGACAATGCAGCCTCTGTGTTCACACAAGCATTTTCCCAGGCTGTTTAACATTGCATGCTGTTTTTTGGTGGGTTTTTTTGAGGTGGGTGAGTGGAAAAACAATGATCTGTGTCTTTTCTGTGCCAGATTTGAACCTGTATGTGTTGCAATATAACTCTGGAAAATAGATAGATAGATAGAGAGAGAGAGAGAGAGAGAGAGAGAGAGAGAGAGAGAGAGAGAGAGAGAGAGAGAGAGAGAGAGAGAGAGAGAGAGATGATATAGATGATGATATAGATATAGATATATAGATTAGATATTGATAGATGATAGACGATAGATGATAGATACAGTATATAAGGAAAGGAAAGGAAAGGAAAGGAAAGGAGGAAAGGAAAGGAAAGGAAAGGGGAGGAAAGGAAAGAAAGAAAGAAAGAAAGAAAGAAAGAAAGAAAGAAAGAAAGAAAGAAAGAAAGAAAGAAAGAAAGAAAGAAAGAAAGAAAGAAAGAAAGAAAATAAAACACTTATGACCACAATTGAGCCCAAAATTTTGGTTGCTAAGCAAGAGCGTTGTTAAGTGAGTTTCACCACATTTTACTCAATCCATGACATTTCCTGGCTCTAACAGTCATGTGCAAGCTAGGGAAGAACATCTGAAGGCATGTGTAATGTTCTAATGTACAGATGTTATGGTTAAATGTGTGGCAGAAATTGGACTCTGGGTGTGTTTTCCCAAATGCAGTAAGTGAGGTTGAATGTGTAGTTTTAGAAGAGCTCTCTCTCTCTGTGTGTGTACATACACATACAGTATATATAGTAGATAATGTATTTTTGTGTGTGCCTGTGTGTAATATGTACCGTATTTTTCAGAGTATAAGACGCACCGAAGTATAAGACGCACCTTAGTTTTGGGGGAGGAAAACAAGGAAAAAAGGCCTCTGCCTCCCAGCAATTTGCCAAACAGCAAACAGCACAGATGATATACACTGTTTGCTGTGTATTTCTGTGCATGTGTGCTTGACCCATAGAAATAGCAAAGAATTGGAGAAATGTACATTATGGCAGTATATTAATCCCAGAAAGTTTTCTTAAATGTAATCACACTAACTCCTCCCAATTATTTAAATAGATCTACTCCAAACATGATTAAGTCAGGGTTTAATTCAGCTGCCTTATTTTAATGCTAATACTTAATACTAAAACAGGACATTTCAGATTATACTTTTACAGATCTTTAAAATTGATGTGGCTTTCTGGAAGTATTCTCTGCTATTTAAAAGAAGATACAATAGCACTGGGCCTCTTCAGAGCAAGCATTTATTTTAAAAAGCTTCTTCATTTTGTTAAGTTGTCTAGAACAATAATAAAGCAGTCTTTAAAAAATAAGTCTTATAATTTGAACACTCTACAAACATTTAACAAAATAACATATTAACAGAATCTGCCTCTACCTAGGATAGAACTCACAACCTTCTGACTGTGAGGCAAGAGCTCTACCTCTAGGCTATAGTAGCTGTAGCTTATTTTCTTGCAATTTCAGTGTAACGTTGCCAGCAGTTTATCTCCCAGCATTTTGTCTCATTACAGCCACCGTAGTTAGTTTCATTTTACCACGTGGCTTGCAAGCCTGTCAGCTGTAGATCGGGAGGCAGATCTTCTGTTCTTATCCTAATCAGGCTTCTGTTTCTGTTCTGTTTGCTGCAAAGAGGTAAATTGCTGGCAGACAGAGGCCAAAGGGTGGGGGTGGCTGGGTGGGGCTACATTCAGTGTATAAGACGCACCCAAATTTTCACCCTCTTTTTGAAGGTAAAAAGGTGCGTCTTATACTCCAAAAAATACGGTAGATCAATAGATAGATAGATAGATAGATAGATAGATAGATAGATAGATAGATAGATAGATAGATAGATAGATGGATGGATGGATGGATGGATGGATGGATGGATGGATGGATGGATGGATGGATGGATGGATGGATGGATGGATGGACGGACAGACAGATGAAGATAGATAGATAGATAGATAGATAGATAGATAGATAGATAGATAGATAGATAGATAGATAGACAGATGAAGATAGATAGATAGATAGATAGATAGATAGATAGATAGATAGATAGATAGATAGATAGATAGATATGTAGAGAAAGAGAGAGAAAGAGAAAGATAGAAAAAGAGAGAGAAACGTAGATATAGAGATAGATAAAGATATATATATAGATAGATAGATACAGATAGTTAGATAAACAGAGAGAGAGATACAAAGTGTTGGGTTCCAATACTGAAGAGTCAGGAGGCAGGCTGAGTGACTTCAGCTCTTTATTGATTACAGTGAGCAACAGCGAAAGCCCAGCCGGAGGCTCCTGTTTAAATAGAGAGCCCCGGCTGGGAAGAACCAATCAGTGATTACCTTCTCTGATCAATAGAGCAGGCCTGCTTGTAAACCTCTCAGCTAACATGAAAATCCCAGGACACAGCATCCCTCCCCCCTTGGCCCAGCCCAACACATTTACATACAAAATCACTAAGGTATGCAGGACGCCTTGTTTCTCTAGTTGACCTGCGCAGTTCAGTTTGGGTGTCGACCTGGGGCAGAGAGGACGTGTTTTCTCTCTCTGGCTCCCTCTGTGGAATATGCTGGAACGGTTTGGGTGTGATCTCCGGCTCGGCTAGAACGGGCTCATCGCTAACGCTGGGTGGCGCCTCCGGATTTTCAGATAAGTGATCCGGCTCCCTTGGACCAGTAGTAGTTGCCAAGCCTTTGGTCGAAAATGTCCTGGAATTTGTGCAGCAGGTCATCGTAGTCAGCATTTGTCGCGTTGGTAGCAATCGCGTTGATTCCGGTCACCTCCATTCCTAGCGATCTGAACCAGTCGAGCCCCAGTAGGCTAGGTAGTTGGTCGCGGACGACTGTTAGTGGCAGGCTTGCTTCTTGGTCGCCGAACTTCACGGCGACCTCTTGGTACCCCACAACTGGAATCTGATTCCCTTGATAATCTGTAATTCGTGGTGGCTGTGTCTTTAACTGTCTCCTGGTGAGGTTAGGTATGGCCCTCTTCACAGCTGACCAGGACATGATGGATATTGACGAGCCCGTATCTATCTCCATTTCACAGGGGGAGCCTTCCACGAGCACAGTGATGATGATTTTTGAATTTTTCTGAGTGCTCGCTTGGTTCACCCTGATATTATTAGCCCCAGATTGTGGATGGTAGTCAGTAGTTTGTTGGTTTGGGCCTCTTCCCTCTCGTCTCGGCTTGTTTGGCTGGTAGTTTCGCCCGGTGCCCCTGGTAGGAAAACGTGGTGCCTTGCAGACCCGTGCGATGTGGCCTAACTTTCCACATTTTCGGCAAGCGGCATCATGGAACTGGCAGAAAATTTGGGGGTGTTGTCCCCCACAACTGTAGCAAGGCCCTGGCCTTCGAACCCCCTGGCGCTGATCCATCCGGAAAACTTCCTCTTCTTTGCTTTCCTGTGGCTCAGCATGGCATTGGGTCTCGTGCACTTCAGGGGTCGCTTTCTTAGGAGTAGGTGTACTTTTTCGGCGCAGCGTCTCGGCAGCCTTATTAGAAGTCTCGGAGGGAGGAGAGGGGCGTGGCCAGATGCCACGGCGACACGGGATTCCCCGTGCTCTGCAGGGGAACCCCGATATCCCTGTCACCTGGGGACCTGGTTCCATCGGAACCAGGTCAGAACTGCCCTGGAGGGGCAGTGAAGAA